>CM035226.1:92543438-93091811 GCA_020226215.1 Sindora glabra
ATTACTATCCCTGTCATAATAATACTTTGCTATGGGCATTTTAGGAATAGTAAAATTATTCCAGGGATAATTATTATATTAAGTTATAAATTGTGCAAAAAATTGAAAACAAAATATAATAATTGCATTGCCTGAAATAAAACATAATACATTATGTATTATTTCAATCATCTATATGATTGGTTCCTAGGATACACACCAACACATATTTATTTCTTTATAATTAAATATAATAGTTTTAGTTATACAAGTATACAATTTCTTACCATACCTATTGTCATCCTATAATCATTATATGCCATTAGTAATTAGAAATATCCATAGAATTTTAAACAACAAAATTAGTTAATGACTATCATACTGACTAGTTGTTAACAAAAGCTTCAGAGTCCAAATTAGATTCTTTGATAAGGCTATATGGTGTGAAATTGGTACAGAGGGTCCTAGGATCACATGTGGTGTTAGTTATACCTCTATCAGCACTAGTGTTGATAATGGGGGAGCTGAGGAGTCATGCAAAGTGGGTAGAGTAGCTAGTAAGTCAAGGATCAATATAATAGCATCTAGTAAGAAGTCATCATATGGAATATCCATGACTCTTTCTACCAAAATGGGATCATCAAGTAAAGGCATTAATGATGCCATTTAGTATCCACCCTCTTCTAAGTGCTGATTTAAATATATTTGGATAAGGTCTAGGTCCTGTAGGTTGACTTGAGCCACCCTTATTCGCGGTTCTTGCACAACACTACTATCTTCCTATGTAAGCAATGAGAAATGGAACTCTAGCCAATATACATCATTCACTATATTGCACATCTACCCCAAAATGTTCATAATTTTACAAAGGCCTATCATAGAGAGTACCTACTAAAAAACACATTTATAAGTAGACTAAGTAATATAATTACTTAGTGAATAGTTACCCCAAAAATTTTCTAATCAATTCTAATGCAAAAAATGTCCATATACAAATTATATATTAAACCATTTTTTTTCAAAAACATAATTAATAATTATATAGAATAATAAACATCTAGCAAATTGCTTAGAGGTATAAGGGTTTCCTCTTTATTACTCCCGATTAACCTTACCCCACGCATATCTTAGCCTTATACCTCTAAATTTGCTTTATCCCACTCATCTTTTCATGTGACTTGAAAGTCAAGGCATCAAGCCAAACCTAAACCACTCCATAAGGTTATTAAAAATATCATGTCATTATCATATATGACATTCAAGCCAAATGTTAAATACAACATAAAGGCAAAAGTTAGCACAAAGCCAAATTCATATTAGACTCTCACTATCCTCCCAAATAATAGGGTAAGGTTAGAATACCATCTAAGGCCATAACCATAGTATGAGAAAAAAATCTAGAAGAAAAGTATACAGTTACCTTATCACATATCTAATGACCACAATAGTTTGTAGTGCTTCCATTTCTAATGCTGGACTAAACATTTACATAAGCTTTTGTCAAAATATTATTTTGATAGGAAAACATTAGTGCATGTATAAGTCAAAAAATTGTTTGAACAAAATTTTTGTGCACTAACCTTGCCATCATGCTTTTGATTCTACTACAGATTCTTTGGAGCAGTATCTACTTCATTGAATGCTTGTCAAGCATTTTGAATATGGATTCATATGTCCATTGTCACATGTCATCCACATAATTATTAGTGTGAGATTAACATGCCATTCATGGTTTCACTATCAAAACTATGGGGTATATAACTTGGTTTCTCCAAGTTCCATAACCATTATGTCTTTAGTAGATTTGAACCAATACTTTAGGTAAAATTCTAATATGTAAGAGGACTATTTTTCCTCACTTATTAGAGCCAAATAGATGTTTCCTAGTAGTAAGAGCTCTACTCCAAAGCATTTCCCATAGTGTCATATAGACTAGCAAACAATCACTAAACTATGCTATGCTTATATGGTTACTTTAATACTTGTAAATTCTACCAAAAATATCAATTCACATCTAAATTTTATGAGACTTTCCAAAATTGATATTCAAACATTTAATAACCTTATTAACCCATATACTTGCTCAAAATAGGTAATACATGGTTTTTCCTATTAAGTTACCAAAATACATTAGTATTTGACACTTTTAACTTGAAAAATCCATTTTAAATACAAAAATTTAATAAAATTTTGTGAAATTTTTCAACATGACTTTTAAACCAATTTCATGATTAAAACACATGATAAGTGCTATCCATAACTTAAATTATTAAAATGTTCTTTTAAAAACCCTTTTTATGTACAATTTTTTATGAAATCCTTTAAAATTTTCCAGTCATGTTTCCAAGGCATAAAAGAAAACTAGTTTGAAAGAAACTATCTTCCCCTTTGAAAAACACTAGGTTGAAAAAGGTAATTTTTCAACATGAATTTTAAAACATCAAAGCATAGTTTTAAACATGTTTTTGCTATACAATCCTCACAAAAATGTTAATGAACACTTCTAAGTCAGTGTGAAACTTGATGCCACAAAAATCAAAACTTTTTGTTCTTACAAATATAGGGAAGAACCATGATGCCCTTCTTAATGAAAATAAAACATTTGCAACAAAATCCTTTCTTGAGTTTTTGAGAAAATACTTTTGCAAACAATTTCACTATGAAATTCATGACTTTAATCGCATCATAAGGATCATATATATATATATATATATATATATATATATATATATATATATATATATATATATATATATATATATATATATATATATATATATATATATATATTCTATATATGAACACCTTCAACCAAAATAACCAAGAAGAAAAGGAGTGGGCTCCTACTCACTCAAATCAACTTGAAAGTTCCTTAAATCTCTTTACCTACCAACCCAGATGTTATCAAAACAATATTTAATTAGCAAAGAGTTCTTAACAAAAAACCTTAAAATGAGTGAATCTATTATGACATTAGAAGATTATACCTTCACTAGAAAAGTTACTCAAGCTCCTTCTTACCACCAACCTTTAAGAACAGTAAGAAACTCACTAGAACTCACTAAAAACTTAATTTTTCTCTCTTCTTTCTCTTGGTAGCCATGGACTTGTGTTAGTGTGAGGAAAAAGTGTCAAAGTCTTGCTATTTATAGAGAATGAAATGCACTAGGGGATGGCAAAAAAAGGTGCATAGTTACTCCTAGGGAATTAGGAGGAAATTGCACTTAGTCTTCCAATTCAATATCATTAGTCATTTTCCTATTGTTAATCCATTTCTATAATCATGCCTTATGTCATTTCCATGCATCATTTTGTATGTCATCTTTTAAATTCAATTTAGTGAAGCTTCCTAGTAATTTACTGATGATGACTAACCAATAATTAGTCAACAATCACCATTATTAAAGTACTAATAAAAAATATTTCCTAATCCTTTTAATTTTGCCCTTTAAAAGTCACCATATTTTCTCCTTTGACCCTAAACCATGTATACCATTGCCATGTTGTCCATAATTTCATTTTTGGCACTCTATAGGTATCATAGGATACTTCCATGTAGAGCCACTAAGTTACTCAGAAGCCTTGCCACTCGTAGATTCCATATACTTAGTGAATTTTTTTGTCTAGAAATTCTAACAAGCACTTTTGCTAATTATAGGGGATATTTCTACAATCTACCTATTACTAAACAATGTCTAGTTATTAGGTATTAGTACTAAGTTTTTATCAGGTGTTACATTTTAGTTGTAAAGAAGGCAATGTTTGCAATTAGAATCAATGTTATTTGGTGCATTTAAGGTCATTTCAACAAATATTTGGACAATTTGGATTGACAAACCAGTAGATTGGAGGCTAGTGATCATGACGAGATGGCACATGTAGTACACACATGCTAGTGTCAAAGTTACATAAGACCTACATGCATAGGACAGCACTAGCATATGATACTGCCAAGGGTGGAACTAGGAATTTTTTCTTAAGGGGCTAAGATTTTATACACATAAAATGTTATTGAAAATATTATTAAATGAATTAAAATAATTAATTATAATATTTTTATTTTTATAATTTTTTTACATTTTAATAAATTAAATATTTTAAATTAGATTAAGGGTATTATTATGCACTATATAAAATTAATTTAAATAATTGGATGGACAAAAATTAAAATAGAAATCATGGATTTAAAATGAATAATGACTTCTTTCATGCCATCAAAATATGTATTGTTAAAATTTCTTACTAAAAAAAATATAAAAAATAAAATATAAGATAAATTATGATAAATATATCAATGAAAATTTATAGTACTTTACATAAAATTGTAAAGTATAAATACATATTTTTCAAGAAAATGAGATCAAACATGATTCAAGGTGCATATATAAAATATAAATAAGATAATATTTTATATATATTCAATTCAATATTCATATATAACAGGACTCTTAATTTAAATGTTACTAGAGGCATATTATAGCTAAACATTATTTTAAACTTATTCCTATAAGCTATTAGATATTAAGAAAAATTTTACTTGTAATTCAATATGATAATTTTTTAAAAGACAATTCAACATAAAAAAGGCATGACATAAGTACTTAACAATTAGTACTTTGTCAATTCAAAAGAGAAGGTTTGATTTAAAATTTTATTTGAAGGGTCAATATCAAAATTTAGGAGGGACAAAATATATAACATATATATAAATATATGGCAAAACCTTATGGCTTGGGGGGTGAAGTACCCCTTAAGCCATAACATGATTCCACCTTGGGGTGTCATATAAGCCATTTCCAATGACAAGCTTTTTCCAACAAATTCTGTGGTGAGTTCTTAGCATCTCTGTGTGGTTAGTTTTGTGGTTTGTAATTCCCAACCCTATATTTTTTTAATTTTTCTTGAGTATTTTGGAGGTTTTATAGTTAAATTTTTTTAGAATTTTTCCATTATGGCTACTATTAGTTCTAATTCTAGCCAAATCGATAATAAGTCAACCACATTGGTTAGCTCTAATGCTCATGGTGATTTTGGTAGGCATGGTGACTCTGGCAAAGTAGAAAAAGATTTCATTATTTCCTATTACTACTATAGAGAGCTTGTACATATCAAGAAGTATTACCCTAAGTTAATTTTGAAAAATACATAAATTTGCACATGTTACTACAAATAATCCATCACAAGAAACTGAAGATAATTGCAATATAAGTATGTTAAAAAGTGAGTATGCTAAGTATTTACAATTTCGGACCTCTCGATAGTTGCCACATTAACATCTTAATATTAATTACATGTTATACATGTTAATCCACTACTACATTGATTTAGATAGGTAACCTCACTACATGCCTTTTCCATACTAATTCTAAATGGTTCATTGATTCTAGTGCTACTAGTCATATGATGAGACATAGAGGTGTTTGTCCTCTTTTCAATCCACTCCTTTCTCACATGTTACTTTAGCTAATAGGTCTAGCATCTCTATTGTCGGATATGGTATGGTCAATGTTACTCCTGATATCTCTTTGTTTAAAGTGTTGTATCTTCCAAACTTTCAATTTAATTTTCTTTCAGTTACTCCATTAACATGTGCCTATAATTTTGGTTTCTTTTTAATCTTGGCTATTAAGTTTTTCAAAATCTTTTGATGAAGAAAATTCTAACAAGGGATAAAAATTTGACGGCCAATATTATTTTAAAGAAAAAGTTTATTAGCTAATTGTTACTACTGCCACCATCATTCTACTTCAGTCACACTATCACTTAGGTCATCCATCCTTATCATCCTTTATAATAGTTGTGTCTTGTAACACCAAATAAAAGTTTAGTAGATATACTTTGATAGAAATAAATTAATTAATATTTACTAATGGGTAATTTGCAAAAGTACGCATTAAAACTAGTAGAAGTATTTATTAGAATTAGGAGATGAAAATTCACTAGGAATTACATAGGAAATGTTTGAATAAAATAGAAGTATTCAAAATCTAAAGTTAATATTAGATTTTGGAGTAACTTGGTATTTGTACTCAAGAGCATCATGTGGGAACCTTAAGATGTCAAAACTAAAATTTTGGACATAACACTAGGGGTATACATAGTCTTGGGGGAAAAAGAGGAATATGGCAAAGTCCAAGGGTATTTATGGAAAGATTAGGAAAAATACTTAATTAAAGTACTAATAGATGATTAAATTAATTAGTGACTAATTAGGATTAGAAAAGTGATGGGAAATTTCCTAAGAATGATAGTCAACAAAATGACATACGCAATGACATCAAATTGCAAGTGATATATACCATTACTTCACTTAAAAGACTAAAACTAAAAACTTAGGAGACTTAGAATTTTGTAACATCTTTTCCTATCAAAACCATGCACCTTGTCCCCACTCAATCTGAATCATTTCTTTTTTCCATAAATAGGCTAGCTTAGCTCCATTATTCCCCACAAAAACACATACCCATGGATAAAAGAGTAAGTTCTTAAGAGTTCTTGCTAGTTTTAGTAGGATTTTGTGAAATCTTTGAAAGTTCCTTGAAGTTTCTTGAAGAAGGAAACCATTTGGATCCTTTAGTGAAGGTAGAAGCTTGTAAACTTCCATAAATTCATTTCTTTCCATGGTTCTTTCTATAAATTCTTCACTAATCTTATGTTAATTTTTTATGGAATCACCTTGAATGTTAGGTGAAGGAAGTAAGCTCCCACAAGCTATTTGAAGTGAATAGAGATCTACTTCCTTTCTTCCTAGTTTTCTTTTAAAAGGATTGTTATATGCGAGGTGGGTATAATGAAACCATAAGTTTCATGGTAGGTTGGTAAAAAGGTTTTGATGAATGTGGGAGTATTGTTTTGTGATAGCTTCTTTAATTTCTATATGTTTTACTAAAGAAGGCTTTGCAAAGAAAGTGAAAAGGAATTTGAGAAAATGATTTTTCATAGCATGAATTCATGTTAAAAAAGAAAGAAAAATTGTTGTAAAAATGATTTCTTTGCAATCGGTAAAGTTTAAGGAAAAAATTTCATGAAAAATCCTTGTGAAAGAGCTTGATAAAGCTCATGGTTTTCTTGTGACCAAGGAAGGCAAAATTTCTATTTTATTCCTCAAAAGATGTTACAACATGATCCAATTGGAAACAAAGAGTTAGAATGATTAATTATCAAATTTCAGATAAAAAATGTGTTAGTTTTGTTTTATGAAAGTTAATAGATCCTTCTATGATTTAGGAGTACAAATTTTATTAAACACCAACTACATGCAAATATGAATGTTTTGGAAGGATTCCTTTTAAGTTTTCAAGAAAAAATTCCTTTGGAAAGCACTTACTCATGGGTAAGTTGTTGTCTAAAAATGAAAAAAAAATATTTTTATAAGAAAAAATTGTTACACTAAGTTCTAAAATAACTCAGTTATTTCAGAGATGTTTATTAACATTGACATTAAGAGTTTGTATCAAAAACAAGTTTAAAAATACATTTTGGAAGCTTATGAATTATTGGTGAAAAACTACTTCAAACTAATGCTTTTAAATGGAAAATGATTTATCATTTAGATTAGTTATGTAAAAAAATTTCATGGCTGAAAATGGTTATTTAATGAAAATTTATGCCTCTCATACATGGCTAGAAAATTATGGGAATTTTAGCAAAAAATTGCATCAAATGATGGCTTTTTGCAAAAGGATATTGTCATTCCTGCTACTAATTACTAGTAATTAACATGGTGTAACATGTTTTAAGCATGAAATAGATTTGAAATTTTCATTCAATTTGATTCTAGGAATTTTTAGAAAATTTCATATAGATTTTGAACATGAAAAAGGTTTTCGAAAGTTAAAATAACCTTTTTTAGGGTATATTGGTAGTTTGAGCTGGGAAAAGCTTGCATAACTTATTTTAAGTATGAAAATGGTTCAAAAATGATATCTTATGACTTTTATTTATTCTAGGAATTTTCACAAAGTTCTATTAAAGTTTGATATTTAAAATGAATTTTTCAATCCAAAAGTGCATAATTTTTTGACATATTTTGATAGTCTAATATAAAGATATCTTATATGATATTTTTTGGGCATGGAAAAAGGTTAATGATGTTATTGAATGCCTAAATATTAATCTTCAATATTTTCATTAAATTTGAATAAAGTTTGCTATTTTTAGTATAATTTATAAATATAAGGGTGATTATTAAAACCTAGTATATGTTTATGACTATCTCCTAACTTTTGATGTTAATGTTTAGTGGAATTTAGTTTATTACTACTAGGCAATGGCCCAAAATACTTGAATAAGTAAGGGAAAGAGAGATTTCTTACTTATTAAAACAATACATAATGTGTATGTTTAAAATTGCCTAGAATCAAAAATTATGGAATTAAGAAAAACTATGTTCTTTTTCTACATGGTTTTGCTAGAAAAACTGTGAGAAACATGATGTTTCACACCAATATTTGTATAAATAATATTTGATGATAATGGCTTAAATGTTTACTTAATGGTAGATGAAAATATTATGAAAAAAATGGATACTGCTCTAAGGGCTCTATAGTAAACCATGAGTATACTTGAAAGGTTAGTGGATGGAATTCTATTTGAATTATTCTATAACTTGTATATGTACTAATGTATTTGTATGGAAAGTATACTTGTGATTAAAGGTTATAATAAAAACTAGATTTCATTATGCTTTTCAAAAAGTAAAACAATAATCTAGCATATGAAAGGAATAACCAATACTACTTGTGGCCACTAAAATTATGATAAGATTTCTATGAATTCTCTTTGCAAGATTATCTTCATATTATATTGTAGTTATACCTATGGCTAACTTTTTAACTTTATCCTCTTAAATATGATAGGCTAGCAAGAGGCCAATGTGAAATTCGCTTCGTGCTATATATGAACTAATAGCTATATGCCAAACATAGGTTTTAAAGCTATATATGATATTATTTGCTTGAATGTCGTATGCAACATGCGACATGATTATGTGAAACCTTTTGGAGAGCTTTAGGATTAGCCTAATGCTTTAACTTCCAAATCACAATGGAAAGATGTTTGGAATGAGGTTGACCCTAAAGGAATAAGACTAGGATACATACAGGATAAGGCTAACTAGGAGTAACAAAGTGAAACCCTTATGCCTTCATACTATTTGATAATTGTCTTAAATGTTAATGTTATGTATAAATTAATTATATGATTTAATTGCCTTGGTATAAATAATTTAATATGCAAGATGAACTAAGAAATACATTTTTGTTAAGGAAATATTTGATGCATGTCTTGTATACAACTAGTTTTCTTGATTAAAATTGGTTAGCAAATTAAGTTTACTAATTTATGGTGGAAGGTATAAATCATGAGGCTTGTACCCCCACCATTAGATTATACTATGCCATACTTGAGAACCTTTTAACTAGCAGCCAATCTCTGATAGCCCTAAGTGATTCCATTCTTAAAAATCTTGTTATCAAGGCAAGAGATGAGAAAGTGCTAAAGTATGATGGTGTGCCATACACTCCTTCGGCTCTAGTTTTGTTATTTGTCATGCCATTTCACTACCTCCAATCGCACCATCTACATCATTAATTGGCATTTTCTAGTAATATACCATCTTACAAGCCATTCTATAGTGATTCAAGTGACCCTTCATCATTTTATAGTCTAGCCTTTGAGAATGAAAACTCGAGCAGCTATAAGGCTAATGAAAAGCCATCAATATAGAATCAACTGCAAGATGATTGACTATTTTTCTCAGCCTTTGTTCTGTATTACTACTTTAACCCTTTTTGGCAAAACTATATATAAGTTTTAGTAAGGATATAACCTAGGCACTATCTATACAAAGTGACTAACCAATATGTTAATTAGTTTAATGTAATGTATGATGTACATTATTGTATAACATGTCCATTTGATGTTTTTCTGAAATAGACAAGGAACATTTTCGAATATAGAACTAGTAAGGGCTTTTGAAACTTTTCAAAGGAAATAAAAGGAATAATGATTTCTTTAGGAATGAAGGTAATCAATTTTCTATAAAGAAATATATGATTTATTTTTATGGATTTTTGAAGAAAGAAATCCAATTTTTGAACTTACCATTATCTCCAAAGTATTTTAAACAAGAAGAATTAACTAATTGACTAAGTTACACTATCTAGTCCTATCTTTTCATGTTTGTTTCATGGTTTCAATTACTATTTTCAAAATTTCTTAACTCCTTCATAGAAAGTTCCCCGATGGTCCCTCAATGATGCCATTTTCTATGTTTTGAAAAGCTAATGACAAAGTTATTTTGAAATTGATCAATTCTATGAAATTATCATACTAAAACCTTATTATAATAGAAGTGATTATCCTTAAGAAATATTTTTCTAAAATCACTCATCACGATTTAGATTTAACCCCAAAGAAATAATTGTATCTTGGTTTCAAATTCTCTTTCAAAAAGAAAAAAAATATTTTATTCCATATTTTTATTTTCTCAATGGTGATATAAAACTTTTAGGCTACAAGAATTCTTTAAGTAAAATTTCTAATTATTGAGAAAAATTATACTATATATTGGGAAAAAGCTATTTTTGGTAATGAAATCAAAAGGTTTATAAAATGTATATTTTATTTGAAGATGAAGTTTTGCCTGTTGAATAAGAGATTAAACCTCATCGGTGAGGAAAGCTATTTTCTAATTAATTAAGCTTTAAAAAAAATTTAGTAGATTTTTTAACCTTATGCTTTTGCATTATATAAGTTTTCATAAAAACAATTGATTTAAGAAGTTAATTTAGGTTAGAAAAGCTTGCAAGGATATCTAATTAATGTCTTTACATCAATCATAATGGTCCAAAAATTGGATCATGACATGTCTAAGTTTAGGTACTCTTTCAAGTTTGAATTGCAAGTCATGTTAGTTAAACACCAACATCAATCTTGTGTTTCTTAAGTTAATAAATAGCTTTCATCCCTATTTGAGTTAATACATTCAAATGTTTAGGGCCTTTGCCTAATTGTTTGTAAGTCTAGTTTTCGCAATTTTGTTGATGATTGTTCAAGAGTTACTTGGCTTTACTTAATAAAAAATTATTTAGAATTATTTGAGATCTTTCATTCTTTCCATGCTAAAGTTTTGAATTAATTTAAAACGTATATATGTCATTTTCCCAATGATAATACTAAAGAATATTTTTCTACATAATTTACATCTTATTTATCCAAACATGGAATAATTCATCAATCATTATGTGTAATCACTCCATAGCAAAATGGAGTAGATGAATGAAAGAATCTTCACTTAATGTAAGTTTCACATGCTTTGTTATTTTAGATGAAAGTGCCAAAGTTTTTAGGTTAATACAATTTCCACAACCCTTTTTTATTTTTCAATTGAATGCCTTCTTCAATTCTTCACAATCAAGTACCTTACTCCATTTTGTTTCCTTCTAAATATTTATTTCTTCTTACTCCATGTATTTTTTGTTGTACTTGCTTTATTCAAAATCATCATCCTTAGGTATTTAAACTTAGGCCACAGTGCTTAAAATAAGTGGTATAAGTTTTGTAGCATTATTTTAGTCTAAATTATAATCACTAAAAAGGAAATAAGGAATTTCAATCTTAAGCCATCCATATTTACAATATAAAAAAATGGTAAAAATAACAACCAAGCCTCTTTAAATGAGATAACATATACTCATCAAAAAATTTAATTTTAGCCATCATGAAATAATTTTGGACTAGAATCATTCTTGAGAATCTATACAATTCTACAAATAATTTTTAAAAAAATTGAACTAAACAAGAAAATTGACATTCTCTCAAAATATTCTTGACAATGTAAAAAAAATCTGCAAACCAAATGTTACCTTATAGCTTTAATTTGTGTAATAAATCCTACATTTTCAAATAATTTATGATTGATTCCTCCTCCTTGTTAAATCTAACTAATAGAATCATACATATCATCTTATGTATTAATAAGATTTCACATATTGAAATTTTGTCTTTGCTTAATTGTCAAAATTTATTTATTCCTCCAAAATTAGAAGTTATTTAGTTCATGGAAGTAGCTAAGAAATATAAATTTTTGGAAAATAGGAATTTGTTGAGCTATTGGGTTGGCTATTAAAAGGGGAAATGGGGGAAGTAAAACTTTTTAGAAAGTGCTCCTTCCCATAAATCATGAGAAATTGCTTACCCACACATCCTTCAGTAAGAAGAATTCCCTATGTCTTTGATAGATGAAAATATAAGGTTACCTCCACTTAATTTAACTAATAATCACTTTAACTATTTATTCTCACCATTTGAGAATTATAATAAATATAATTTATTAATTATAAAATATAAATATAATTATTCTAATAATTTTGTAATAAATAGAATTAGTATTATATTAAAAATATAAATTTTAAATATAATCACATATTATTATAATAAAAATTTAATTTAAGTATAATTATATTTATTATAGTATTTTATTTATTATTTTAATATTCAATTATAAAAATAAAAATAATTAGATATAATTAAAATCTTGATACTTCTTATTCATATATGACAATTTTGAAAAGTATATTAGTTATTTTGATAATACTTCTTAGCAGGTTTAAACCTAAAGTAAACAAAAAACAAGAAATTGGCTAATTACTTAATACCAATCAAACAATTTTAACCACTTCCCAGAAAGTTTACTAGGAAATTTACTTTCTAGAAAGTTCAACTTCGTGCAATAACTTACTTCCTATGTGAATAAAATGACTCTTAAGTTTCTTCTTCTTTTTTAAAGGCATTTTATCTTTGATTAAAATGGAAAAAAGCTTATATTTTAATTATCAATAAAGGGGGAAAATCCTTCCCTTTGATAGCATCCAAAAATATATGACAAAATCAAAATAGAATAGAAAAATAGGATAATTATTATGCCAAAGAAAAAAAGCATTTTAATTTTAAAAGGAATATAATTTTCATAGAAATAAATAAATTTTGATGACTAACTAAAGATAACATGTTAATATGTAAAATTTTATTGACACATGAAATGATAAGAAAATTTTCATTAGTTAGATACTTAGATTTAACACTAGTTACAAGAAAAAATTTAATTTCACAAATTAAAATTATACAAATGAAATTATAAATCTCCCTATTATTATATTGTCGTGTTGTTTTCTATTTTATTAGTCTATTCTACTACCTTTGATCAAATCACTTGCTTAATGGAGGAGAGAGAGAGATCATGCCTTCTATTTTATTATTTGTGTGCCAATCACCCGCTCAGCATAAGAGAGAGATATATATCATGACCTCAACCCCTTATTTCCCTCCATAATTGATCAATCATTCTTAAAATAAACATTCATATTCAAATCATACATTCAAGGAAATTAAAGGAGGAGAGAGAAAGAGATCATGCCCTCTATTTTATTGTTTGCGTGCCAATCACCCGCTCAATAGGAGATATATATATATATATATATATATATATATATATATATATATATATATATATATATATATATATATATATATATATATATATATATATATATATATATATATATATATCATGCCCTCAACCCCTTCCATAATTGATCAATCATTCTTAAAATAAAATTTCATATTCAAATCATTCATTCAAGGAAAATAAAGGAAATAAAGACCATTTCTTCTGTTTTCTTACGATGTCATTATTTTCATTACGATTTTGTCTTCTTATCTTTTTCGTTGGATTTTTAAAATCGTCATTGATGGTGGTTTTCAACTTTTGCAGCTTTATACTCTATTCCATATATGACATTCACTTGTGCATATACAACTTTCATGCCACAACTATATTCAAACAAGCACATCTTCTGTAAGTCTCTAATACTTCTTCATATTTTCATAATAGCATCATAGTTGTCTATTAAAGTTTCATAAAGCAAAATTTGTTATGGAGTTTTACAACTACTTTATTGCTTGGACAATTGCTTTTTCATTGTCAAATTTAAGGTTTGCAAAATTCTACATTCTCGCTAATTGGAAATCTTCTCTTCTTATAGTGACTTTCAGTTTTTTATGCTATTTGTACATTTTGGTTACCATCAAAGAGTGTCTTAAATTTGAGATTCACTAATCTATTATCTAGAGGCCTATTATACTAATTAGTCTAGAATGTAAATTTTTATAAGTTGAGCATTAGTGTAGCCTATACAAAATACTAATGCTTATTTTAGGCCATAACTGTATTCTCTCTTCGTTAGCATTTCTTTTCTTATTATTTATTCTTTTTTTTATTTAAACTCAATTTGCAATAGTTATATGGAGAGGAGACAACTTAATAAAAAGGCTCTCTTAACATGCTTTGTTGAAGATTTATTTACTTGTATATGTAAATGTTTATTATTCTTAGAATTATTCACATATAAAGTAGCTACTAACTGCAAAAACTTAGAATTTATTGGTTTTTCTACACACAATATTTGATAATTGTTTAAAAACTTCTTTAGGGTAAAAGATTAGTTTTTATTACTAAGAACTCATCAAAGTCTAAAAAGTAATGTGGAAAGGAATTTGTGGTACTAGATTTGAGTGTTAGTAAGATTTGTTCTCAATTTTTACTGTCCTCTCAAACTCTTGTTATGGTTGCCTAAAATGTATAAAATTAATTAATTATATTTATATGAAAATTGATAAATTTTATTATTATATTTTTCATTTAGTTATCATAAAATTCGTGCATCGCACGGGATATATGCTATTTAGTGAATTATAAGGACTAAAACCCCTGTTTTTCCAGAAAAACTAAGTACTTCATATTTATCTCCTAATATGCATTTTTCTCTTGATTTAATTGTTTCCAAAGCAAACATTTAAGAACAATATTTCACAACAAATTCATAAATTTCAATTTCAAAATAAACTAAATTGATGCACCATGCTAACTATAGCAAGAATTCAAACGTTGATCTTGCCACCAAGTACATTGAATTTAAATTTAGTTGTTAACAATTCAAAGGTTTGCTAGTCTATCAATGTAAACACATTCCAACAATTCAAGGGACTACAATGATGTATTTTTGGTTGCGGCGGATCATGACTCGTAGAGGAAGAACATCTTGCTTCCAAGTCACGTGCTACGCACAAAAATACCTACGCATAGTTGAAAAAAAATGCAAATAAAATAAGTATAAAGTATAAAGCAGCAAACACTAAGACCTATAGAATAAAGGGTAATGTTATGGAGAGCTCCACCTCCTAAGAAGTTGAGTGCTTCTATCATTAGATTGTATTTAATGTATTGATATTTATATTTTTAATTTTAATTCACTTACTTTAATATTTAAAGAAAGACAATCCAATAGTAAAATATTCAATCTCTCAAGACGTGGCGTTCTCTATATTATTACCCCAAAGTGAAACATCACACACTGACAAGAGCATTAGAATGGAACATCAGTTTATGTCTCTCTAAGTCTCAAGTAGTTACATGGAACCTTAGACATTGTCCATTATATGTGGGTGACACAGACCAGAGAGCAATCAAATAAGATTTCCAAAGGAAAAAAAAAAGATAACGGCTGCAATAGAATAGAACACCCTTATTTAATCACGTTCTAAAAGGATGCCCAATTTGCAGTTGTGCCCAAAAGACAAGATGGAACAACAAATCGTAGTTCCAGCATTTTGCACAATTCAGTTTTACCATCACACACTAAACTTCAGGTATCGAGTCATCAGCAAGTCAAAAGAGTCAAATGTAGAAGGACACATTCCTATTTTTCAAAACATTGCAAATCAAGCAAATTATACACACATCCCCTAAGATTTGTTACAGTTGCACTTATTTATTTTCGGAAATATACACCCCTCTTTTTTCCTTTTTTACAACAGAAGAGGTGATTGTTGGTTTAAAAATTAAACAGAATTAATGATTTCATTTCTAAAATTATAAAGTCCTAACAAAATTATTCCTCAATTATATAAAGTTGTAATTTCGCTTCTAAATAGAAAATTTTGTCTCTTCATACAATACGAAGGGATGAAATTGTCTATACCAATCATTGTTTAGAGACAATTATAACTTTATATAAGTCAAGAACCATTTTACTAACACCTTCTAATTTTAGAGACTGAAATTATTAATTTTGTCTAAAAATTGAAACATATGAATAAGGGATGTGAGAGCATATTTTAAAAAAACAGAAAAGTGCAACTATAATAAAGACTAGGAAGTGGGCGTAATTTTTTGCCCTTGAAAATATCATAATCCAAAGACTGGGACGCCAGAGAGAATATACAAATGGCTTTGTGAATTGAACTTTCTTGACAGAAAAAACAGGCATCATGGTGCTAAGTGATTCTATTAAATATTACAACCACCATAAGTTGCTAAACATAGGACCTCAATCTACATAACTTACCACTCTAGTATGCTGAATAGATGGTTGTTGGGCACGAGGACAGTTTTGTATCCAAGGGTGAAACGGGAGTATTTCAGCATTGGGTCTTTGTAGAAAACTCTGAAATGAGTTATAGAAAATAATATAAGTTTTAGTTACAATTTAATCAGAAGTGATAAATTAACTACGTGAATATAAGTATTCTTGACTAGTTTATACAAAATCTGTCTTAAAAAAAATGTGGTAGCCAATGCATCACTTTACTAAGAACATGTCAAGAGAACATCAAATCAAGTGGTTGTACACGCTAGGTTAGGAAAGACGAGAAAATTGCTTATATAATGGTGCACAATATATATATTATCGTATTCCTGTAGCACTCATTTTCATGGTTTTCTTCATTTTATGCAGAATGTAATTCTAAATAATTCTGTGGTTAAAAATGCAGGCAAGAGAAAAAATTCTGTCAATGAATGTAAAAAATCAGCAAAACTTCTTACCCTACTAAACAAGACCGCGAATGGATAATTTCTTTTTTTTTTTATGTTACAACCCCGAAAGGATAATTGGATACTTATGAAGAAAAAGGTAGCTTTCTGATGGCATACCTCCTCTATTGCAAACTTGATTTTATGTGATTTTCCTTTATATCATTTTAAACATGTGACTTTCTGGCCACTAGTCATAAATAAGGAAAGAATTCAGTGTACTTGGGAAGATGGCTTCAGAAAAGGCTAGCAGTCATTCTATACAATTATAGAGATTGCCCGGATACCATAAAGACTTGTGGCGGTAATATCATTGATAATAACCACTTGAAAAATGAGACCTCAAGAATGGGAACTAACCAAGAACTACAAAATTTTGAATTTGATAAATAAAAATTCTTTAAGAAAAATGAGGAAAACAGGTCTAGAGGATATGGATATCTCCTAAAAGATGAGAAAGAACAGTATAAAACCTATGAGCTGACATAAGGAAACATCATTATAAAACCTATGAGCTGACAACAAGGAAGCTATAAATGGTAGCGTCCTAAAACAATTTGATGTTCATGCTTCAAACATAATCTTTGATGAGAGAATAAAACATAAGAGGCTGCCTGTCACATTTACTCGAGAGAAGATTCAGCAAGGACTCATTTCGACAGGCCATATCAAAAGCAGAGAGCAGCTGGCTGATACGGAAGCACCCCATGAGAATAGGGTTAATTACACGGGCAACGAGCTGGGCATAATTAATATCTATGCTCCAGCTTAAGAAGTGTTCAGATATATTATTTGTTTGTTCAAAGTTTATATGTAAGGGTATTTCAGTCACTATGAATTACTTTATAAATCTACCTAGTTTAATATAAACTCCAGCCAAAGTCCAATTGAGTCTTCCGTCTTCAGAGATTTTCTTCTACGTAGCTCCTTTTACAAGATCCATCCGTAAGGGCATCAGAAACATAAACAATGAAAAGAATTAAGAATGTCTACCAAAGAATCCAAATCACAGATCTATGCTCCATAAATTTCTGAAAGAAGTAATTCCTACTTCGAGTAAGGAAAGTCACCCCCCCCCCCAAAGGGCAGGTCTTTTTCTTCATTTTTTAATACTTAAAAGGAAAAACCGTGCAAGTTTACAATAACCCTGTGCTGGATAAAAATGTTCAAAGGAAAATGGTATAGAGTAAAAGCCAAACAAAATTAAACTATACGCAAATATCCCATATAAGCCCTATTCCAAATTGGAAAGGCAGTGCTCTTCCAAAATATCCAATTTTATCTCTAAAGAACTGCACATAGTCGTTCACGAATTCTATTCAATTTATGGAAAGAAAATCACAGGTATGATGAATGAAACATTTAAAGCAGAGAAATACACAACAATGCAATGGTACAAGGAGAGGGAGCAATAGCATGTGCGGAAAAGAGATGCCAAGAGAAATTGTTATGCAACAAGCATGAATTCTTAATGATCACCTTATACAGTGAGGAACTGTTCCAAAAAAATCTGAGTGAAAATTCAACTTCCCTTATTGAAGAATTGCCGTAGAAATTTGGCAAGGTTAGAAGACACACACTCTGGAATTGGAGGATGATCACCCTGACAGAAAAATCACTGGGTAATGAGCAAAGTTTTTCTTTGCTACAAGAAATTAATTAAATTATGATCTTATATTTGAGGTTTTTTTCCCCCTTTTTTTGGGTCTATCAGGATACCTCGGAGAGCCATCCACTATTGGGAGAGAACCTAAACCAGGGACTGGGGAAGGAAAATGGCAGGGAAAGGATTTTAACCCCACTCATACTTATGAATTGATAAGTATACTAATAGGATGTGTCACTCTATTGACCTTCATATTTAAGTGTTTAAAAATATGAGAAAACTTAAAATACTCCAAATTTTAGGTGATACAAATCTACTTATTGACCAATCTCGAGCAGATACTATTATCTAGGCATATTATTTAAGAAATTTATGTTCAAGAATTCCCTAATTTATTGAAGTACAATAAACTATAAACATATAGATGATGTGCACACCTTAAGCATTTTGAAGTAAGCCATCATGGGTGGCTCCTCATAATACGGTGGTGCACTAGTAAAAAGTTGAATGACTATATAACCAAGTTTTTCCAATGATCTTTTTAGCTTGGGGTACAACATAAACCTGCCCATTTGAAGATAAAACATAGTAGTCTTGTGCACGTTGATGTGCCAAAAGATCAGGTTTGTGGGGTTGATGACTTCTCAGTATGATAGTATATCTCTAGCAACATATGGTCAACGACTTTACAATAAGAGTATAGAACATACTATTCCATGCAGAAATTTTCCGATGAAGTAAGGAAATCAAGGTTGTTTGGAAATCAATATTTTGGAGATAAATTTCACTTTATTATGACATTTTTGGGGTGTCAATTTTTTCTCTGTGTACATTTATGTATACTCATACTTGTATACGATATCATATATGCTATTGTATACAATTATCTTATAGAGTAATGCTATGGAGAATTCAACATCTCTTATAAGTGTTTTTACAAGTAGATTATTTTTTATCAAATCTCAATGCAAGTGGATCAAAATTAGAAACACAAATTTTAATGTATTAAAGATAATCTAATAGTGAAAATATTCAATCACTTAGAAAGTTGAACTCTCCATAGCATTACCTTATTTTATAATGATTGCATTCAGATGCTATCCAGCAGCCTGCGCTCTGATGTGCTATTTTTTATTAATCTAAATGAAATTGTGTGACTTACCAAGACTTCCAAATCATAAAGAGCTTGAATTTCAGTTAGGCCCAATTTATGCCAAACGGCTACTTTGGTTGCAAAAAGGCATCATGTATATAGCTACAGAAGAGCATAGAATTTTTATAGATCTCATACTAAAAAGCTTAATTGTTCTGGTAATATTGGTCAAATATGTATAATTTGCAGCAAACCAGTAATTTTTTAGCCTTACAGTTTCTTGTGCTTCTTCTACTAGCTGCGAGTCTTAATTTGTACGTACTCACAGGCTGCAAATGAGTCCTTGAATGTCATGAGCAATTACTTAGAATCACTTTGTTCTGCTCTAAGATCCCATACAATAACTAGTGTACATTGTACAGTTAAATAGTGACAGGGTTAGTCATTATTTTATCGTTTTCCTAGATATTCTCATATTATGGATAAAAGGTGATTTGACTATGCTCATCCTAGATTACTATTTTAGGTTTCATTGCAGCTTAAATAAAGCTCTATTGATTCCTTTCCTAGAAAGGACCATCCATTCGTTAATGTAACAAAAAAATTTATCTTAGTTAAAATTTATTTTGGATTTTGAAATTTTCATTGAAGCATTCAAATCATTCCAAATAAGCTTTTGTTGATTATGCTGCAGTTATTGTGCACACACAGATGTTGATTGTCCTGACACTCTTATGTGGTTATGTTAAACTCCACAGTTTTACTCTCACCTGCTATTTTTTACCCCTGCAATGTCTATAGGTTTCATTTGAGTTTGCTGCCAATCAAGTCCTTGAACAATTAAGGAACATTGAATGTACAACACCAGAAACTAAGAAAAGGGAACTCATAACCATTATTTTTGCTACCTTCAGCATAGCAGTAACCGGAATTCAAGTTGTCACCTCTGATGAAAGAGAACATTCTAATTCTTCTTTTTCTGGGTTCTTGGAACATTCTACTCTTCTAGTTGCTTATATTTTCATTGGAAACTAACTTAGTTGAAATGGTTTAAATGAGCATTCTGTTCTTTTACAATTCTACTTTGTATTGGTCCATGTGCATATATATGAATGGTATTTGGTTGTATTTGGTTTCTGTACTTCTTTTAAATGATGTATAATTTTCATATATGCAGTTAGCTAAGACTAATAATCTGAAGATTGAAGCTTTTCTCAGAGAAAAACATCTATAGAATCTTTATCGAGCTTATGTGACTCTTGTCCACAAGAGAACCCATGATGTCAAAGCTATAGCAGACAATGGCATCTTCTCGCATAAAAAGGCTCCTGTGGAGTTGACAGTACTGCTCTTCCCAGATAAAATGGCTGGATTTGAACCATGTCCTGACTCAGTGGAAGGTGAGAAGATAGTTTTAAAAAATGCTCGGCCCTATATCACTTTATGGACAACAGATGGTGTAGCAGCCAAGGAAGCCAACATGTTAGCACGGTTACTTGCAGATAGGAAAGCAACTCGGGTCAACTTCAATCCTCCCATTGCTGTATCAGGCTCAGTGGAATTTTATTAAGTCCTCCTGTTATTCACTCTTTCAAGAAAATATTAAATGGGGTCCCGTTGATTCATTGGATATTAGAGGTTGCTGAGATAATGGAAAAAATATTTGTAAGAACTAGCTTTTTCTCCTGAGAAATTGTGCTTATATAGGCTAGTTTAGATAGCATCATATTGACTTGTTTTTTGAGTGAATGAATATTTTAGATGCCATTTTGGTTATATTTAATAATCTTTGATATCGACCAACAACCTATTATGGTGGGTAGTTGCTTACACTAGCACATCACTATTTTTTTCACTATTTTTGTTTTTCTAGAGGGAAATATATGTCAGGCTAAAACTTAAATAGTCTCTCGTATACACACATTTTTAAACTAAAAGGAATTTGACAAATGTCATTTTTGAATTAATTAATGACTCACATTTTGTGTTTGCATATCAACGACACTTATATTAATATGGTAGTATTCTTTGATAATATAATATAAAATTTTGTATTTAAGAATGCCAACCCCTGAAACAAGTTAAAGGTTTGCTCTATCATAAAGAAAACAAACACAGTTTATGCTTTCCTTTTCAACAAATGTTCTAGTCAAAAACAGTTGTTCATCAGGATTTAAGGCAGTATTTATTTGTCCATAGTGATTTGGGAGGTCCTCAAATGAATTTTCATTTAACTCCGTCTGATAAAAGCATTCCTCGCCTCAATATGAACTTTCATTTTTGCTCCCTCTGCCTTGGTAGGAACCACTTCGGAAAAACTAGCCTTCTTCGGTATAATTTACCAAGCATTTTAATAAATTATGCAATCGTCTGGCAGACTGGATTAACAAGCAAGCAGATTTTGTTTCACCTTCAGGTTAAAGACCTGCGAGCCTGCTACAGCAAGATAGTCACGAGGATTTCTTGTTTTCTGTTGACAACACAAAAGATCTGCCAACAAGACAACTAAACTATTTATAAAGTATAACTTTAACTACCAATTCATCAACTGGAAAATATAAGACTAACGGTTAGCTTCAA
The DNA here is from genome assembly GCA_020226215.1 of Sindora glabra. Classification (NCBI taxonomy): domain Eukaryota; kingdom Viridiplantae; phylum Streptophyta; class Magnoliopsida; order Fabales; family Fabaceae; genus Sindora; species Sindora glabra. The sequence continues at coordinate 92,565,570 of CM035226.1, forward strand.
TAAAAAGTTTCAAATTTTGAATTATCATTTATACTATATAGTAATGAAGAAATCTTGCATGATACTCAGCATCTAACTTGTGTATTGCTGGTTAATCAATATGAAGCATTATCTACAATATGTGGAAAAATAGATCATAAATGATTGATTTTTCTCAATAATTAATTTGCATGACACCTACAATCAAGAAACTTCTGAAACCTGAAAAAGGATGCGCTTAACAGGATTCCATGACTAGACTACAATCTCAAACATGAAAAATTCTTGCGACTTAGACTGGAAAAAAAAAGTTGTAATTGTGGCTTTTTTTCAAGGAAATTTTTTTGTCTGGTATCCAAAGGATTAGCAGCCTTTGATGTAATGACAGTCTTTTCATATGTCTAAATGCAATAAACAGCCATTCTCTTTCAGTGCTTGAAAGCATCCCATCTATCAAAGCCAGAAGATATTCTACAGTTCCTTTTTTTAAAATATCATGCAAAACATAATCAAATGCATATAGATAAGCTTTCTACCATCCTGCCATGATCCCATATAATAAATAAATTTAATGGTTTATTAACTTTGTTGCGTTATGTATTTCTCGGTTTTGTTTTATTATTAATTACTAAGCTACTCGTAATGAATCAACAACAACAATAAGAAATGCAATAAATGCTTCTTAGAACCAAAAGTGGATTTAATGGACTCTTCAATAGCAATATAGAGAGAGCCTTATTTGTATTACCTTGCTACAACACCATTCATTCAAATTATTTCCCCAAATGCAGCAATAAACTTTGTGGGAAAATTTGTATCACCCCTTGACAAAAGGGAAACTATGCTCAGTCATTTTAGATCCAAGGATTCTTTCAATATCTAATTTTATGCAGATTTACATTTTGTTCACTTTCAACTAAGATTTAAGGTTCTATATCAATTTATGGATTAATTTCTAACTATAACTGACTAGAAGTGCAAAATTGTGAGAGAAATAGCAAACAAAAAAGGACTGAAACAGAAGTTGAGATAATAATATAAACTCTCCTGGATTCCTAAAAATTGCAAACGGTCCATATTGTGTAAGTTTGAGGCACAAATCATGAACTTCAGCATAGCTACCTCAAAAATCAAAACACACAAAAAAGACAACCATCGAGATGGAGAACAAATGTGAATTGAAAAAATCATAAGCAAAGCAAACACAAAAGTAAACCTTTATCTAAAAACAAATTTGGGAAATGGAAAAATGATGAATATCTTCCTTTAGAGGTGCTTTACAGATAAATCAATTACCGTTCTAATTTGATCAGAGGTGCCTGTCACAGATCTGAAGTATAAAGGCAAAAAATTGTCAAAATAAAAACCAAGAAAAAGCAAATTATGGCAATTTAAAAAAAATCAAATTTAGAACCCATGGGTTCCAGTGAGGTTTTTCCAGCAACAGGAGTTGCTTTTGGTGATTGGATTTCATAGTTTTCCGACATAAAAGGGTGGCAGCGACTAAGCCAGGCATTCGTGACTGGGTCTGAATGAGCTTTTTGTTCCCTCCGCCTACAGTGTTGAATCAAAAAACCTCCGACAACCTCGGACGAACTCCGACACCCACCCATTCATTGAGATGCAGGAAAGGGGAATTGGCCTTTTGGTCCTAGCATGCCTCTCTCACGTACCTGCTCATTCTTGATTGTCCTGCCTAGTCTCTTCGCATGCTGCCACCGGCCCAAGCCCTCCTCCCTCCATTGCTCTCTCCTCCTTTTCCTAGACATTTTCTTACTTGGACTGGTCTTCAAGGCTTCTATCAGATCCCCATGAACTGGGGTCTGAGGTTTCAACAAGATCTGACTCAAAGCTGCAAATGTAATTCCTTATTTATTTTTATTAAGGGCCATCTGTCGATTATTTTTTTCTTTGCCTCATTCCCGTGACCTCATTACGCTTAACGTTAACGATGCAATCTCATCGACCTGCACATCTAATGAAGCATGAATACACTACTGATTGTCAAATGTAGTAAAATATAATGCACAAATATCCAAGTTAGGATTGTTGTACACAAATGTAGTAAATCAACTTTCACTAGAGTCAGGAATAACATTCATATGAATAGGCTGAAATTTTTTTCTCAACTAATTCCAATGACACCCTATTCCTCTTCCAAGCGATCCGTATTCCACTAGGAAAACTATCTCCATCCTCCAGAGACCAACTATCAAATCCCACTGCTTTAAATATTTTATTAGCATGACAACTTTCAATTCTGTCATCTCTAATGAAACTAAAAATTCTGGATTCCCAAACTCCAAGAAAGTACTAAATATGTTAACGAACTCTTTTGTACCCTGACAATTCCAAATTAATATTTTCCTGATCATGACAAAATAAAGATACATAAAAATACAGAACACATGCCAATATCCATTGCCTCCTCAACCTCCTCCTCACAAGACTCAGGCATGACACCTTCCGGACTACCTTGGCATTCCAACTCACAAACTAATGTTCCTCCTTTATCAAGAGGATTCTTGTCCAATCCAACTTCATGAATCTTTTGCATTAGTGGGCCCGAATCATTGGAGTTACAACAAACCACTTGAGTATGGTCTATACACATTTGTTGGAGTTTCCGAAATGTGAGAAATTTGAGACTCCGTCGCCCCAAGTCCTAGATTTTCCTTATTAGAGACATTCCTTATTACTTCCTTGTTTGCACTCAAAGTAGGGTGCACTATTTTTGTCGGCTTTTCCATCGACTTAGAAGATCCATTACTCATATCCTAGAGCGCCTTCCTATGTGAGAGACATACATCTACCGCACTGCTAGATTTACGCGCAGCCAATCTTGCACTACAGTTTCTGACTTTATCATCCACTGCTTCTGCCATGTGTGAACCATCAGTAGGATTTATATTCCTTGGCTCCTCTTAAACTCCAATAGTAGCCTCCTCCTCATAAAAAACTACACTGTTCAAAAAGCATACCGTGATTCCTTACCATTCTTTTCAACCCTACTCTGACCAACGCCCTGCTTTATCCCACGATTATCTATTTTCTGCTGACCCGTCTTATTTCTTTGAACAATCATCCACTCACCATAGCTGTACTTATTATTTTGAGCTCTTTCAGTTCCTCCCTAATTAATGTCTCTAAGATTTAAATCTTCATCATGTGTAGCCTCATCATCCACTCTCCCCAGACAATGTTCAGAAAGGTGTTGGCATTTTCCACAGTTGAAACAAACTGTATGGAGGCTTTCGTATTTAATGCAATATTGTTTACCGTTAAAGGTGAAATCTGCCATCAACATCTACACACACTCGTGTATATTTGCACCTTAACTTGATACACACACCCGTGCATATTTCATACACACACTCTTGCCTAATCCACTATAGTAGCATCTATCTTTTAACATTTTGCCCACCCTATTTCCAAAAAATATAAGGAATTTTTTATCAAAACAACGGATTGGAAGTTCCGAAATCCGGATCCCCACTGCAACCTTGTCTATGGTATCCTCCGCAGGGTCAAACTTTGAATCCCATATACATATACACATAGTTAAATGATAATGATCAAACAAAAGCATATAACCACCTGTAAGAGACAAATCATAATGTGATGATACATTGAATTTAATTAAATATTAATCCTCTAACAGATCAATAATATTTAAATGGCCATCTCTCGCCCATAACTAAAGCAATTTAGTTTCCAGAATACAAAAATCTATTTTCCTCCCAAGCAGTTTAATAAATAACGTCCATCTCCAAAGCCTGTTCATTCTTCTCTCCTCCTTCTTTGGAATAATTATATTAGGACACTCGCGGCCAACATTCATACTCTCTTCAATTTGAAATTCACTCTAGTCCTAATCCTCTTATGAATTCTCTTCCTCATCATCCATCTCCATCCCAGAACGAGGCGCAAACCTTTCTCCTCCAACCAGGGTTTGCTTATAGGATTTAAATTGCACTTCCATGTTCCTATTCAAAATCCGTTACTCCTTATAGGTTTCTTGTTTCCTTCCTGAGGTAATAAAAGAATCATTCGCTTATCTTATCTTCTTTGTGCTTCTTCATAGGAGATTAGTCTCCCCCACCAATGGTTACACGTTATTGTTCGACGGTTCCCCCATAAACCCTAGCAGAAAGTACAAGATAAATTCCGTCGCAATACTAAACATAACTCCATTACGTCCAGTCTTTGAAGATCACACTTCTAAAAATTATATTAATATGGAAGTTAAGATTCTAAAAAATATATAATCCTTGTACCATATATATATATATATATGTATGTATGTATGTATGTATGTATGTATATATGTATGTGTGTGAATAAAATCCAGTCGCCCAAAGTCGACAGAAGATTTTATGCTTTTCTTTAAGTTATTAAAGGACAAAAATCAGGTTTTTTTAATTATATGATCAAAATGACTTTTTCTTTTTAGTTTTCAATATGATGTGAAGTAATTTTTTTATTTAAATATGATCTACTCTTAATATAAGTTAATTTTATACTATTATATATTTATGAATTATCATACAAATAAAAAAACTATTACAAATCTTTTACTATTATTAAAAATTCTTAGATACTCACTACTAGTTGACCGTAAATCTAATTTAAACACTCAATTTTTTTCATTTTCATTTTTCACATCTAATAGACTAGTGATGTGTGATCTCTACAAATTTTGTTTTGGTAAATAATAATGTACACAAATATGAATTAGTTTTTTAAATTTAAATTTAATTCACTATTAATGTAAATTTTTTTTAATATCAATAGATAAGAAAAACATATGTCATTATAAAATAAATAGTAAAAATACTTTAATAGTTTTTATTGAATGACAATATATGAATCGATAATAGTATAAAATTTATTTATATTAATGGTGGATCAAATTTAATTTTTTAATTTTTATTATCTTTTCATCTTTGTTTATTTTCCTTTCTTTTATTAATAAATATAAAATAATTAGGGATTAATATTTTCGTTTTGCTATTGCCAACTTCGTATGATAAAATAAATAAGAAGATGTGTGGTATTTTTCTTAAATAAATTAAATTTTAGTCTTTGTAACTTTCCAAACGAGGCTTTACTTATTTATTATATCTTTAATAAAATTTATTTAAGAGTGAGTTACCAAACTCTATCGATCATTTTTTTAAGTATATACAATATTCAATTTCTTATTTATAAAAATGATGGTTATTATATTTCTCAAACTTTATATTCCGTATTATTAATTCCTTATTTTTATTTGTTATTATAATTATTCATCTCTCCTTTCACACATAATACTAAAAAAACAAGTGAAAAGAAAGCATAATAAAAAATCAAATATATATTTGATAATGATATGATTAAAGTGATATTTAACCATCAAATTTAATATTTTTTGTCCATTTTAACATTATAAGTGAATGAAAAAATAAATAATTATAATAAAAAAATAAAAATCCATAATACTAATTATTAAATTTAAAAATATAATAATTAACACATTTATAAATAAGAAATTAAATATTATATTTATAGATTCTTACCCCTATTTGGATAAAAGGTTTATAATATACTTTCCTTTCCCTCTCGTTGTAATAAAAGTGGCGGGATGTCATTAAGTTAATGATGTATCACTAAATTTAATTTTTAATATATTATTAAATAATACACTAAATTTAATTTTATAAAAAAATTTAATATATAATAAAGTTTGATGGTGTATCAGAGTTTTTAGAATCTCATATAGCGAAACTGCCTTTGGATGAAAAACGACCGGTCAAACATGCAACCGGCGTATCTGACTACAACTTCAACCCCGACCCGACCTATATGATGGCCCTCATAAAACGACTGTCGTTTAAAGCGTGTGGCTTTTAGGGTTAGTTATGCTCCTCTCATTTTCTACTGGCTATAGCCGCTGCTGCTTATCCCACCTTCTTACTATTTCTTAGATCCTGGCATTCTACTGGATTTTGGTTTTTTCCGTAGATTACCGAGTTCTTTTGGTTAGTTGACGAATCATACCTAAAATATACAGATTTTATTTTTGTTCTTATCAAATTTTGTTGTTTGTGAATATTTGGTGGACTGCAGGCTTCAGCTTGTGGTGGTTTGCTCAATCCATTAAGTACTTTGTAAAGCCCTGATTTGATGTGTTTAGCAGGATTAATAGCATTACAAATTCAATCCTTTATTAAAAAAAATATTGTGCTTATTGATTTTTTAGCTTAATGAATTTAAGTTTTTGGAGATTTCCCTTCTTTTGAATAATTTAGAATGTGCAATTCAATGAAGCTTTTGAATATCTGCTTGAGGGGTTGATGATATTTTTCATCTGTGTATTCTTTCTGTGATATGTTTGTAGACTTCTAGTGGAGCGTTTCATTAGTCCGGACTTTCACCTCTCAATTTAAGAATTTCTGGTTGGGGCTTTTTCAGGATAAATGTGTGAAACGAAGATGGAAGAAGCAGGGGAACGTGGAGAAAGGCCTGTTTATAGAGATATCAGACGCTATTACTGTCAATACTGTGGCATCTGCAGGTCCAAGAAGACCCTCATAACCTCTCATATCAATACTCACCACAAGGTACTCTTCTCCTATTTTTCTGTTTAGATATTATTTCTGATTGTGGCTAAAGATGAGATGAGGGAGAAAGACTTTGGTGGAGTTGGATTTTGCAATTTGTTTGTCATTTGTGATCTGGCTTCAGCTTTTAGGTTTCAGAAGAGCACAATATATTGACCATGAATTAGCCCGGTTTCTTACCATCTTTCTTTTGTATAATAGTGAGGTCAAATACACATGATTATATTGTTGTCCTTTAATTTCTCTTAGGAGGAGATGGAAAAGGCAACAGTTGAGGGAGACTGCAAAGCAGAGGCTATAAAATCCAACACTTGCAAAGAGTGTGGTGTTGGATTCAAAAAACCGGCCCACTTGCTGCAACACATGCAAAGTCATTCGCTTGAGGTATTTAATAGAAGTTTCAACATACTAATATGCTATGATGCTATTGTGTAGGGTTCTCATGCCACGTTGTTGGTGGTTGACCTGTAGTTCATGTGGTTAGATACCTGGACTAGATAGTTTGCTGGGGGGTCACGATTCATACTATTTGTTTTACTTAGACTTTACTTATATATATGTGTGTGTGTGTGTGTGTGATAATGAAACCTTTTGATCTATTTTTGCCTTTATATGCTCAATCTGGTCCCATAGATCATATTTAGTAAATTTTTGCCTTACCAAATAGCAACCTTAGTTCTTGGCTATATTAGTTTTTGCATCAACTGAAGGTACACATTCTTGCAGGAAAGTAATTTATAAGATACTAAAATGATTGGAAAATTAAGGATGCCTTAGCGTGAAGCATTGGATCCCAGACAAGAACTCCAAAATGCGTGAGGCTGCTTGTTCTGACTTGATGGATTAGTATCAGGCAGGGAGACCTCCTGAGAAGCTCCATCAGGGGCGCCTCTGTCACGCTCCCTTGGTATGAGGTTGGCAGTTTTTGCATGCACGTGTTTCATTCAAAGGACTGTCGGTGCTTTTTAGTTTCTGAGGTTTAATTTTAACACTTGGTTTTAATGGTTCCAGCGGTCATTTGTGTGCACTGTTGATGATTGTCATGCCAGCTACAAAAGAAAGGACCACTTGAATCGTCACCTTCTACAGCATCAAGGTCAAACTTTTAAATGTTCAGTTGAGGGTTGCAATTCCGAATTTACCATAAAGGGGAATATGACAAGGCATGTCAAGGAATTCCATGATGGAAGTTCAACCTCTGCTAGTGCTGAAAGCCAGAAGCAGTATGTTTGCCCAGAAAGTGGTTGTGGAAAGGTCTTCAAATTTGCATCAAAGCTAAAAAAGCATGAAAATTCTCATGGTAAGCTTCTCTTATTGAAGTTGTCGACTTTATGGCAAATTTCCCATTGGATTGTCAACTGCCCTAACTTAAGAATGCTCAAAATTTGTTGGTTGCAAATTTAAAAAAACCATCTTCATCATGCAGTTAACCTGGAGTCAGTAGAAGCGCTCTGCTTCGAACCTGGCTGTATGAAACACTTCTCGAATGTGCAGTGCCTTAAAGCTCATATTAAGTCCTGCCATCAATATGTGACATGTGAAACTTGTGGGAGTAAGCAACTGAAGAAAAACATCAAGAGGCATCTCCGATCGCATGAAACTGGTAGTTCATCAGAGAAGTTTAAATGTGAACACAAGGATTGTACCCAGACATTTTCTAGTGTAAGATATTCTTACTATTTGAACTTGATGTACATTTCAAAGCCAGAGTTGAAGTTTATTACTTGTGTGTCAGATTGGACTTATTTAATTTTATTATCTATCATGTGCAAGTTTAGACTTGATTATAATATATTTTTTCTTTCAAATATGCATCAACAGAAATCTAATCTTCATAAGCATGTGAAGGCTGTGCACTTTAAAGTAAAACCTTTCATGTGTGGCTTCTCCGGTTGCGGCATGAGGTTTGCTTATAAACATGTGAGAGACAACCATGAAAAAACTGGGTCACATGTTTATACCGTTGTAAGTTCATTCTCATCTTGGTATTCTAACCTGATCATATTTCAACTTTCTCATGTTCTGCTTTCCTAAATCTCATCGAGAGGTTATGATTGCCATGGTCCAGGGGGATTTTGTAGAAGCTGATGAACAATTCAGGTCAAGGCCTAGGGGAGGCCAGAAGAGAAAGTGTCCCACTGTTGAAATGCTAGTGAGGAAAAGAATTACTCCACCCAGTCAAGTGGAGCACAGCTTATTCATGCACGACTGAGCATTGAACCATGTCCTGTTTCAGATGGGTTTCCACTGATAGTTTAGTTAGATCTAATATATTATTAATTTTAGGACATAAATGTATAGTATCAGATATGCGTCTCTCTCTCTCTCTCTGTGTATATATATATATTTATGTATATATATTTATGTGAAGATTGAGTAGTTGCAAATGTATTGAGATACATTGATGCTACTAATATAACCAATATTTGTTTGTTCCTTAAACCTCTGGAAATTGCGATGTACCCTTGTCTACCTCGTTTGCAAAAGCATATGCTCATGAACAATGATGAACTTGAACTTCCAAAATAACCTGGGATTCGTGAGATAATAATAATTTGGGACCGATTGGTGCATTGTTTCAAAAATGGTGTATATCTATACCAGCAGATTAATGATCATGATCGTATCCTGCAATCTATTACTAGAAATTTTTTGGCCGAATTCTATTACTAGTTCTAGGAGCCAATTTTGAAGCGTAATAATGCAATATCAACCGTTCCTTTTCTGATGTAAACTTGTAACAGTTTGAAGGTGTTGCACTACAGTTCAATCCTAATAATTTACTTATTTAGGTGTGAAAATGTGATGCAACCTTTGTTGATGAATATGTAAAAGTTGTCAATATATTTTGTAGGCTAAATTACAAGTGACTCCTTCAACAAGGTTTGTGCAATGTACGCTCATACTTTGAAACTAGGCAAGGAGGGTGTTTAGCAACTTTTTGATTAGTTTTTAATTGATTTAAGTATTTTTAACTATTTGATCATTTCGACTAGTTAATTTAGGTATTTGGTAAATAGTAATTTTAGTCTATTTATTGGTCTTCAAACATCCATTTAAAAAAAATTAAGAATAGTACTTTTTAAAATAAGTGATTTATATTGAATATAAAAAAAGATATTCTTGTTTATATTTATAAATTTTATATTTCCATTCTAGATAAATGAGAAAGTACTAAACTATATTTATCTATTTCTTAGGGAAAATTTTAATATATATAATAAATTATAACTATTTTTTAATAAAAATAAATGAGTATAATATGTTAAAATATTTACATAATAATAAAAAATTATATGAATATAATCATATATTTTCTATCAAATTATATAAAAAATAAGAGAATATATGTTTCATTTCATAGAAAATAACAGAAAATTTATTGAGAAAATTAATCTTTGTCAAATGATGTCTTTTGAATTAAAAAATAATACATATTAAGAAAAGAAAAAGAAATAACAAAATGCTGTTGTGAAAGATACATTTTTATACTTAAAATGAGTAATATATCAATATTTTTAGTGATAAATATAAGAATTTTAAATTTAATATTAAAAATAATTACAACTTAATTAGAAAATTATAATTGTCTTTTTTAAAAGAAAATTCAAATAAAAATAATAAATTATAATAATTAATTTTAAAAAATTAATAATATGATAAGAAATATATTATAATATAAAATATTATTCAAGTAAAAAAAATAATCAAATAAATTATAAAATATACACATATTCTTATATGTTATTTTCATACAAATAGTTAATAATAAATAGTTAATTTTATGAAATATATTTATATAAATAACTAATAATATCATTTAATGAAATAAATTAATATAATCAATTATAAATTAATAATTAATTTAATTAATTAATTATTAATATAATCAGCTACTCGTTAATAGTATCAAGGGGTAGGAACAGAAAAAAGGCCCAAATCTGTCCAGTCTCATCAGACCCAGCAGGTATCGGATCCGACAAGTCTAATCCCCAACAGACCCAATCTCTATTAGTTCGTGTCTGGATCCAACTTGCAAAACTCAATTGCTTTTCAAGTCTATTTGGATACCCGGTCATCCTTTTTCCCTCCCCTCCTTTGCACGCTAGAGGATCCAGAGCTCATTTTGGGGATTTCCTTTGGAAACCAACCTCAAGATCAAGCTCTATGCTTATGTTTCTTCATTGTTGATTCAAGTAGCTTTGCTTTACCATCACTCCGCTTCAGCGTTGTTTCATTGCTTCATCGGAAGGTGGTCAACACAATCTTTCCGGCCGAATACATGGTATGGATAAACTTAGAGCCTACTTAGATGGTTTAAGTACTGGGTTTTTAGTTGTAATTACTGAATTGAATTTTAGACCCTTTTTCTTTGCTTGTGTGAGCGGATTGGAGTTTTACTAATTAGATGCAAAATCTGATTTTCATGATGCAAATCCATTTTTCAAGTCATGGACTACAAATCGTGGTAACTGTAGAGACGAAATGAATTTAATGGAAAATGAGCATTCTCAGTTAGAACTCCTATCAGCATAGGATTTGGGCTTGCATGAACAAATTGTGCCTGCCGTATGCCATTTTTTTCTTTGCTTACTTCTGCATGTTCATATTAACATAAGATTGAGACCCTTTTTCACATGTGTGTTATAGTGCATTTGCTGTGTGAAAATTTATGATTGATCAGATCTCTTTAGGACTACTGCAAGACTGTTGTACTGTTGCACATTAATGGGTAAGATAAAAAGTATATATAGCTGAAGTTTGCAATGTTTCTTTGTTAAATTGCTTGCTTCTAGAATTTTTGAATAAATTAGATTCAAGAGTAACAAGTTGACATCTACTACAGTATTTTAAGTTCATAATTGATGTTGATTGTCAATGTTTTATTGTCATCATTTCGGAGAGTGGAAGAGCTAGGACATAATTTTGCTGAGTTTTCTGGAGCTTCAATAAAATTTCATAGTGTGTATGAGCAGGCCATTGTTTTCACCATGCATCCACTTGTATTATGTTATTTCCACCATTTAAAAGGCTTAGCTAGTGTTATCAAATACATCATAGCTTTATATCTGGACTCTTGAAGTTGTGTGATGCAGTTTCAAATCATAGTAACTCATTTGTTATAATCTTGATGCTAGTATCTAAATAAAATCTCCCTAGGTTCTCTCTTCACCAGTACTGTTAGTCGTGGGTTCTAAACTGTGGAAAAGGAAATTTCGGCACAACTTTTTGTAGTTATTATTTTTAAATTTCATTTATTGAAGTTCATATATTCTTTCCCATACAACTTGTCTACACAGCTGATACTTCATTTTGAGGTGTGCACAAAAGTGTAGTTGCCCTTGAAGATTGGATTGAGAGGAGTTTTGCTGTAAATATTTGCTTGAAGTATATAGTAGGGCTGGTGAAAGTCTCGGATCACGCAATTGAAAAACTGATCGGAATGGGGAAAGGAAACCCTTGGAGCTCTCCATAGAGATTCGAAGATATCTGTTTCATAGATTGACGGGGTATAGGTGCTGGACAGAAAGTAAGTTCTTTGGACCGAAAAGTCTTATACACCGTCCGCAAATGGCTAAATTACTACTTTTTGGCAGTAACTATAATAAAAATTACTAAAATTACTGGAGTTATGTCCAATGTCACATAAATGGCTAAACGGAGATCCAATGCGCATCTCTCAATTCATCCATTCATGGTAGAATTGGCCAAAAGTAATATTAATTTAAGATTTTATTTATTTCATCAGAAAATATTTTTTATAAAAAAATATTATTTACATATATATTAATAAAAAAATATTATGTTAGTTGTATTGATGATTAAAAAATTGATATTTAGAAATATGATAGTAAAAGAAAGTAAAATTCCTTTTAAAATAGAAGGAATTACTCTTTTTTAAATTTTTTATATTTAATATTAAATAAATGAAATACTTTCTCTTATTTTAATATTTTATGAATATATTTTATGCATTTTCCATCAAAACAAACAGTGCCTATGTGTTTTAGAAAGGAAATCTTTCTTTTGGATTGTGTTTTGAGATTGATTGATTTTCTGCATATTTAAAAGATTCAATGTAATCTTATTGTGTATTTCTGCATAATTGTTGGCTATTCAAGTAGTCTTTCCCCGATAAATCCTAGTTGCAAAAATATCATATCTTCATATTGTCGCGGGAGTTGGGAAGACCTCTCTAGTTAATTTGATTATCAAAGGTTAACCCATTGCTCGCCCTTCCCATACAATCGATTATACAGTTGGTTTAAAGACTCTCCATCGTAACATTATCCAAAGAGGGACATATTTCTGGTTGCAGTTCAATTGTTCACCAAGGGTCCCCTGCATTTTCCTCTTTTCCAGCACTTTAATTATGAAAGTTCTGGTAGCTCTTCAAGTAGCATCAAAGGTGATTTTGAGAGAGATTTCCTTATTGAGCTCTGGGATGTTTTCTGATCTCGTCTTCCTGTTATCTGGGATTGTGTTATATCAAAGATGATTCTGAGAGGGATTTCTTTATCGAGGGCATTAGATGGAGACTATAGTGTTATTTATTTTTTGTTATAAATTGAACAAAGGTCATTCATTCATGCTTAAAAGGAAAAAAAAAAAATCAAATCCATTTGCGACTGGTTCGGATCGAAACATGTCGGGTCTTTATCTTCGAATCTCCAATTAGATTCGGATCAGATCGACTCAGAGCCGGTCCACTACCGTTTCCAGTGAGATGCCGAATTAAACTGCTAACTTCTTGTAATTTATCCTCTTTATCGACATTTTTTCAATTTTAATAGCAATAATGGGCTAAATTGTTTCAACTATTAAAAGTCCAAAACAAAACAATTTCACCGTTTACAATATAATAATGCTGTCTCAGTTCTCTTATTTTTATTCTCTCGCCTACATGTTTAGAAAAAAAGAGAACCTTGCTTTAATTCTATCCTCTCTATCAGTGGGTGTAATAAACTAAGATCCAATTTAGATGTAGATTTATCTTCTTTTTTTATTGGTCTATTATACATGTTATTGCTATAAATCAGGGTTTTCATTTATTTAAAAAAAAATAGATAGTCAGTGCTCATAGCAAAAAGGGGTCGTGATTATAACTTGTTTTAATCTTTAAAAATCCAAAACAAAACAATTTCATCGCCTCCAACCCATGTTATTCTAATAAATTTGGGTTTTAATTTATCTCTCAAGAAGTTAGATTGAGAAATTTAACACATTCTGAATTAAAACTCAAACTTTATGCAATAATTTTACAGGTTTAAAACAATATGGTTGATATATTTTGGTGTTGTAAAGGTTAAAATAAAACCTATGCTTATATTGATCTATTTCTATTATTAATTTTTGCAAAATGCTAACAGAAGAGGGTGAGTTGCATGTCACTAATAGTTTTAAGGGTACAGTGCGTAGTTTCAAAGTACAAGGGTATAGATTTGTAGGACTTATAGTTTGGGGGTTACATATAATTTAGCCTATTTTTATATAATGCTTTTCTACAATCTAGCAATTATTATATAAAATTGGCTAAAATATATATAACCATTTATATTATAACTCATGTGCAAAAAATCTCATAATATTAAGTACAATTAAATGCTCAAACTATCCATTATGTGCAAAGTTCCCTTCATTATCTTTCCTTCTAAGTCCTTAATGCTGCTAAACATTTATCCCAAGACCAAAATGTAAAAATGAAAAAAAAAATTAACGCAATCTAGGAAGAAATATTTAGATAAAATTATAATTAAAACCAAAATCCAGAAAAAAAAAATTTTCTCTTCCATTTTAATCACATTTTCTTTGTTATCGTAGTTTTGTCAAATCTTACAATAACTCTTGATCTTTTAAAAAAAATTAAGATAACAAAAGAACAATAACACGAAATTAGTACTTTTGAATAGTTGTAATTTTAATTTGTTTGGCAAATGGCTGATTTAAGATTTTTAGCTGATTGATTAAATGAAATAGTTATTTTAAGCATTTGATAAAAACTAAAACCTTGTTTTGGTCTCTATAAAATTGAGCCTATCTCAATTTCATCCCTAACTAAAAATTTGTATCAATTTAATTTCTATAAAATTAAAAATAATTATATTTTAGTCTTTCCATAAAAATTTTCAAGGTTTAGAAAATTGTATGGAGGGACAAAAATATAATAATTTTTAATCTTATAAAGATTAAATTGATCCAAACTTTTAATCAGAGATAATATTGAAACAAATTTAATATCACAAGGATCAAAATAGGGTTTTAGTCTTTAATAAATAACTTATTTATTAGTTGATTGATCTTCAATCAATTAATTTGAAGAAATTAAGAAATTCAATATTTTTAATTGACTGATTCATAAAAAGTATGTAAAAAATGAAATTATACCGAAATTATATAATTATATATATTTATTATTTTTGTTAATCTGTTAAAGAGAGAAATTGAATCATAAACATTAGCATCAGCATGCGCAAGTGAAAACCCAACCACCAAAGTACTAGATATAACTAATTATTAATATAAAATTTAATATATATTAAAATATAATAATTATTCGTATATAATAAATAATCAATTAAGTTTTCATTAATTAAATTTACAAAATAAAATTAATATATATTAATAAAATAAATATTATAATATATTTATATCTGGACTCTTGAAGTTGTGTGATGCAGTTTCAAATCATAATAACTCATTTGTTATAATCTTAATGCTAGTATCTAAATAAAATCTCCCTAGGTTCTCTCTTCACCAGTACTGTTAGTCGTGGGTTCTAAAGTGGGGAAAAGGAAATTTGGGCATGACATCTTGGCGTTATTATTTTTAAATTTCATTTATCTGTTTCATAGATTGACGGGGTATGGGTGCTGGACAGAAAGTAAGTTCTTTGGACCGAAAAGTCTTATACACCGTCCGCAAATGGCTAAATTACTACTTTTTGGCAGTAACTATAATAAAAATTACTAAAATTACTGAAGTTATGTCCAATGTCACTTAAGTGGCTAAACGGAGATCCAATGCTCATCTCTCAATTCATCCATTCATGGTAGAATTGGCCAAAAGTAATATTAATTTAAGACTTCGTTTATTCCATCAGAAAATATTTTTTATAAAAAAATATTATTTATATATATATATTAATTTAAAAAAATATGTTAGTTATAATAATGATTAAAAAAATGATATCTAGAAATATGATAGTAGAAGAAAGTAAATTTCCTTTTAAAATAGAAGGAATTACTTTTTTTAAAATTTTTTATATTTAACATTAAATAAATAAAATACTTTCTCTTATTTAAAATTTTATAAATATATTTTATGCATTTTCCATCAAAACAAACAGTGCCTATGTGTTTTAGAAAGGAAATCTTTCTTTTGGATTGTGTTTTGAGATTGATTGATTTTCTGCATATGTAAAAGATTCAATGTAATCTTATTGTGTATTTTCTGCATAATTTTTGGCTATTCAAGTAGCCTTTCCGGATAAATCTTAGTTGCAAAAATGTCATATCTTCATATTGTCACGGGAGTTGGGAAGACCTCTCTAGTTTATTTGATTATCAAAGGTTAACCCATTGCTCGCCCTTCACAGACAATCGGTTGTACGGTTGGTTTAAAGACTCTCCATTGTAATATTATCCAAAGAGACACATATTTATGGTTGTAGCTCCATTGTTCACCAAGGGTCCCCTGCATTTTCCTCTTTCTAGCACACTAATTATGGAAGTTCTGGTATCCCTTCAAGTAGCATCAAAGGTGATTCTGAGAGAGATTTCTTTATTGAGCTCTGGGATGTTTTCTGTTCTCGTCTTCTTGTTACCTGGGATTTTGTGTTATATCAAAGATGATTCTTAGAGATAGATTTCTTTATCGAGGGCATTAGATAGAGTGAGACTATTAGTGTTATTTGTTTTTTAATTATAAATTGAATAAAGGTCATTCATTCGTGCTTAAAAGGAAAAAATAAATAAATCGATTTGCGACCGGTTCGGATCGAAACATGTCGGGTCTTTTTGGATCTGAATTCATTTTGGGTCTTTATCTTCGAATCTCCAATTAGATTTGGATCGGATCAACTCAGAGCCGGTCCACTACCATACCCAGTAAGATGCCAACTTAAACAGTTAACTTCTTGTAATTTATCCTCTTTATCGACATTTTTTCAATTTTAATAGCAATAATGGGCTAACTTGTTTTGACCATTAAAAGTCTAAAATAAAAAACAATTTCATCGTTTACAATATAATAATGCTGCCTCAATTCTCTTATTTTCATTTTCTCGTCTACATGTTTAGAAAAAAGACAGCCTCGCTTTAATTCTATTCTTTCTATCAGAGGATGTAATAAACTAGGATCCAATTTAGATGTAGATTTATCTCTTTTTTTTTTTAATCTATTATACATGTTATTGCCATAAATGAGGGTTTTCATTCATTTAAAAAAAAAAATAGGTAAGTCCGTGCTCGTAACAAAAAGGGCCCGTGAGTATAACTCGTTTCAATCTTTAAAGTCCAAAACAAAACAATTTCATCGCCTCCAACCCATGTTATTGTAATAAATTTGGGTTTCAATTTATCGCTCAAGAAGTTAGACTGAGAAATTTAACACATTCTGAATTAAAACTCAAACCTTCTGCAATAATTTTACAGGTTTAAAACAATATGGTTGATACATTTTGGTGTTGTAAAGGTTAAAATAAAACCCACGCTTATATTGATCTATTTCTATTATTAATTTTTACAAAATGCTAACAGAAGCGGGCGAGTTGCATGTCACTAATAGTTTTAAGGGCACAATACGTAGTTTCAGAGCACAATGGAGTAGATTTGTAGAACTTATAGTTTGGGGGTTACATATAATTTAGCCTATTTTTTTATAATGCTTTTCTACAATCTAGCAATTATGATATAAAATTGGCTAAAATATACATAACCCTTTATACTATAACTCGTGCAAAAATTCTCATAATATTAAGTACAATTAAATGCTCAAACTATCCATATTATGTGCAAAGTCTCCCTTCATTATCTTTCCTTCTAATCCTTAATGCTACTAAACAATTATCCCAAAACCAAAATGTAAAAACCACAAAAAAAAAGGGAAATTAACGCAATCTAGGAAGAAATATTTAGACAAAACTATAATTAAAACCAAAATCCAGAAAAAAAAATTCCTTTCCATTATATTCACATTTTCTTTGTTATCGTAGCTTTGTCAAATCTTACAATAACACTTGATCACGTAAACAAAAATTAAGATAATAAAAGAACAATAACACGAAATTAGTACTTTTGAATAGTGGTAATTTTAATGGGTTTGGCAAGTAGCTAATTTAAGATTTTTAGCTGATTGATTAAATTAAATAGTTATTTTAGATATTTGATAAAAACTAAAACCTTGTTTTGGTCTCTATGAGATTGAGTCTAATCCAATTACATTCCTAATTAAAAATTTTATATTAATTTAACCCTCGTAAAATTAAAAATCATCATATTGTAATCTTTTCATAGAAATTTTTAGCGTTTAAGAAATTGTACAAGGGACAACAATATGATAACTTTCAATCTTACAAGAATTAAATTGATACAAACTTTTAGTCAAAAATGAAATTAAAACAAACTTAATCTCATAGGAGCCAAAATAAGATTTTTAATCTTTAATAAATAATTTATTTAATTAGTTGATTGGTTCTCAATTAATTAGTTAAAAGAAATTAAGAAATTCAATATTTTCAATTAATTGATCAATAAGAAGTACGTAAAAAGATAAAATTATACTCAAATTATATACTTATATATATTTATTATTTTTGTTAAAATGTTAGAGAGAGAAATTGAAATATAAACATTAGCATTGGCATGCACCAGTAAAAGCCCAAGCATAAAATTACTAGATATAATTAATTACTAATATTAATTTAATATATATTAAAATGTAATAATTATTCGTATGTAATAAATAATTAATTAAATTTACAAAATAAAATTAATATATATTAATAAAATAAATATTATAATATATTAAAGATTGTATTATATTATTATTTGATGAATTTAAATTCTTTCCATGTTAAAATTAAAAATTAATAAGATTAACCCATATACAAACATAATAATTTTTCTGATTTGCTGCTCTATCTAACTTTTAAAATATTACTTAAGTAAAAGACAATTATTTAATATCCAAAACATTGCAAAAAGAGTTACTTTTGATGTCATATTCTTCTTTAAAAAAATGATAAAGATAATATATATAATATGAAAACGGTATAATCATTATAATATATATAATTAGTATGTTAAAATTTTGACATAAAATAATTCAAAAGTGAATATAGATATCTAAATATATTTATTTCATATAGAAAATTTTGAAAAGTACAATAAGTTATAATAATTTATATTTCAAATAATAATTTAATAAATAATAAATTATAATAATATATTTTAATAATAAATTTTAATTAAATAAATTATATATAAAATTTAAAATATTATTAAAATAAAATAAATATTTAAATAAATTATAAAATATATCTATATTATTTTATATATAAACAAATACTATAAAATAATTAATTTAACTAATATTTTTATTGAAATAATTAATATTAACAGTTGATTGTTAAATATGTGCTTTGCGTACCTGGGTTCCCTTGGTATTGTCTTTTGAACCTCGTGCTTTAAAAGACAACACAGTCAGAATTCAGAAATATGATTTGACGGAGCATGCCTTGACTCCCTGCATTTTAGAATTTTTTTTAATTACTCGGAGTTTTGATCCCCATCAACCAGCCGTTCCCATCCTATATTATTTAGGTAAATTACTCTCACGTCCCCTAAAATTTAGATTAAATACACATGGTTCTCCTTGATTTTCAAATTTCTACAGACTCCTCCCTTATATTAATTTTCACACAATAAGTTACCCCTTCTATTAGTGAGCCGTTAAAAAATTCTGTTAAATGCTGACATCATTATCAGTTTAATAACTGCAAAGTCTGCAAACTACCCATTATGCAAACTTATATATATATAAACGAAGTAAAAGAGAATGGCTGGCTCTCAATTTTTTTATATTATTATTTTATATATTTATTTATAACCTATCAATTTATTAAAAATAATTACAATTTTAATTATGCGATAATTAAAAATATATATTAAATACCAAAAGTAATATAATTATTTTTATTTTATTTATATATTTATTTTATGATGGTGAATAATCATTAATTGATGCAGATAATATTATCTCATAATAATTTATTTCATAAATTTGTTCTATAAGTAATCTCATTAATAATTTCAATCAAATAATAATCTATCTTATATATATATATTTTAGAGAAAATCATTTATAGGACTTGTATAAAGAATAAACATAATTAATTTATTACTACATGAATTTATTTTATATTAGTCAATACTCATAATTTAGGAAAATGATAATTATCTATTTTAAGGATATACAATCCATCAAAATTTTACTAAAAATACAAATTATAAGTTTGGAATAAAAAAACCTTTTTATTTCATAGACTTAATTTATGCGCTAGACTTCCACATTTTAATTTTTTTTTGAGAGAAATATTGATTATCCCAAAAAAAATCATACTGAATTGTGTGTCAAAGCAAGGAAAAGCATTTACCTACAATTGATGCAATTTAAAATCTCATGTGTAATGGAAATCCAAAGTTTATTAATTGCTTGAAGCACTATTTCAATATTTTCTATTGGGATATGCAGCATTACTCTTTTTTCTGGGAGGGAGAATAGGCATCCTATTAAATATTTTTATTAGATTATGTCATACTTCACAACAAAGATGATTTCATTTACAAAAATGGTATTAGACTAATGCATTTATGATCTACACTTTTTTATTTGGTAATAAGTTAATTAAGACTATTTATTTTCTTAACTGTTTTGCTATAGGTTACCAAAAAAAGGGAGTAAGAAATTAACGATACTATTAAATATTAAATAATTAGATTAAAGATAAAATACAATAATTTTAATAACTCAATATTTAATCAAAATAATTCAAGAGAATTGATAAAATTAGTATAAAATTAAATAGTTAGATTTAAAATTATATATGATAAATAATTAATTAATGAGGTATGATTTTACTAAGTTATATGAATATGACTTCTATTGAATTTAAACAAAATTTGAGATAGATTTAGCATTAATCATTTAAAGAATTGAAAACCTATTTATCAAATTATCAAAGTTAAAACAATCATTCATTTAATAAATGATTAATCTAATGGCATATAATAAATAATTAATAATTAATTTCTCATATATTTATATAATAATAAATACATAAAACAAAAATAAATGTTTATAAAAATATAAAAATTTCTTTCACTTAAGTTTGATTTCTATTTTCTAAATTTAATGTTAAATCTCTATCATTTTGTTGGGATCCTATCTATTATTTTTCTTTTTTAATTTTATATCTTTGATTTTCTTAATTCACTAATTAGTTTGTATTACCTTTTTTTCTTTTCATTGGATTTAATTAGGAATGTTAGATTACATTAAGTTAGAGGAAGAGAGAAAAAAAGTGTAGGAAATTGGGGAATGGAAAGTCTCCCACCAGGGGCAATGCATGAGGGCATTTTAGTTCATAAATGACATAACTTACATCCGTTTGCTTTAGGGTGATTAACACCAAAATTGAAAATTAAGGAGTAGAGAGTGTAATTAGTTAAAATTTAAAGGGAGGTGAGAGTAATTTATCCTATTATTTATTATTTATTTATCATAATTAATTAACTTTATATATATTAAAAAATTATTTAATTTTTTATTTTTAATAAATTTTTTAAATTATTTTTATATATGAAATTTAAAATAATTAAAAATAAATATAAACATAATAAAAAAATATAAATAAATTAAAAATATAAAATAAGAAAGTATTTATTAATAAAAATAAAAATAAAAATTAAAAAATATTTAATATTTTATTAAAAATTAAAATAATAAATAATAAATAAAAATATTCAAAATATAACAAATAAAAAATATAGAGAAAATAATTATTTACGATACTCTTACGTACTCACAGTGAGCATTAAACCAGCAAGCAACACATATATTATATTAATATTTAATCTCAACAGTTGAAATTAGAGGTATAAATAGACTGGGCGGCCTATCGGGGGCCTATGGCCCGGTCTAATTAAGGTCTAACTCGACTCGACCTATTTAACTAAATGAGTAAGGCTAAGGGCAGTATAAAAGTTTTTTTAATTAAATAGGCCAAGCTTTTTTATTTTAAGCCTAATCTACAGGCTTATTAGACCGACCTATTTAATATTTTTTATTTAAATTTATTTATTATAAAGGCAATGACATATAGGCTTTTTTTTTTCAAGTTCATTATAGAAATTAAATATTTTGAATATTTATTGTATAATTTATGGTGAACTAATTTACCTTTATTGTTAACTTTTGATATTATGATAACTTAATGTTATTTTACTTTTAATTAAATATTGAATATTTAAATTAGTAATTTTTTGTTATAAATATATGGATTTATTTTTTTATTAATTAGTTCTTATATAAAATTTTATATTAATTTTAGTATTATTAGGAGTATTTTAATAATATATTGATATAAGTTTATATAAGTTATTAGTTTATTTAAGATCTTTTTATAATAGGCCTTTTAAGTCTTAAGTTGTTAACCTATTTAAAAGTTTGTATTTAAAATAGGATTTTAAATAGATTAATAGGTCAGGCCAGACTTTTAAAATTGATCAGGCTCGAGTCTGAAATAAAATCTTATATAAGCTAATAGGTCAGGTTTAAATCAATATTTTACAATACAAGCTTAACCTATTTAAGTTAAAGTTTAACTCGACCCAACCGCTTTGCATCCCTAGTCAAAATGTTAAGGATGTATCTTAGCCTTTCGTTCATTGAAACCCACTATCTACTGAGTCAATGAATGGAGAAAGAGAATAAATTAGTAAATTGTCTATTTTATCCTCATCTTCTTTAAGGAACCGCCATCCGATCTTCTCTAAAAACTTTTGTTATTCTATGTAGTCTTTCTCCTTCTCTATGAATGACGATCTGAATCATTGTATCCAATCTGAAGCCTGTGATTGAAAATTGTCACCATTTGGTCTTCTTTTGACCGGCAATATAACATGACGATTTGGGAACTTTTCCAGACAAGAAAAAAATGTTTCTCTCTTTTGCGAAAGACATCATGACCAGAAACAGAGCATTTCTTAGACTCTGTAAACCAATCAATTTATGAACCCAGAAATGGAACGCACAATTCCTGTTCATTCACAGTCTAACCAAACAGATCCAAAAGGTTAATGTTCTGATAATTTGTTTAAATTAATTAAGATTCACGAATCTTCATAGCAAACATGGTATCGAAAAGGAAAGGAAAAAAACAATCACGAAAAATTCTTAAATCGGCTCATTTGAATTTTTGTTTTACTGTGTAGGCAAAGCCCCAATTTACATTTGGGTCTGCACTAAGTTGAAAAGCTTAGAAATGGGCCTGCATCAGATTGAAAAGATATCATAACCATAAATTCAACATTGAAGCAATTGGAAAGAAGAAATATTAGTCAAAGAAAACAATAACTAAAGTTGTTACAAAAGGAATCCAACAAAGATGATAAGTTTTCCCCTCCCTTCCAATTCGGTTTCGGAAACAAATACAAGTAATACCTGCTTGGTTGCACCGAAGAGACTATCATTGTCTGAAGGACTAAATGCCCTTTTTTTTTTTTTTTGGTTGTGGGGGAGGCCAGAGGTTATGACCAAAAGTGACCGCCAACAAAAAATTGTTTGGCCACGAGTAGACAATCCCTTCTATCTCTCACTCTTAGTGACAAAAATTATATCTTGTGGGTGCTTGCCAAAAGAGAACAAAACCCCTGCAGTTATTCAATCCCAGCAAAACAAATTCTCTGAAATTAGAAATTGCACATGATCTATTTCATTAAGTACAGGGCACTGCAGGTCGCATTTGCAACAAACCCCTTGTGATAAATTAATTAGCTGTTTAGGTTTCTCATTATGTTTCATTTGAAGCCAATAATAAGTCATATTAATACCTTGAAAAGGTATAAAAAGATTTATTTTATGAATGAGCATCCTCTCAGAGATGGTAAATTTTGGAGAAAAATAAATATATTTTTTTGAAAATTGTGAATTCTAATAAAAATAATTATCTCAAAATAAAAATTACTTTTATATTTCAAAAAATGATAGAAAAATGATAAAAAAAAGAGTCTAGGTCCATATTTAATTCACTTACATTTGATAGAACTTATAGATAAAAGAAGGATGAATTGACTTTAACAAAAATTAATAATTAAAAAATTGTATTAACAAATTTATGTAAAACTGTGAAGAGTAATAGAGAAAATATGTTATTTTAAAAATATGAAAAGATTTTTCAAAGATTATAAATATTTTAAAAGTATTTCAAAAATAATTTCTTTGAGATATTTAATATAAAAATTCTGTATATGCTTTTTCTTGAAATAATGAATAAAATTTTTAAAATGATAAATATAGAAGAGTAAAGAAGAATAATAATACCAAAAATTTTTTATAGAGGTTCGATAATTTAAAAGAAATATCTTTTGGGTCTACTTTCTTCTCAAACTACTAAATTTTGCTTAAGGTATTCACTCTTTTTAATTAAAAATTATAATACTTAGATTTATAAAATCTTCCTAGTTCCTATTAAAATTTCAAAATTACCTAACTTTACAAGATTTACTAATATAAACTAGAATATCAAACAAATTCACAAAGAAGACTTTCTCATAATACATGCTTTCTTTCTAGAATACTCTTAAAATGAATAAGCAAGTTTTGAATTAAGAGAAAATTCACTAGAGCTTTCACTAAAAGGAGAAGAATGAGAGTGTGATTTGCAATTGCAAGTTGTAACTTAATTGCTTGGTATATCTTTTTCAAATGAAATAAAGCCAATTTATAAGAAAAATTGGATGAAAGTATCCTAATTTTCAAGTAAACTTGTCCAACAAGCTTTCTTTACCTTCCATGTGCTGAATGTTTGAATTTGAATCAAGTAAAACTAGCTTTTATCTCTTTGTTACATCAAACAAGAAATTTGTTCAAAATTTTTGCTACAAATTTGAATTTTGAATCTAACATTGATTAAAATGTGGTAAATAGTGATTTATACCTCCTAAATAAAATAGTTTAAATTTTTGAATAACAAAATATTATTTTTATCAATTATACAAATGTAGAAAATATTTAAATTTGAATTTCCCTCTTATATATTTGAATTTCCCACTTCATATTTTGAAATTCCCTCTCAAAATTTTATCCAATGGTTGAAATTAAATTTACATTTGATATAAGCCATTGGATTTTAAAATTCTAGCCTATAAGCAAGGTTATATCTTTAGGTAAGCAAATAAAGCACTTACCTTAGGCCCTCAATTTTTCCAAAGCCTCATTTATAATTTTTTTCATTTTGTATAGCTATTGGTCAATTAGTTGAACTTCAAATCCAATGATAATTATTCTCTTTAGGATTATTTGTATAGTTATTACCTTTGATTATACAATTTGCAACTAATTGAGAAATAATTATTGGCTTATTCCCTAATTAGTTGTAAATTTTTTATATAACTATACAAAATAAATAATGAATAATTATAAAAAAAATTAGTTATACGTTAGTAATTTAACACTAATTATATATTAGTAATCCAATGGTAATATTGTATTTACACATTATTATCAATTAACAATTTTTAATATCATAATTTATAATATTTATTTTTTAAACTATTTATATCATAGATTTTTAATATTTTCTCTTTAAATTTTCTTGACTCTCATATTTTATTCTCTTTTCTCACTCTTATCTTCATAATCTTTTAAAGTAATTTCTCAATGTGAATTGATATCAAATTGTTGCGTAGATAGTACAACATGCAATTCTTTTTATTTTCAAGTTTCTAGATTCTATCATTTTATCATTTTTTCCTATTTACTTTGTATATCTATTTTATTTATATTATTATTATTGTTGTTATTTTAATTTATTGTTATACTTTGTAGCAATAGAAGATGTCCAATAAAAAGTATGAATTTAACTTTGAAAAATTAAAGAAAAAAAGAAATATTGAAAAGTTAATTCAATCTTAACATGGCACTCTTAATAAATTTGTTACTAATTATAAAAGAATATAACAACTAGTTTAGTTGATGATTTATATTATACTAGGTTTCTTTAATAATTTTACTTAAGGTTTTAAAATGTCTAGATATGGCCCTGCCTATAGGATCATTCTTTTATGATTAAGTTTTTATCCATTTCAAAATAAAATCAATAACAATGATTATGGCCATTTAAAATGGATAAATCATATTGAGCTTTCATAAATAGTAAATGAAGAATAGTGGTTCAAGGATTTCATAATAAAAGAATGGGCTTCACAAAATTTAATTTCATGACAACAAAATAGTCCAAATAATAAGAATAATTAATAAGTCCATTTTCAATTTATCAAACATTTGACCCCAAAGCATTTTTCATATTTGATTCTACAACATTAAAATTGAAAAAAAAATCAAAGGTGAAAATGTTAACTCTCCCATGGGTTATTCACTTCTTTTTTATAATCTTTAATTTATTAAAAAAAATTTGATAAATTTTAATTTACTAAATCTAATAGAATAATTTATGCGCCTATGATATATCTATGATGTGACTGATTGATATTCTCACTAAAGAAATGACATTTTGAGATCTGAAACAGGAACCCATTATTTTATCTTATGTGCACAAATCACAACCTATAAATAAATAATGGTTACTTCTAACTTACCAAGTTAAGTCATTCTTACTATCCTCATAAAAAAATATCCGTTTTACCACTTTATTGTTAAGATTGATTACGATGCAAATATTTGTCTTCATTAGCATCTTGGACTTTTAAAGCTGAAACTTCAAATGAACAAAATGGATTTTAATGACAAATATACTTTGTCCTGCAATCTTGCGATTATTAATGGTGCAGATGGAGATGCATTTTAAATATTAATTAGTCATGCGCAAAAAGTTTCACTCATAATCAAAACTCATAAAGCAAATAAGTTAAAAGCATGTGAATTGACTTTCTTTTTCCCCAAAAGGAATAAATCAAATTTTTTTTAAGACTTCTTCTAAAAAGGATGAATATGCTGCGTCAAGGTATGTGATTTATTTTCAAAATACTAAAAAAATAACCATGAACTTCAAATCAATTTTAAGTGAGAAACCTTGCAATTAAAAGGCAATATTGAGTAATATTATCAAATATAACAAGATTGTAAAATTAAATTATAATTGCACCGTGAGATGAATTAGAGCAACCGTGATATTTGAAAGCAATGTCAAGTAATAATATAAAGCTAGAAAACATGCAAGATCAAAACATAAGCATTGTAAAATTAAACAGCAATAATATGAAAAGTAATGTGCTTGGAAATACAAAAGAGTAGGGAAGAAGAGATGACACTAATGATTTTTATAAATCTTAAATGATTAAAAAGGAATATCTTTTGAATCTACTCTTCTCTTTTTAGATTGTTAAATTTCATTTGAGGTATCCATTAAATTTCATCAAGCTGCAACACCAAACTTAAAAATATCTTTTAAATTTTCACTAAGATTTTAATCATTACGTAACTTTATAAAATTAATCCAATCTATACTTTATTAGTCCATTTGGTTTTCAGAAAACATTTTTCATAAAAAAATCTTATATATTTCAATATAGATAAATGAGTAATATATGTCTAAATATCTTGTTACAAAGCAAAAAATATACTTAAAGTCATAGTAATAGAAGAAAATAGCTTCCTATTTATAAAAAAGGAAATTGTCTTTCACTAAACTTCTTATTTTTAGGATGGAACATATTAAACATTTCTCACCATCTTAATAATTTATAACTATATTCCTACGATAAATATTTTTCACCAAAATAAATAAAATAATTCTCTCAACACTTTTCTAGAGTGGATATTCAAGGGCAAGGGGTGAGAGTTGTTTTGGTTTGGAGAGGGGGCAAAATCATTATTAAAAACTTTTCTGTACGATACAAAAGTACCATTATGAAATAGCTTATTCAAATCTCAAGTTTTACACAAATAAATAAGCTTAAACTCAAACTCATTGAACTTGCAAAATTTACAATCGATCTTAATATTATACGCGCTTAATTGATATGTGATATATTTTATGATTTTTTATTTAATAACAATAAAAAATAAGATAGTAAATTCTATTTTTATAATACATCACTCTATTTTTAGTTAATTTTTTCTCCTTTCATTATTAAAAAGAAGAAAACATTATGATACTAATTAGAATGTGCTCAAAAATATTAAAATATTTGATATTAACTTGTGAGTGTTAAATTTATTGTATTTGAATAATTTCTTATTTTTATATTGAACTTAATTAATAATTATAAAATTTATTCTAAAATATTAAAATCTTATAAAATCTAAAAATTATTCTTGATTATGAATTTAAAAATTCTTTACAGTTAATGCTTAAATGATGCAAACGGATTACATATTCAATAGTTATCTCAAAAATAGAAATAATGTTGGATATATTTGTCCAACAAATCAAATCTCATCAAAATAAGAGTAGCTGGATGTATTTTGTATTCAATCAATAAATAGATTCAACAAATTTTCACTTAATTTAATAATAAATCTTAATAGATCAAACAAGTATCATATAATTTTAATTTTAAATCCATTTAATTAGGTATTGAATTGATATTTTAAACACATTTTTACCTATTATATTAACTTTCACATTTAATTTATTTTTTAAGTCATAATATGAGAAGCTTGACCTCCTATGAGATAAAGTGTTTTCATCATTGGATTACCTTAATGCATTAATATTTATGTTTTTAATTTTAATTTACTTATTTCTGTGGTTTAAAAATGGGTAATTTAATGATAAAAACATTCAACTTTTTAAAAGAACAAGATCCACATATCAGTACCCCTTTTTTAGAGGGGGTTAGATTAATTATTTTTGTCACATAAAAAATTATATATAAACTAAATTTTAAAAAAAAAATTGGGAGAGTCCATGACCACCTGGGTATAATAGGGCTTTGTAAATATACATGTTTAAGCTCAAGAATTTCTAAAGAGACATTGTATGAAGATGATGTTTTAAATATTTTGGTATTAAGATATGAGAATTCAAGATCATTGACATTTTATTTTTTTTTTTAATTTTAAGCTATATATATATATATATATATAACTTGATCTCCAAATATACTTGCTACCTAAGTTGATTTAATTGTTCCAAGAAACTTCTTTTGTTGACTAGATAAAGTGGACAGCAAACTAGCCACATTTTCTCTCTCCTATGTAAATTTTTCCAAAAGAGTAGGTTCCTTACTCTTTCTCAGAATAGCTAGATTTTTTAATTTGATTGAAGTACAAATTTTTCAATAGTAATAATATAATTCAAGTGCAAAATTTAAGACAAAATGCTACCCAAATTGGCCTTCTCCAAGCAAGCACAATAAAATAATATATAATAATATAGTACATGTTACTCTTCATTATAATATTATTCAAATGTCTTTTTTGCTTTTTGGTCTTTTTTTCAAACAGTTTGTTTTTATTAAATTAATAAAATTAGACCAAATTAACAGTGGTTTGTCTAATATAAAGTTCAAACAGATTAGCTATGTAATATGTATATGCATTATTCCATTGGTTTTCAGAAAAAAATTAGCCGAGGAGATTAGATGCATGGTTTATAAAATTAAGATAAATTAGTTACACGATTTTTTAATTCCAGAAGTGATTATAAGTAGAAAAGTTGACCAGCCATCCCATGTTGGTGTTTGAAATATTGAACTGCATGAATTTTAGGATCTTTGGATAATTATTCATGGGATTGCTAATCTTTATATTATGTAAGGGTTAATATTTTTTTATTTAGATAAAAATTATACTACTAATTTATTGATTATAAGACAATAAAAAATATTATAATCAAGTTATCACCACCACTAACTATTTCAATTAATGAAAGTATTTATCATGAATATGGGAGAGAACGAGAGAGGTTTAAATTAATATTTTTTATTAAAATTATTTAAATATTTTTTATTATTGTATTATTATTAAATTAATAATATATTTTTTTCATTGAAACGAGAAAGTGAAGGTTGCTAAGCTCTTTTTAATCATATAGGGAATAACCTTACATGGGGTTAGCAATCCCATTATTTATTGGCCTTAACCATTTCCTTATTCAATTTATTGGTGGATAGTATAATATAGTTCACCCCCAAAAAAAAAAAAGTGTGCTCCCTCCCTTTCTTGTTAAATGTTATTTAAGGTTAATGTATAAGGGAGAAAGATAATAAATAACATTAATTTGATGAGAGATAAATTATAATTTATTAATATATTTTTATTAAAAATTAATTAATAAATAAAATTATTAAATATTTATTTGAATAGTAAAAATAATATTTAAAAAATAATAAATATATTTTTAATTTTTTAAAATAAATAATAAATAGGAACAATTTTTTTTCCAAACACGAGGCTTGAAATAAAGTGGAAGGAGTATAAAATTTGGAAAGGGTTTTTGGGTCATCTTCAGCACTGATGCGAGAATAACTAGGTTTCCAACATGCAGTCAAAGCCAAATTGGCTGTCCAAAATTGAACTTTGGGAGAGGAGTAATCAGACCGAAGTCTCAAATGACATCGAGACTGGAATGGCCTTAGCTTCTTTTATTTTTCCAACTTCAGCAGTAGTCAATTATACCGCCAGCAACGTAATTTAAAAGAGAAAAATAGCTGGCACATATTTCCCTGGTCCCATGTTTATGGACAAGTTCAAGTTTTTACCATGAAGACCAAATTTTTTTCCCCAAGCAACTGCAATTGCGTAGGTATCTATTATATTTTTATTATTAAGACAATAATATTATATGTGTAACAAAAAGATGTTATTAAAACATTGAAATTTAATTTATTTTACAATCTAGTAAATCATAAATTTTTAATATTCAATATATTTTATTTAAGTTAGAAATTTTAACAAATTTTTAATTGAAATACATTTAATTTTAAATATAATATTTAAAAATTAATATCAATAAAATATTAATAATTAAATAATTAAAGTTGATTTTAATTTTAAATGTCTTTATTGAAAACAAAATATATAATTAAATAATTTAATTAATATTTTTTACATTAAAAACTTATTTATTTAAAATATTATCATATTTTATCTGCCTTATTTAGTATTATTAGCATTTGTGTTTTAATCAGTAACACTGAATATGAAAATTAAAAAAAGTGATAGATAAGTCTGGCTCAATCATTATAATAAAAAATAAAATTTTATTTCATTTCTAAATAATTTTTTTAAAAAAATATTTAACTTTAATTAAAAAGATTTTATTTTATTTATAATTCTTATTTTAATAATATTTATGTCATTATGATATTGATCAAATTTAATAAATATTTCACTAAAATTCATTTTATTTAGCCTAAAAATATATTATATAAAAGATTTACTCTCTTCCTAATATTGTATTTATCATGATACTATCAAGGTTTACTTTTGAATTGAATTTTATATATTTTTAATACATTTTAAACAAAATAACCTATTTACAAATAAATTGAAATTATTATTTTTAACAAAAAATTTTCAAATAATAAAATTTTTATAAATAAATTGAAAGCATCCCTTTAGAATGAAATGGAATTAATTTTGAGAAAGTTGGCCGCTAAACCAACCCCTAAAAGTTAAAACTTAGAAAACATCGGCTAAATTACCAAATTAATGTTTTTTACGAAACTTATTACCGTTTTACTGTTTTTTCGAAACATATTACCGAAATACGCACGGGGGCGGAAGGCGCCATTCGGGATGGCGCCTCATGGGCGGAGGCGCCATCCAAGATGGCGCCTTTGGGGTCTCCGAGGGCGCCATTCAAGGTGGCGCCCTCGGTCCATTTTTTCTATTTTTGCCCTTTTAAAATTAATTAATGTTGATATCATTTGAAAATAAAAATAAATAATATATAATTATAACTGAAAATAAATTTTTGAAAATAAATTATTTATTTTATAATTATATTTGATGTCATATAAAAATATGTTAACTCCACTTTAATATCTAATACATAAATTTATTATAGGAATTAAATAAGAAAGTAGTTAATGATAATAATATAATGAATAAAAATAATAAATATTTAGTAAATAATTAAATATTATTTAAAAAATATAGGATCAATAAAGAATAATTACATAATTTACATTAATGTCTCTCAAGATTTTATGTAATGACAGTTAATTTTTATCAATTTTTGAAATTATAAACTTCTAACGCTTAGAATTATATTATTACAAGTAATTATTTAATATGTTATTACACATAAGTAAATTTATTGAGTATACTAAAATATTCTTTATATACAAAGTTGAAGATTGCTAAAAATGAAAAGAAATATAATGTAATAAATATATTTTTCTTATTTTATATTTATTCCAATAATATGCTTGTCACTTTGTATTTATTTGAATAAGAATTTTTTTATTTTGTGACAGAATGAA
Organism: Sindora glabra; assembly: GCA_020226215.1. NCBI lineage: Eukaryota > Viridiplantae > Streptophyta > Magnoliopsida > Fabales > Fabaceae > Sindora > Sindora glabra. The sequence goes on from CM035226.1 coordinate 92,597,824, forward strand.
TGCAAACTGGCGAGGTTGAAGATAGCTAAAAATTTTAAAAATTCTGATTATTTCATTTCAATAATCTTTTAATTTTATAATGAAATCGGAATTATAATATGAATTAGCTATTTTTTATTTCATTAGAATGATAAAATATTTTGGCAATGGGAGTGAAAAGTACCGATAAATTATTTTTTAGGAAACTATTATTCATTTCATCGTTCGCTGGAAACACTTTATTGAAATAAGCACAGAAGATACGAGCAGCGATAGAGAGACGCCAAATGACGTGTAGAGGTGCGCTAGATGAAATGGCATCGTTCGCGCTGAAGGGAAGGAACGGCAGGCGATATGGCACTTTTGGCCTATGGCACCCTCGCTCCTCATTTCTAAATTAATTAGCCGGTGACTGTGTTGACTGTGCACCCCAGAGACATGAATTTTTGTGAAAGTATGATAATTAATATTATTTATTTACTTTCACACGATAAATAAAAAAAGAGTAGATAGGTTAAAATAGGCTAATACGTTTATTTCATAAACTATTTTACGCTTCACCGCAGTTTCGAAACTATTTTCCAAATTACGCAGGGCGCCATTGAAGGCGCCTTTCAACATGGCGCGTTCGCTACAGCGAATTTCGCTGCGCGGGTTGGGAGGCGCTATTTCACCTGGTGCCTACCCGATAAACTTAAGTTTATAACTAATGGGGCTGGGAGGCGCCAAGTGACATGGCGCCTCCACAGCCCCATTTTATAAATTAATTAAGTTTTATAAATTTATATATTTATTTATATAATTTTAAGGTTATTATTATTTGTAATGAAATTATAATTTTTAAAATTTAATTAATTATATTTTATGATATTATTTATCTATATTAGTCGTAAAAATTAAGATATAATTATAATAAAATTAAAGTTATATAAATAAATATATAAATTTATTAAACTTAATTAATTTATAAAATGAGACTATGGAGGCGTCATTTCACTTGGCGCCTCCCAGCCCCATAAGTTATAAACCTAAGTTTGCTGGGTAGGCGCCAGGTGAAATGGTGCCTCCCCAGTAAAATTTGTTACAGCGAAGGGGCGCCTCCCCAGTGAAATTTGTTACAGCGAAGGGGCTATGTTAGAAGGCACCTTCAGCGCGGTCGATGATGCCAAACAGTCTGGTGCCCTGTGTAGTTTAGTAAATAGTTTCAAACTTGCAGTAAAATGAAAAATAGTTTATGAAGTAAATGTATCTTGGTATTTTAACCGAGTAGATATTTATAATAGTTGTGAAAGTATGATAATTAGTAATATTAGTTATTATATGTGGAAGATGTCATTATCATCATTTTTTAAATAAAATTAAATATTGCAATGATCATCGTGATTTATTGTTATTTGTAATTATTCCTGCGCAAGCAATTAAAAAATTCGTCGTAATTAGAAGCATCCTAAATGTTGATGTTTGGCAATAAAATAGTAAAGTCATCCTAAATGTTGATGTCTGGCAATAAAGTAGTAAGATAAATGTATACAAATATACAAATATACAAAAAACATAGAAAAGCAAGCTAATGTCTATGCAAGTGATGTCCAGTCCCACATCCAGGATCGGTAATGTGGCAGGTCGTATCTGCTAACCCTCTGTGCAGGTCCGGGAGTCACATCCCCGGTGTCTGTGTCTGCTCTACCTCGAGCTCCTGCTCTGCCTCTACCCCTGGCTCCCACTCTGCCTCCACCTCTACCTCTATCTACAAGCTCTGAGTCATCTGTCACCATGCCACCATGCGCTAATCCCTGATCCTGAGTATGCCAATCAAATATAGGACAATATGGCTGTGAATGCACCAGCATCATCAGAAGGAAAGACATGGAATGCAGATGAAACTCCTGGTACATGCGGAAATGCCTGGAATAAGGATGGAACACCAGGAGGGGGCTGGTACATCTGGGATGACGATGGCCCAAATAGTGCGGCCGGGAACATGGTGGAGGATGAAGGATCATCAGGTGTAGTAGGATACACATGAGATGGGGCAGTAAGATCAGGTATCATCGTCATGGTCTCCTGGGCAGTCGAAGGTGGAATCTGCTGTACTGTCGGAGCGGACGGAACATCAGCCTGCGACGTATGCCGTGGAGCAGTGCAACGTCGTCGGCGAGATCGAGGCTGGTCGTGGTCACCCTCCGCAGGGTCTGGGATGTGATGGGCTTGGGGAGCTGGCTCCGCATGTGAGTCAATAATGACATGATCAACCTGCTGAATCGCATGAAGGATGGACTCCGTCGCTGACCTAAGCGCATCGAAGGTGAACATAGCCTGCCCCTCAGGGGTAGTGAAGTCCTGTAGTGAGGAAACCTCATCTACCTGTGCAAATTTTTGACATTAAAGTTAGTTATAATACTAATGCATTTAAAGAAAATTAGATACAAAACACTAGCACGCAATCTTACCACAAGGTCTAGCGCTCCCCCGACTGGTGTAATACATCGCCTGGTAACCCGTCTGTACCATGTCATGTAATCGGAACGTGATCCCAGAACTAGGCGTGTCGTCGGCTCGGCGGTAACGCACAAGTCTCGCCGAATATCCCAGAGTGCAATATACGGCTGATGGCGGATGTGCCACTCCTCGTCATGCCGACCGGATAAGTGAAGGCAGTGGACCTCCGCCACCTGCTTCGGTGGCTCTGGAATAGCCTGGCGTAGTCCAAACTGCTGCAAAACCCTATCAGGCTGGTGCCACTCGACAATTTGGAAGTGAATGAGCGGCACCACTGCTGTCCAGGTGTCGCTCCCGTCAAAGCAGTACTGAGGCAGTGATGCGGTGACCTCCTCAGTGTATGGGATCCAGACGATCTAGAGTTACAAATGTATCACGTGATTTAAATACGATTGTGGATTGGATAAAGCCTTGAAATTAGTGATTGTAAAAACCCCCTGCGTACCTGGTCAAGTCGAAGCCGGTCCAGCACGTATCTGTAATGGGGTAGGCTGTGTGCCGAACTATCCTGGAACGTCTTCTGATAATGCCACCTGCCAGGTTCAATAACAAAGTTAGGCAACTTCGTAGCAAACTTAATTATAAGCGAAAGTTGAAATATTTTCTAACTTGCACGCTAAGGGGTCAATTCCCTGCATCCCCCTCTGGTATGTCTAAAATAGCTATCGCGGGGGCGATAGTGGGAAATCTATCCCAAGCCCAGAGCTGCAGTAGTAGGCAACAACCTCCTATCTCTCTGTAATCCAGTGCGGTGGCCTTGCAGAGCTCTCTGTAAAGGTATGCCAGGCAAGCAGACCCCCAACTGTACGTCCCAGCCTCGTGTAGGTGTGCGATCAAGGGTAAGTGCATGAGGTGGACGTATGTGCCGGAATGGTCCGAAAATAACGTCCCACCTATGAGTCATAAAATGTAAGCTCGGGCGAATCTTTGCACTGTCACCTCATCTGCATCATCTGGAAGATGAGTGAAATGCCTCTCCAACCAACTCATCCTCAGTCGCCCCCCTCGGATGACATTCTCATCCACCGGTAACTGGAGTCCCAAGTACTCCTCTATCAGGCCTCCCCACCCCCACACAGTGGGCCCCGTCACTACTCGACCGTCAATGGGTAGGCCAAGCTGAAAAGCAACATTCTACAGGGTAATAGTCGTCTCTCCCTACGGCATGTGAAAGGTGTGCGTCTCCGGCCTCCACCTCTCCATAAGAGCACTGATCAACTGGTGGTCGATCGACACAAACTCACACATCGCCAAGCCGTAGAAGCCTGCCTCTCGCAGAAAGGGGACAATCAACTCCGGCGGCGGCTGGTGATGGTAGTGATGAGCTCGTCGAATCCTAAGCACACGGTCAAGCTGCAAAAAGAAAAAACAACACCAACTATAACGTATGACAATTCAGAAACAGTTAATACTCGAATTAATTAAGGTGTAGCTATTTCCATACATGGCCTGCCCAAATTGACTGGGATATGTGTGAGGCCTGAGCGGTCAGTAGAGAAGGATCGCGTGGTCCAGGATCAACGCGTCGGGACGTGGATGCCATCTGCCACGACAAGCATTGCATAGGAATGAAATTTAAACACACACAAACTTAAAGATGTTGTCCAATTTAAGCACAGCCTTAAGGTATAACTAATATCATAAATAATATCATAAACTGTCTTAAATTTAAGGTGCAATATATATAAATAATATCATAAAATGTCAGATAATAAAAAATTGCACATTACTAGTAATGGGGTAACCCTTATATACATAATTATTTCTTTCCCAAAACTAATATAAAATTTGACTATATAATTTTACCTATGGTTTTGTTTATCTCTTTCAATCATCATTTTTCTTAGTGATTTTGCACAAATTATACTAATTAAATTAGTTAGCTAATCAAATACACTATTTGTCCAATTTTACGACTTTTTTTCTCCGTTCACACCTACTACGAAATAGCAACCAAAAGTATGTACACATTATTATTGCCAATACCTCCATATATATCTTAATTCTTCCAAATAAACCAAGGATACCTATATTTTTTTCAGGTACGTTTACTACTCTTCCATCTACAATATGTACTATTTAAATGTAAAAAAGTCCAAATTTGTAATAATAGTATCCTACTTTTTCAAGGCTTTTGGTTACATTCACATTTCCTAGGATCTTTTTTAGTACCTCTCTTATGATACATTAAGATCTCGCATGATCCAGTTCTCTAAATATGGCTTTTACCTAGGTCGTAAAACTTATATTAGGACATCCTTCTTTATCTCGTTTGTTATTATTTTAATAGCACAACCTATCACATTACATATAAAGTCCTACGACATTTTCATAAATCATAACTTCACATCTTAAATCATAAATTCACATAATAAATCATAACAATCATTATAAAATAAATAATTCTATATTATTAATATCATAATATTCTAAATAAATTTCTCTACCGATATAAAAAATATTTTCACTGTGACTATATAAAAATTATAGTATAAGCATAAAATTCCTAAAAATACTAACCGGTAAGTATTCAGAGAAGCAAACAGAAAAAAGCCTCTGCATGAAAGAAAAATTTGTTAGATCATTTAATAATTTCAATCTCTAAGTAAAAGTTATTAGATGTTATTGTATCAATTATAAAATTATGTAACAATCACGCTAAATTAAATTTATTTTGTAGGATAATATATTAAAGGAATAAAAATAACAATATATATAAAATTTTATTGATGTATATTCAATTTAAAATATATTGTTCAAATTTTTATATCAATAAAATATTAATAAATTTTAAAAAATAATTAATTTTTATTCCTAACTCATCTCATTAAAACTAAAATATATAGTTAGTTATTTCAATCAGCGTTTTCCATAACATGAATTTCTAAAAAAAAACATATTTCATCATTAAAAATAACTTGACGCAAAAAAAATATGATATTATATAAAATTAATATTATTCAATATTTTTTATTTCAACTTTTAATACAATGATTGAAGAAATAAAAAAGAAAATCATCTGCAAGGTACATGAAATGAAAAACAAATTATGTACGGACTGTAAACCCTCCGAGAACTTTCAGTTGATGTATTTTAAATTTAAAATATACTATTCAAAAAATATCATTAACAAAAACTTAAAATATTGTCATAAATTATAAAATATAATTAATGATTGTAAAAAAAATATTGTCAAAAACATGTTAGTTTTCTAACAAATATAATATGTTAAAGTTTCAATTTTTTCTAAATCCTAGATCATCACTTTACATTATAAGCCATAATAATCAAAATAAATTAAAAATTATAATATAAATGTAAAAAATCTACAAAAACTAACTAATAAAAATCACAAACTATCACAGATCACATATATTTATAAATTTTTTTCCTAAATCCTACATCATCATTTCCCATCATAAATCATAATAATCAACATGAAATATAAATTATAATATACATACAGAAATTATAAAAATACTATCCAGTGAAAAACATAAACTATCACATATCATACAAATTTGTATAAATTTTTTCTAAATCCTAAATCACCACTTCACATCATATATCATAATAATTAACCTAAAATAAATATTATAATATAAATACAAAAATTATCAAAATTTAAGCAAATAAAATTTATAAATTATGACAAAAATTATCACCGATCACATATATTTATATAAAAATCATAAATTATCACAGATCACATATATTTATATAATTTTTTTCTAAATCGTAGATCATTATTTCCCATCGTAAATCATAATAACCAACATGAAATATAAATTATAATATACATACAGAAATTATATAAAAATACCAATCAGTAAAAAATATAAACTATCACATATCATATAAATTTGTATAAATCTTTTCTAAATCCAAGATCACCATTTCATATCATAAATCATAATATTAACATAAAATAAATATTATAATATAAATACAAAAAATATTAAAATTTAAATAAATAAAATTTATAAATTATAACAGAAATTTCTTCCTAACTCTTTAATCATCACTTCAGATCATAAATCATAATAATTAATTTAAAAAAATATAACATAATAATAAAAATTACAAATACACTAACCAAATAAGAGTTGACTGGGATCAGATTTGCTCCAAAGCAAAAAATGCTTCTGAATGCAATGTACAAAAATAAGAATGGATGATGATTGATGAACGAACTGTGGCTACCAGTTTTACGAACAAAAAAGAGAAGCAGAACTGCGAAATGGCTTCTGAGTGAGAGGGTTTGAGAGAGGAGACGGCTGCGCACTTGAGGGTTTGGGGGAGGAGGGACGCGGAGGAGGGGTATAAATAAGGGGGAGGCGCCTGATGAAATGGCGCCTCCCGTTTAAAATTCAAATTTGAAATTTGAAAGGGCCCAGGGGCGCCTTTTGGGAAGGCGCCTTCCATACGGAGGGCGCCAGTCAAAATGGCGCCTCCCGCATGGAGGGCGCCACCTGAAATGGCGCCTCCAAGGGGGAGGGCGCCACTTTGAATGGCGCCTCCAACCCCCAGGGGCGCCAATTTGAATGGCGCCTTGCGTATTCTGGTAATATGTTTCCAACCTGCCGTAAAACGGTAAATTGTTTTGAAAATTTGTGTAATTTGGTATTTTAGCCGAAAACATCTATATGACCTTTGACAATTGCACAAACGGTGGCTAGCGTCAAAATTTACAAAAATCTTATCCTTACTTTTGGCTCGCATTTGGTTGACAAAATCTTTTCTAAATCTTTAAAATATTTTTAAAAAAACATGAAATTTCCATATTTGATTTAAATCGAGAATGAAAATATTTTTAATCTAATATTCTCTTGAAATATTCTTATGAAAGAAGTGGGTATTTTATATTCTAATAATATAAGAATATTTAATTAATATAAAAAATTTATTTTATCCACCTTATCACTTATTGTTGTTAATCACTACTCATCATCAACTGCTATCATTGGCCATCAAGTATTTTTAATTATTATTATTAATTATTATTCATTGTTGATAACTATTGTTAACTATCACCTGCTATTAGTGATTACCGTTCATCGCAAGTGACCACTACCAATACTATCCATTGTTGATGACTATTACTAATTACCAACTGACATCAATAATTCTAGTTTATCATTATCTACTACCAATTATCACTATCCACTTATAAGTGATTATAATTAATTACCATCTATTGTTAGTGATTATTATCTATTGTTAGTGACTATCATTGACTATCACCTATTATCAATGATTACTATTAATCACCATTTGTCATTAATTACTATTCATTACCAATGATCACTACTTGTTGTTGGCTACTATTTTTTATTAATAACCATCATTAGCCACACCCATCTCTTAATGACCATCAGTGCTTATTATTTATTTTCAATAATCATCACTAGCTAATTTTGTGTCAATGACTACTATGAACTACGATCTATTATTAATAACCATCATTCGTTATTACCACTATCAACAATACATATAACTGATAAGTATCACTGGTTATCATATACCATCAATATATACCAAAATTTTTAATAAAAATATTTTGGATAATTAAATAATATTTTTAAAAATAATTAAAATATAATATTATAATATTTCTAGAAATATTTATAAGTGAACTAAATATAAAAATATCATATTTTCACAAATTAAATTTTTTAGAATTATATCTCTGAAAATATTTAATTTTACAAACCAAATCATGCACACAAAGATTTTTTTAAAATAAATATTTAATAAATTCTATTTCATCCTCCAATATTTTTGCCTTGAATACACGCATACATTACCTTTTTGGGTTGTGTCATTTTCTCGGTTTTTTTTAAAAAATAATAGAAATTTTAATTCATTTAACATATAAATGCAAAATCTTAAATTTAAATCTTAAATATGACAATGGAAAATGTTTTTAAGTATCAAATATTACTACACCATTAACATGTAATTATCAATAAGCGCATGACGGTCTTCGAAGCTATTTTACATTTGATTTGATTTAATAATTCCTAACCTCGAATAAATTTTTATTAGAATAATTTACTTTGTATGTAATTGGATTATAATTTTTTATTATAAATTTTTATAATATTATATATAACTAAAATTTTAATATATTTTATGATTTTAAATTTATATTTTTTAATAATACCATCATAAATATTTTGTTTATCTTAATTCAACTCGATTCGAAGCCTCTTACCCGATCAAACCACGTTAATCGTGCAATCTTGTTATGAATGAAAATCAGAAACTTATGCTGCCACAATTGTGTGCGGGGCCCAGGCTCTTAGAATTTATACTCAATTTTAACTTTTTTTTTGTCAAAAAGTACTTTTATAAAAAAATATATATATAATTGTATATATATTGATAAAGTAATGACATGTTACTAATATTTATAATTAAAAAAATATAAAATTATGTTAATAAAAAAGTAATTTTTCTTTTTAAAAATTTTGTTTTTTAAATATTTAATATCTAATATTAAATAAATAAACTATATTTTTATCTTAATAATTTCCGATTATATTTTATGGAAACCAACTTTCGTACAAACGAACAAGGTCTTGTTGTGAAACTGATCGACAGACTCGGGAGACCCGTGTCCGTCCAGCAGAGTATGTCAACGGTTGTTTCAATTTTGAAATACATGTATTCCTACCCAAAATAAAAATAAAAATTCAAATGCATGTATGATGTATCAAGAATTACAAATTCAGTCCGCAATACGTTTATAGATGAATCTGTTGGGTCCACAATGCTTAAACCCATTTGAACATATCAAATGTAATTAATGACTAAATAAACTATTTATACACAATTTCCAACGCATATCCTAGAGAGAAAAAATTATAAATCCTCCTTTTCTTAGTTTTTATTTATATATTTTTATTTTTCTGACTCGTGTGTTTTTCGGGAAGATATTGTTTATAAGAAAATGTCATTTGTTAGCTTCTTTCATTTCAACAGAAAGCATTTTTCTAAAAAATAAACTTTAAAATATAAAAAGAAAATACATTATTTACCTAATATTAAATACGAAAAACGTATATATAAACTAAATTTTTTAAAAAAATTTGAAGGAGTCCATGACAACTCAGGTATAATAAGGCTCTGCCTCTATGGATATACATGTTTAAACTCAAGGATTTCGAAAGAGACGTTATAAGAAGATGAAGTTTTAAGTGTTTTAATATTAAGATATGCAAATTCAAGATCATTGACATTTTATTTTTTGAAATTGTAGGCTATATATATATATAATTTTATATCTAGATATACTTGTTGCCTAAGTTGATTTGGTTTGCCCAAGAAACTTCTTTTGCTGACTAGATAAAGTGGATAGCAAACTAGCCATATTTTCTCTCCCCTATATAAATTTTTTCAAAAGAGTAGGTTCCTTGCTCTTTCACACAATAGCTAGACTTTTGAATTTGATTGAAGAATAAATTTATAAAAAGTAATAATACAATTCAAATTCAAAATTTAAGACAAAGTACCACCCAAATTGGTCCTCTCCAAGCAAGCACAATAAAATAATATGTAATAATATAGTATATGTTGCTCTTCATTATAATATTATTCAAATGTCCTTTTTGCTTTTTGACCTTTTTTTAACTCATTATTAGATAAAATATATTTCATCCGTTCCTTTTTATTTGTTACACTTTAAAAAAGTATTTTTATTCTTTTTTATTTGTTATTTTAAATTTTCAATGAAGTATTAAATTTTCTTTTATCAAATTTATCTTTTTATATTAATAAATATTTTATTATTTTATACTATTAATTAATTTATATTTATTATTTTATATTTCTCTTTTTATTTTTAACTATCTTGAATTTTGTGCATAAAGAATAATATCATAAAATTCATTAAAAATAAATAAATTTAATAATTTTTTTAATATATGTAAAATCAGTTAATGAAAATAAGAACGGAGAAAATAATTAAATAGGATGACAACAAATAAGATCAATAACATATAATAAAGTGTATTTAATTTAACAGCTAGCTAAACATTATAGGCTTTCCTTGATTTCCAAATTTGTCATATTTAAAGGTCAAATCAATCGAGGGTAATTGTAATCACTTAGAAAAATATAAAATAAAATAGAATTAGACTTTAGATGATAAAAGTGTAATGGCCTAACAATTTTGTGGACTTTTTAATTTATTATATAAGTCAATATAAATTGAATTGTATAAAATATGATCTCATAAATGCAATGATCTAATTTATCATTTCATATGCAACTATTTAAAAATAATTAAGTTCAAAATTTTAATTGCCCATCTCATTCCTAAAAACCAAATTAAAATAAGATTAATAATTTTGGACAAAATAAGATTAATTATTCAAGATCACATACACAAAATATTTAAACAAAATTGAATATGCATTTCTTCCATGTTTAGAGGCTAACAAATGGATACTTGTTAATTCTACTTCTTTTTTTTTCCTTTCTCTATGATGGCAATTCTCAGTTGGTGTAAACTGTATATTATAAGTGAAGATAATAATTAACTGTATGTTTATATTTAGAAAATATTAATAGCCTTCCTATAGAAGATTATCGGACTTCAAACAACTACCAAACTATAAAAACAAAAGTATCGCCTCATATATCTTAGGAAGCCATGGCCTCCTAAATTTTGAACTTTTCCTTCTTAATTTTACATGTACAATCTTTTGCCAAAAAAAAATTATTAAATTGGCCCCCATAGAATAAAATCGTTATATTAATTCCTTGTGTGCAATCATCCTTCCTTGCACACTAACCCTCTAGATATGTAGAACCCATGCCTTATTAAATTACTCACAATTTTAATTGATTCTTATGCATGCATGTCTTGGAACTTGACCAAATTAAACAGTTTGTTTTTATTAAATTAATCAAATTAGACCAAATTAACAGTAGTTCGTCTAATATAAAATTCAAACAGATTAGCCATGTAATATGTATATGCATTATTCCATTGGTTTACAGAAAAAAAAAATAAGCCGAGGAGATTGGATATATGGTTTATAAAATTAAGATAAATTAGTTACATGTTTTTATAATTCAAGAAGTGAATTAAAAGTAGAAAAGTTGATCAGCCATCTCTCGTTGGTGTTTGAAATATTTAACTGCATGAATCTTTAGGATCTTTGGATAATTATTCATGGATTGCTAATCTTTATATTATGTAAGGGTTACTAATTTTTATTTTTTTATTTAGATAAGAATTATACTATTAATTTATTGACTATAAGATAATAAAGAGTATTACAGTCAAATTATTATCACCACTAACAATTTCAATTAATGAAAATATTTATTATGGACATGGAAGAAAATGAGTGAGGTTAAAATTAATACTTTTTCATTAAAATTATTTAAATACTCTTTATTATTGTATTATTATTAAATTAATAATATATTTTTTCATTAAAATGAGAAACTGAAGGTTACTAAGCTCTTTAATCATATAGAGACAACCTCACAAAGGGTTCGCAATCCCATTAATTATTGGCATAACCATTTGCTTATTCTATTTATTGGTGGATAGTATAATGTAGTTCACAAAAATAATAAATTATACTCCCTCTCCCTCCATTTCTTGTTAAAAGTTATTTAAGGTTAATGCATAAAGAAGAAAGATAATAAATAACATTAATTTAATAAAAGATAAATTATAATTTATTAATATATTTTTATTAAAAATTAATTAATAAATAATATTATTGAATATTTATTTGAATTGTTAATATAATATTTAAAATAAAATAATAAATAATTAAATCAATTTTTTAAAATAAATAATAAATAGGAACAATTTTTTTCCCCAAACACAACGCTTGAAATGGAGGGAAAGTAGCATAAAATTTGAAAAGGGCTTTTGTGTCATCTTCCGTGCATCAATGCGTCATGCGAGAATTTCTTGGTTTCCAACATGCAGAAAAATAGCTGGCACATATTTCCCTGGTCCCATGTTTATGGATTCGTTCAATTTTTTTCCATGAAGACCAAATTTTTATCCCAGGTATCTATTATATTTTTATTATTAAGACAATAATATTATATATGTAACAAAAAGATGTTATTAGAACATTGAAATTTAATTTATTATATTTATTTTACAGCCTAGTAAATAATAAATTTTTAATATTCAATATATTTTATGTAAGTTAGAAAGTTTCAATAAATTTTCAATTGAAATACATTAAATTTGAAATATAATATTTAAAAATTAATATCAATAAAATATTAAAAATTAAATAATCAAAGTTCATTTTAATTTTAAATATATTTATCAAAATAAAATATATAATTAAATAATTTAATTAATATTTGTTACATTAAAAACTTATTTATTTAAAATATTATCATATTTTATCTGTATTACTTAGTACTATTAGCATTTGTTTTATAATCAATAGCAATGAATATGGAAAAAAAAAGTGATAGATAAATATGGCTCAATCATTACAATCAAAAATAAAATTTTATTTCATTTCTACATAAATTTCTTTTTAAAATAATACTTAACTTTAAATTAAAAAATTTTATTTTATTTACAATTCTTATTTTAATATTATGACATTCATGAAATTTAAAAAATATTTCGCTAGAATTTATTTTATATAACCTACAACTATCATTAATTATCACATACCACCGGTGAATATTAAATTTTTAATAAAAATATTTTAGATAATTAAAATATAATATTATAATATTTTAAAAAATATTTATAATTGAACCAAATATAAAAATATCATATTTTCACAAATTAAATTCTTCAGAATTATACTTCTAAAAATATTTGATTTTGTAAACCAAATATCACTTTACAAACATAAAGAACGCATGCACACAAAGGTTTTTTTTTTTTAAGTAAATTCTTAATAAATTCTATTTCATCTTCCATTATTTTTGCCTTGAATACACGCATACATTAACTTTTTTGGTTGTGTCATTTTCTGCGTTTTTTTTTTAAAAAATGATAGAAAATTTAATTTATTTAACATATAAATGCAAAATCTTAAATATGACAATGAAAAATGTTTTTAAGAAAGTATCAAATATTACTGCAACATGTCCATATCAATAAGTGCATGACGGTCTTTGAAGCCTTTTATTTTTCTTTTCCCTCTTGTTTATCAATCTTTGAAGCTATTTTACATTTGATTTGATTTAATAATTCCCAAATTCGATTAAATTATTATTAGATTCATTTAGTTGGATTATAATTTTTATTATAAAATTTTTATAATATTATATATAACTAAAATTTTAATATATTTTATGATTTTAAATTTATATTTTTTAATAATACCATCATAAATATTTTGTTTATCTTAATTCAACTCGATTCGACGCCTCTCACCCGATCAAATCACGTTAATCGTGCAATCTTGTTGTGAATGAAAATCACAAACTTATGCTGCCATAATTTTGTGCGGGGCCCTGGCTCTTAGAATTTATACTCAATTTTAACTGTTTTTGTCAAAAAGTACTTTTATAAAAAAAATATGATATATATATATATATATATATATATATATATATATATATATTGATAAAGTAAATAATATATTACTAATATTTAAAATTAAAAAATAATATTTAAAATTATGCTAATAAAAAGAATTTTTATTTTTAAAAAATTATTTTATAAAATTTTTATATTTAGTATTAAATAAATAAAATATATTTTTATCTTAATAATTTCCATACAAACGAACGAGGTCTTCTTGTGAAACTGATCGACAGAGTCGTGATACCCATGTCCATCCAGCAGAGTCTGTCAACGTTGGTTTCAATTTTGAAATACATGTATTCCTACCAAAAATATAAAAATAAAAATTCAAATACATGTATCAAGAATTACAAATTCAGTCCGCAATACGTTTATAGATGAATCTGTTGGGTCCACAATGCTTAAACCCATTTGAACATATCAGATGTAATTAATGACTAAATAAACTATTTATACACAATTCCAACGCAAATGCTAAATGAGAAAAAAATTATAAATCCTCCTTTTCTTAGTTTTTATTTATAAATTTTTATTTTTCTGACTCGTGTGTTTTTCGGCAATATATTGTTTATAAGAAAATGTCATTTGTTAGCTTCTTTTATTTCAACGAAAACCATTTTTCTAAAAAATAAAGTTATAAAATATAAGAGAAATTATATTATTTACTTAATATTAAGTATAAAAAATGTAGTAAAAAAATAAAAGTTTCTTACGAATTTTTCTTTATTAAAATAAAATTTTATTTTTTTATTATTTGACTCTAAATATTATTTTTAGCTACAAATATAAATAATATATTATTATTTAATATATATTTAAATAATATTTTTATGATAAATATTTTTTAATAAAACAAACTATATAAATGAAGGAATATTATATACATATATCTATAATTTATAATTAAAAAATATTTAAAATCATAATAGTAGAGGAAAATAATTTTTTTAAAAAAAAAGAAAAAAATATTCTTCTAACTATATCATTATATTTAGCATTAAATATATAAATTGTTTTTCACCTCTTTTATACTTTATAGATATATTCTTGCAAAGAATATTTCCCATCAAAAACAAACGAAGCTTAACATAGATATTGATCAAATTAACTTTTAATTTAATATTTTATTTTAATTCCTCTAACATAAAATTGAAGGTAAAAAATTCTAATTATCACACACACACTTCAATAAAAATCTAAATATTGGATGAAAAATTAATTAGTTATATGATGTTAATCATCAAATACGCTGTTTTATCACTTTAGAGAAAGTACATGAATTTTATTTGTTTTCCTCCTAGACTCTGGTGAATGTCAATTTAAAATTTTGTTAAAGTTTTTGCACTAATTAAAATTTTTGTCTTAAATTTTATAGAAAGTTAATAATTTAGACTTAATATAGTTTAGTTTATATATTCCAAAATCAAATATTATATTAAAAATGGAATGTAATAATTTTGTCCTCCATGAAAATTAAAAGACTAAAATTGTATTTTATTAACTTAAAGAATGACACATCATGCCATTTTAAAATTCTACACAAATTTTTATAAATTAATACTCCTTTCATTTCTTTTCAAACGACATTTAAAATTATAGTGCATAAATATTAAGGAAGTTATTAAATAATTTTGATTATAGAAGAAATTACATTTCTTTTATTAACATATTCAATATTTAAGAGAGAGATGAAAGTAGTTGAAAGGTGAGAAAAATATCCACATTTAAGAGAGAGTTAATAGTAATAGTAATTAATATTATTCTTTCTATTCCAATTTATTTCAATTTATTTGTTATCATTAACTGATTTTACATATATTAAGAAAAAAATTTAATTTATTTATTTTTAATAAATTTTATAAAATTATCCTTTACAGATAAAATTTAAAATAATTGAAAATAGAGAAAGAGAAATGTAAAAGAATAAATACAAGATAATTAATATTATAGAATAGTAAAGCATTTATTAATGAAAAAAAAGATAGATTTGAAAAAAAAATATTTAATATCTTATTGATATTTTAAAATGACAGATAAAACAGAATAAAAAAAAACTTCTTCAAAATGTGACAAATAAAAAAAGTAAGATTAACAATGTAATCGATTTATTTAGTAAAGATAATAAAAGTAAAGTTGAAAATAAAAATAAAGTAATTAATTTTTTTCCTTTCTTAAAATGACACAGAAATTAAAAATCTTTTCCTAAGATCTTAATAAGGAATGTAAGGAGTATCAATAAATCATTATAGTGAAAACTGAAAGAGACAATGATCTAAAATAGGAAGGGGGGCACGTGGGATAGGGAAGCCTAGAGCATAAGATACATTGCACAAAAACAAAGCAGCAGATAAGAGGAATGGCAGCAAGCAACTTGCAAAGATATGCAGAGCATTTTATCATCATATTATTATGAGATTGTCTGTCTGTCTCTCTGACTGGCCAGCTTTGATCCGAAGCCAATGGGATCCCAAAAGCAAAAATTATATGCAATTTGACACCAAATGCATTGAACTCAGACTAACTAACGCACAATATCATATCATATCTGATTTAATTTTTTACAGATCGTGGTTTCCCAGATTCCAATATCCCATCTTCTCTCTGTGAATTAAGAACCCTCATTCCCATGCATATATTAATTGATTCCCCTCTATGGTAATGCTTTGGTGTCTTTTCTTTCTTTACACAGAGGTTCATTGACCCAAAAGAAAGAGAATGGGACATTTTCGAAGGGGAAACTAGAGAATAGAACCTTTTCAAAATTGAAAAAATAAAAAACTAACAAGTTTAGGATGGAAAATGAATGTAAGATACTTATAAAAAAAAAAAATCTAAACCTACGCCTCCTGTACTCACACCGAGCTTATTCATGAAATTGAAACGGTGAGAATTAGGATTGGAAAAATGGCCCCGCATTCTGCTGGTATGAGACGAATATGGAGCGCAGAAAGTGTAAGGTTCCGTTTCACTTAATAAATAAGTTATTTTATAATTTATTGATCTAATTAAATAATTTATAAATTAACTTCTAATTTTTAAAAATATTTCTCACACTAACTTATAAATTATAAGTTACTTAAAGTAACTATTTAAAGTAATTTATAAATTATAAACTACTTAAAGTAACTATTTAGAGTAATTTATAAGTTCTGATTTAATAAATTATCTAGAGTAACTTATAATTTATAAGTTAAGCTTTTACTCCCTCCATTCCTTTTTATTTGTAACATTTTAAAGAATTTTTTAGTTCTTTTTTATCTGTCATTTTAGAATTCTAATAAAGTATTAAAAAATTTTAAAGTAACTACTTAGAGTAGTTTATAAGTTCTGATTTAATAAATTATCTAGAGTAATTTATTACTTATAAGTTAAGCTCCTACTCTCTCCGTTCCTTTTTATTTGTAACATTTTAAAGAATTTTTTGGTTCTTTTTTGTTTATCACTTTAAAATTTTAATAAAGTATTGAATGTTCTTTTTTTAAATTTATCATTTTTTTATTAATAAATATTTTATTATTTTACACTATTAACTCACTTGTATTTATTTCTTTACATTTTTCTTTTTATTTTCAATTATCTTGAATTTTGTGCATAAAGGGTAATCTTATAAAATTTACTAATAATACATAAATTAAACTACTTTATTAATATATGTGAAGTTAATTAATAGTGATAGATAAATAAAAATGGAGGGAGTATTTTTTTAAATTCTTTCCAAATCTATCATTATTTTTTTTATTAATTTACAACTCATATCCTTCATAATATAAATCTAAATAAATTTTATAAAATATAATTAATTTAATTTTAATGTAATTATATCCTAATTTTAAATTATAAATATATATATATATGTAAATAAATAATATCATAAGATATAATTAACTATATTTTAAGTAATTATAATTTTATTATGAATAATAAAATAAAAATTATATAAGTAAATAAATATATAAGTTTATAAAATATAATTAATTATTAAATATTATAATTTTATTTTAAAATTTTTAATTATTTTAATATAATTTAATTTTTAGATAAGTATAAATTATTTTAATTATATATCTATTTCTATTAATATATCATTCTATGTCATTTTATAATTTTAACTAATTTAACATCTAATTTTTATAAAATACTTTAATTAATTTATCAGTTATCAGTTATTAATTATAAACTATCAGTTATTAACTAGTTTATCATTTATCAACTAACTTATAAGTTATCAGTTAACTTATATAGCTTAGTCTGTGCAAATGTGAATAGGCCAACAATCATTTTATATAAATAATATATATATTTAATTATAGTAAAAATGATATAATATATTAAATATTTAATAATTTAATCCAATGCAATTTGTAAATTATAAATTATGAGGATCAATTTGTGAGCTATTATTTTTATATATAAACTATAATTTTTTTAATTATAATAAAAATAATTCAATATGTTAAAGTTCCAATAACTTAACTTAATATTATTAATTGCAAAATATGCAGTACGTCTACGAGCTTGGTGGAGTGCAAGACGGGATAAGCCTACTATTTTTAATCCATTAAAAATATAAATTTATATAAATAAATTCTTATAGATCTGACTCATTTAGGCCTGCTTTGCATCTGAAAATTATTTATGTGTTTCTCCAGTTTTATGTGGCAGAGTAGATTAGTGTATTAATAAGAGATTGTTAGGTACAAGGGTAATAAAATTCTATATTAATATAAGCTATGGTTTTTCATTTTTGCAGAATCGTGGGGCTTTCTAATAGGTTTTGCAATTAGTTTGAAATGCGAATATCACTGAAGTTTGGGTTGGTGAAGATTCCAGAATGGCTATTCATATTTGTTCTAAGAATTAACCTGTTAGTAGATTAAGGACATTCTCTTCTAAATTATTCGGAGGAAGTTAAAATTTCTCATATCAATTATGAAAGTAATTATATTATTGATTGCTTGGATTTTCATGCCCAAATTTTAAATGTTGGTAATTTTGTGTTCATGACTCCCCGTAATGAATATGATTATTTAATATTATAAGATATTATCAAAATCAACAAAATATTTTTGGTTAAAGTGGTATATAATATTCATTGAAAATTTTGTCTTCTTCTATAATTTGAATTCAATATCTCAACTTTAACTATTCTTAATATCCTAAAAAATTATTATGTCTCTTTTCTACATATTATTTGGTTTTAATTTGCTTTACCTTTCTTTTTGTTGTTAAAAAAAAAAGAATATAATTATAACTCCAAACCTTAAAGATGTGAATGGTATCAATTAATGCTCCGGTACTTACTAAAATATTTTATGAGTTTTTATAAAATTGATGTAAAAATATTTTTTATATATAATAATTTACAATATTTATGTATAAAAGTAAAATTCTTTCTTGTTTATTGTTGTTAGGTCATCAAGAAAGGAAGTTATGCTGTTTTCTGAGATATCAACACGCAGAGTGTTGTTGGATTTTGGGAGCTTCTTTGAATGGAATTGATTTCTTTCCCATTTTTAATTCTCAATTTTTATGGTTTCAAAGGCCTTTCCATATCTGTTAGTGGGTTGCATGGGATTCTTCATATTTTTGGCACAGGGGAATCTTTCTCTTTTCAAGACATGATACGGCTTACCTTTTATAATATAAAAGAGTAGAATATGCTTTTATTTTTTAAAAAATTATTTTTGAAATTTGTATTTTTACATTTAAAAATAATTTTAAATTAAAATAAATAATAGATAGTGATTCAAATATGAAAAGTCTAATTTAATGATAAAATTATCATGAAAAAAAATAATAAATTAAGAAAATATCTAACTTATTATTTTTTTATAAGTTATAAATTGAGAAGTAAAGTTTTTTAAAACAGATTGTTAAAAAGAACTTTTATTTTTAAAAATATAAAAATAAAAAATTATTTTCAAAACAAACATATTTTATATTTTTCTTCTTGGTAAGTGTCCGTCATTACATAAATATCCTTAATTCCAAAGTTACCATTTTATGTTTTAATAAAAGAGGGGTGCTAGTGATCCTTTTTATTATTATTATTGGAAGGTTAACCCATTGCTCGCCCTTCACAGACAATCGGTTGTACAGTTGGTTTAAAGACTCTCCATTGTAATATTATGGTTAAAATATCAAAATACACAAATTTCATAAACTATTTTTCGCTTTACTGCAGTTTTAAAAGTATTTACCAAAGTACGCAAGGCGCCACACTGAATGGCGCTATCAAGCGGTGTAGGGGCGTTGAAGGCCCCTTTCAACATGGCGCCTTCGTTGAAGCGAATTCGCTGAAAAGTCATAAAAGGGCTGGGAGGCGCCATTTCACTTGGCGCCTCCCAGCCCTATCTTTATCTTAAAAGAAGGTTGTGGGGTTGGAGGCGCCAATTTAAATGGCGCCTCCCAACCCCATTTATAAATTAATAAAATTCTATAAATTTATATATTTATTTATATAATTTTTATTTTATTATATTTTAAATTTTATAATTTTTAAAATATAATAAAATAAAAATTATATAAATAAATATATAAATTTTTTATAAAATATAATTAATTTAATTTTAATATAATTATATCTTAATTTTAAATTATAATATATATAAATAATATCATAAAATATAATTAATTATAATTTTATTATAAATAAAAATTATATAAATAAATATATAAATTTTTTATAAAATATAATTAATTTAATTTTAATATAATTATATCTTAATTTTAAATTATAATATATATAAATAATATCATAAAATATAATTAATTATATTTTAAAAATTATAATTTTATTATAAATAATAATAAAATAAAAATTATATAAATAAATATATAAATTTATAGAATTTTATTAATTTATAAATGGGGCTGGGAGGCGCCATTTCAATTGGCGCCTCCAGCCCCACAACCTTCTTTTAAGATAAAGAAAGGGCTGGGAGGCGCCAAGTGAAATGGCGCCTCCCAGCTCTTCTACGACTTGTTAGTGAATTCGCTGTGAAGGCGTTATATTAAAAGGCGCCTTCAGCACCCTTTCACCGTCCGATGGCGCCATTCAGTGTGGCGCCCTGCGTATTTTAATAAATACTTTCGAAACTACAGTAAAGCGAAAAATAGTTTATGAAATTTACGTATTTTAATATTTTAACCTAATATTATCCAAAGAGGGACATATTTATGGTTCTAGCTCCATTGTCCACCAAGTGGCCCCTACATTTTCCTCTTTTCCAGCACACTAATTATGGAAGTTGTGGTAGCTCTTCAAGTAGCATCAAAGGTTATTCTGAGAGAGATTTCTTTATTAAGCTCTTGGAATGTTTTCCCGTTCTCGTCTTCCTGTTATCTGGGATTTTTTGTTATATCAAAGATGATTCTGAGAGAGATAGATTTCTTTATCGAGGGCATTAGATAGAGTGAGACTATTAGTGTTATTTGTTTTTTAATTATAAATTGATTAAAGGTCATTCATTCATTAATTAGATAGAGTGAGACTATTAGTATTATTTCATAATTTTTTGTTATATGAACAAATAGGTTAGTATAATATTTCATTAGTTACAAGCAAATTACAAGATATAAGAATATAAAGTCTTCTCATTATAATTATACACATAATTATGAGGTAAAAGGTAAAATAGCAAGATCAGAAAAGATTAATACTCTTAACTATTTTTTTTTAAAAAAAGTATAAAATTTATTTTTAGTACATGAAGGATATTTTTGGTATTAATTAATTAATTAATTAATTTAATTGATCAAGGATTAGTAATATTTTTAAAGATGAATTAATAGAAAATTTTAATTTAAATTTATGTGTAACTTATTTTATAATTTTAATAAATTTTTATAAATCTTAAAAAGGATCAGAATAACTTTTTAAATTATAAAAAAATAAATATTATTTTTATAAACCTCAAGGTAGCTCAGCATATTTTTCTCTTGATATTAACAGTTGATTGTCAAATACGTGCTTTGCCTACCTACGTTCCATTGGTATTGTCTTTTGAACCTCGCGCTTTGAAAGACAACTGTCAGAAATATAATTTGTCGGAGCATGTCTTAACTCCCTGCATTTTAGCATTTTCTTTAATTACTCGGAGTTTTGATGGCGCCCCATCAACCGGCGGTTCCCAATCTACATTACTTATTATTTATTTATCTTAATTAATTAACTTTATTTATATTAAAAAATAATTTAATTTATTTTTAATAAATTTTTTAGAATTATTTATATATATAAAATTTAAAATAATTAAAAATAAATATAAATATAAATAAATTAAAATATAAAATAATAAAATATTTATTAATAAAAATAAAAAATAAAATTAAAAATTATTTAATATTTTATTATAAAATTAAAATAATAATAATAAACAAAAAATTTTAAAATACGTCAAATAAAAAATACAGATGTAATAATTATTACGGTACTCACAGTGAGCATTAAACTAGCGAGCAACACGTGTATCGTATTAATGTTTAATCTCAACCGTTGAAACGTTAAGGATGTATCTTAGCCTTTCATTTATTGAGACACACTATCTGTTGAGTCAATAAATGGAGAAAGAGAATAAATTAGTAAATTGACTATTTTATCCTCATTTCTTTAAAGAACCGTCATCCGACCTTCTCTTAAAATTTCTGTTATTCTATGTAGTCTTTCAGCTTCTCTATGAATGGTGATCTGAATCATTTTATCCAATCTGAAACCTTTGATCGAAAATTGTCACCATTTGGTCTTCTTTTGACTAGCAATATAACATGATGATTTGGGAATTTTTCCAGACAAGAAAAAAATGTTTACCTCTTTTCCGAAAGACATTATGACCAGAAAGCAAGCATTTTTTAAACTCTGTAAACCGATCAATTTATGATCCCAGAAACCAAAAACACACAATTCCTGTTCATTCGTAGTCTAACCAAATAGATTCAAAAGATTAATGTTCTGATAATTTGTTTAAATTAATTAAGATTCACGAGTTTCCATGGTAATCATGGCATCGAAAAAGAAAGAAAAAAACAATGTCAAAAAATTTTTAAATCGGCTCATTTGGATTTGTATTGTTTTGCCGTGATGGCAAAGCCTGAATTTACAATTGGGTCTACAATCAGTAGAAAACATTAGAAATGTGTCTGCACCAAATTGGAAATATATAATAACTATGGATTGAACATTGAAGCAATTGGAAAAAGGAAATATAAGTTAAAAAAAAAAGAAGATATGTTTTTATTTTATATTTTTAAAAATTATTTTCAAAAATTATTTTTAAATTAAAGTGAAACTAAGATCAGAGTGATTAATACTATAAATAAAAAATATTTTATTTAATTATAAAACTGACATTTAAAATAAAAAATAAAATAATTAAAAATTATTTTTATTTCTTTATTTTTAAGTTATACATTAAAAAATAATTTTTAAAAACAGATTATCAAACAGATATTTTTAGTTTTAAAAACAAAAAATAGAGAATTATTTTTAAAAATAAAAAACCAACAGGCCCTAAATTTACAAAAAGAGGAACCAAACGAAGATGATAATTGCAAACTGGTGGAAGAATTTTCCCCTTCCTTCCATTTCGGTTTCGGAAACAAATACAAGTAATGCCTGCTTTATCTCCGCTCTAGAGATTATCATTGTCTGAGGGGCTAAACGTCTTTTTCTTTTTTGTGGGGTGGGGGGAAGTTATGATCAAGAGTGACCGCCACCAGAAAACTGTTTGGCCACGTGTAAACAAGCCCATCCATCTCTCACTTAGTGACAAAAATTATATCTTGTGGGTGCTTGCCAAAAGAGAACAAAGCCCCCGCATTTATCTAATCCCAGCAAAACAAATTCTCTGAAATTAGAAATTGCACATGATCTATTTCGTTGAGTACAGGGCACTGCAAGTCGCATTTGCAACAAACCCCTTGTGATGAATTAATCAGCTGTTTAGGTTTCTCATTGTGTTTCATTTGAAGTCAATAATAAGTCATATTAATACCTTGAAAAGGTATAAAAAGGTTTGTTTTATGAATGAGCATCCTCTCAGAGATGATAAATTTTGAAGAAAAATAAATATAATTTTTTAAAAAAATTGTGAATTCTAATAAAAACAGTTAATCCCAAAATAAAAATTACTTTTATATTCCCAAAAAAAAAGTATAAAAATGATAAAAAAAAAAGAGAGTTTAGGTCCATATTTAATTCACTTACATTTGATAGAACTTAAGATCAAAAAAAGGTGAATTGGCTTTAACAAAAATTAATAATTAAAAAATTTTATTAACAAATTTATGTAAAACTGTGAAGAGCAATAGAGAAAATATGTTATTTTAAAAATATGAAAAGATTTTGCTAAGATAATAAATATCTTAAAAGTATATAAAAAATAATTTCTTTGAGAAACTTAATATAAAAATTGTGTATATGCTTTTTCTTGAAATAATGAATAAAATTTTTGAAATGATAAATATAAAAGAGTAAGGAAGAATAATGACACTAAAAATTTTCTATAGAGGTTCGATAGTTTAAAAGAAATATCTTTTGGTCCTACTTTCTTCTCAAACTATTAAGTTTTGCTTAGGGTATCCACTCTTTTTTAATTAAAAATTATAACACTTAGATTTATAAAATCTTCCTAGTTCTATTGAAATTTCAAAATTACCTAACTTTATAAGATTCACTAATATACACTAGAATTCCAACAAATTCACAAAGAAGACTTTCTCACAATCTCACTAGGAGATTTTACATGCTTTCTTTCTAGAACACTCAGAAAATGAATAAGCAAGTTTTGGATCAAGAGAAAATTCACTAGAGCTTTCACTAAAAGGAGAAGAATGAGAGTGTGATTTTGCAATTGCAAGTTATAACTTAATTGCTTGGTATATCTTCTTCAAATGAAATAAAGCCTATTTATAAGAAAAATTGGATGAAAGTGTCCTTATTTCCCAGTAAACTTGTCCAACAAGCTTTCTTTACCTTCCATGTGCTTAATATTTGAATTTGAATTAAGTAGAACCAGCTTTTATTACTTTGTTACATCAAGCAAGAAATTCATTCAAAATTTTTGCTACAAATTTGAATTTTGACTCTAACATTGATTAAAACATGGTAAATAGTAATTTGTACCTCCTAAACAAGATAATTGAAACTTTTGAATAACAAAATATTATTTTTATCAATTATACACATGTAGGAAATATGTAAATTTGAATTTCCCTCTTATATATTTGAATTTTCCACTTCATATTTTGAAATTCCCTCTCAAAATTTTATCCAATGGTTAAAATTAAATTTACATTTGATATAAGCCATTGGATTTTAAAATTCTAGCCTATAAGTAGGGCCATGTCTTTTGGTAGGCAAATAAGGCACTTACTTTAGGCCTCCAATTTTTCTTAGGCCCCATTTATAAATTTCTTCATTTTGTATAGCTATTAGCCAATTAGTTGAACTTTAAATCCAACAATAATTATTCTTTTTGAAATTATTTATATAGTCATTACCTTTGATTTTACAATTTCTAACTAATTAGGGAATAATTATCGATTTATTCTCTAATTAGTTGTAGATTTTTTGTATAACTATATAAAATAAATGACTAATGATTATAAAAAAAATTAGTTATACATTAGTAATTCAACATTAATTATATATTAGTAATCCAATGGTAATATTTTATTTGCACATTATTACCAATTAATAATTTTTAATATTATAATTTATAATAGTCATTTTTTAACTATTTATACCATAAATTTTTAATATTTTCTCTTCAAATTTTCTTAACTCTCACAGTTTGTTCTCTTTTCTCACTCTTATCTTCATATTCTTTTAAAGTGACTTCTCAATGTGAATTGATATCAAATTGTTGTATAGATAGTACGACATGCAATCCTCTTTGTTTTCAAGTTTTCAGATTCTATAATGTTATAATTTTTTTCTATTTACTTTGCACATCTATTTTATTAATATTTTTATTGTTGTTGTTATTTTATTTTATTGTTATATTTTGTAGCAATAGAAGATGTCCAATAGAAAGTATGAATCTAACTTTGAAAAATTAAAGAAAAAAAGAAATGTTGAAAAGTTAATTCAATCTCGACATGGTACTCTTAATAAATTTATTACTATTTATAAAAGAATGTAACAACTAGTTCAATTGATGATTTATATTATATTAGGCCTCTTTAATAATTTTGCTTAAGATTATAAAATGTCTAGACACAGTCCTGCCTATAGGATCATTCTTTTATGACTAAGTTTTTATCCATTTCAAAATAAAATCAATAACAATGATTTTAGCCATTTAAAATGGGTAAGTCATTCATAAATAGAAAATGAAGAATGTTGGTTCAAGGATTTGCATAATAAAAGAATGGGCTTTGCAAAATTTAATTTCATGATAACAAAATATCCCAAATAATAAGAATAACTAAGAAGTCTATTTTCAGTTTATCAAACATTTGACCCCAAAGCATTTTTCATATTTGATTCTTCAACATTAAAATTGAAAAAAAAAATCAAAGGTGAAAATGTTAACCCTCCCATGGGTTATTCACTTCTTTTTTATAATCTTTAATTTATTAAAAAAAATTGATAATTCTTAATTTACTAAATCTAATAGAATAATTTATGTGCCTATCATATATCTATGATGTGACTGATTGATATTCTCACTTATATATGAATAAAGAAATGACATTTTGAGATCTAAAACAGGGACCCATTATTATACCTTATGTGCACAAATCACAACCTATAAATAAATAATGGTTACTTCCAACTTACCAAGCTAAGTCATTCTTACCATCCTTATAAACAATACCCGTTTTACCCCGTTATTGTTAAGATTGATTACGATGCAAATATTTGTCTTCATTAGCATCTTGGACTTTTAAAGCTGAAACTTCAAATGAACAAAATGGATTTGACAAATATACTTTATCCTACAATCTTGCGGTTATTAATGGTGCAGATGGAGATGCATTTTAAATATTTAGTCATGCGCATAAAGTTTCACCCATAATCAAAACTGATAAAGCAAATAAGATAAAAGAGTGTGAATTGACTTTTTTTCCTAAAAGGAATAAATCAAATTTTTTAAGACTTCTTCTAAAAAGGATGAATATGTTGCGTCAAAATATGTGATTTATTTTCAAAATATTAAAACAATAACCATGAACTTCAAATCAATTTTAAGTGAGAAACCTTGCAATTAAAAGGCAATATCGAGTAATATTATCAAATATAACAAGATTGCAAAATTAAATTATAATTGCATCGTGAGATGAATTAGAGCAACCATGATATTTGAAAGCAATGTCAAGTAATAATATAAAGCTTGAAAACATGCAAGATCAAAACATAAGCATTGTAAAATTAAAGAGTAATAATATGAAAAGTAATGTGCTTGGAAATACACAAGTAGGAAAGAAGAGATGATACTAATGATTTTTATAAATTTTAGATGATTTAAAAGGAATATCTTTTGAATCTACTCCTTTCTTTTTAGATTGTTAAATTTCACTTGAGGTATCCTTTAAATTTCATCGAGATGCAACATCTTTTAAATTTCCACTAAGATTTTAATTACTATTAACTTTATAAGATTAACTCAATTTATATTTTATTGGTTTGTTTGGTTTTCAGAAAATATTTTTCATAAAAAAATCTTATATACTTCGACATAGATAAATGAGTAATATATATTTTAATATCTTGTTACAAAGCAAAAAATACACTTAAAGTCATAGTAATAGAAGAAAATAATTTTTTATTTACAAAAAAGGAAATTGTCTTTTACTAAACTCCTTACTTTTAGGATGGAACATATTAAACATTTTTCACCATCTTAATAATTTACAACTATATTCCTACGATGAATATTTTTCACCAAAATAAATAGAAGAATTCTCTCAACACTTTTCTAGAATGGATATTCAAGGGCAAAGTGTGAGAGTTGTTTTGGAGAGGGGGATAAATCATTGTTAGAAACTTTTTTGTACAATACAAAAGTAGCACTATAAAAAAGCTTATTCAAATCTCAAGTTCTTCACAAATAAATAAGCTTGAGCTCAAACTCATTGAACTCACAAAATTTAAGATCGATCTTAACATTATACGAGCTTAATTGATATATGATATATTTTATGATTTTTTAGTTAAAAAAATAAAAAAATATGACAATAAATCCCATTTTTATATTACATCTCTCTTTTTTTAGTTAATTTTTTCTCCTTTTATTATTAAAAAGAAGAAAACATTATGATACTAATTAGAATGTGCTCAATAATATTAAAATATTTGATATTAACTTGTGAGTGTTAAATTTACTATATTTGAATAACTTCTTATTTTATATTGAACTTAATTAATAATTATAAAATTTATTATAAAATATTAAAATCTTATAAAATCTAAAAATTATTCTTGATTATGATTTTAAAGATTATGAATTTAAAAATTCTATACACTTAATGCTTAAATGATGTGAATGGATTACATATTCAATAGTTATCTCAAAAATAGAAATAATGTTGGATATATTTGTCCAACAAATTAAATCTCATCAAAATAAGAGTAGCTGGATGTATTCTGCATTCAGTCAATAAATAAATTCAATAAATTTTCACTTAATTTAATAATCAATCTTAATAGATCAAACAAATACCATATAATTTTAATTTTAAATCCATTTAATTAGGTATTGAATTGATATTTTAAACACATTTTTACCTATTATACTAGCTTTCACATTTAATTTATTTTTTGAGTCATAATATGAGAAGCTCGACCTCCTATGAGGTAAAGTGTTTTCATCATTGGATTACCTTAATGCATTAATATTTATATTGTTAATTTTAATTTACTTATTTTTGTGGTTTAAAAAAAGTAACTTAATGATAAAAATATTAAACTTTTTAAAAGAAAGAGCTCCCCATATCATTATTCTTATTTTTTTAGAAGAAGTTAGATTAATTATTTTTATCACACAAAAAATTATATATAAACTAAATTTTTAAAAAAAATTGGGAGAATCCATAACCCCCAGGTATGATAGGGCTTTGTGGATATACATGTTTAAGCTCAAGAATTTCTAGAGAGACATTATATGAAGATGATGTTTTAAATGTTTTGGTATTGAGATATGAGAATTCAAGATCATTGACATTTCATTTTTTTGAAATTGTAAGCTATATATATATAACTTGATCTCTATGTATACTTGTTGCCTAAGTTGATTTAATTTGTCCAAGAAACTTCTTTTGTTGACTAAATAAAGTGGATAGCAAACTAGCCACATTTTCTCTCTCTTATGTAAATTTTTCCAAAAGAGTATGTTCCTTGCTCTTTCTCGTAATAGCTAGATTTTTGAATTTGATTGAAGGGCAAATTTCTCAATAGCAATAATATAATTCAAATGCAAAATTTAAGACAAAATGCCACCCAAATTGGCCTTCTCCAAGCAAGCACAATAAAATAATATATAATAATATATTACATGTTGCTCTTCATTATAATATTATTCAAATGTCTTTTTAGCTTTTTGATCTTTTTTTAACTTATCACTAGATAAGGTATAATTAAATAGGAAAACAGCCAATGGGATCAATAATATACAATAAAGTGTATTTAATTTAAAAATTATCCCAATATTATAGGTTTTCTTAGTTTCCAAACTTGTCATATTCAAAGGTCAAATCAATTGAGGGAAATTGTAATCACATAGAAAAATATGAAATAAAATAGAATTAGACTTTAGATGATAAAAGTGTAATGGCCTAACAATTTTGTAGATTTTTTAATTTATTATAGAAGTCAATATAAATTGAATTGTATAAAAGATAATCTCATAAATGCAATATTCAATTTATCATTTCATATACAACTATTTAAAAATAATTAAGTTCAAAATTTTAATTGATCGTCTCATTCCTAAAAAATAAATTAAAATAAGATTAATAATTTTGGATAAACTACGATTAATTATTCAAGACCACATATACAAAATATTTAAACAAAATTGAATTTGCATCTCTTCCATATTTAGAGGCTGATAAATTGATACTTGTTAATTCTTCTTCCTTCGCTTTTCTTTATGATGGCAATTCTTAGTTGGTGTAAACCGTATATTATGAGTGAAGATAAGAACTAACTATATATTTATATGGAGAAAATCTTAATAGCCTTCCTATATGGAAGATTATCAGACTTTAGGTTTATACAACTACCAAACTACACAAACAAAAGTGTTGCCTCATATATCTTAGGAAGCCATGGCCTCCTAAATTTTGAACCCTTTTTTTTCAATTTACATGTACAATCTTTTACCAAAAAAAATTATTAAATTGGCCCCTATAGAATAAAATCGTTATATTAATCCCTTGCGTGTAATCCTCCTTCCTTGCACACTAACCCTCTAGATATGCAGAGCCCATGCCTTATTAAATTACTTACAATTTTAATTGATTCTTATGCATGCATGTCTTGGAACTAGACCAAATTAAACAGTTTGTTTTTA
Source organism: Sindora glabra (assembly GCA_020226215.1). Lineage (NCBI taxonomy): Eukaryota > Viridiplantae > Streptophyta > Magnoliopsida > Fabales > Fabaceae > Sindora > Sindora glabra. The sequence goes on from CM035226.1 coordinate 92,628,364, forward strand.
TTAAATTAATCAAAATAGACCAAATTAACAGTGGTTCGTCCAATATAAAGTTCAAACAGATTAGCCATATAATACGTATATGCATTATTCCATTGGTTTACAGGAAAAAAAAAGCCGAGGAGATTAGATGTATGGTTTATAAAATTAAGATAAATTAGTTACACGTTTTTATAATTCAAGAAGTGAATTATAAGTAGAAAAGTTGATCAGCCATCCCATGTTGGTGTTTGAAATATTGAACTGCATGAATCTTTAGGATCTTTGGATAATTATTTATGGGATTGCTAATCTTTATATTATGTGAGGGTTACTAATTTTTATTTTTTATTTAGATAAAAATTATACTACTAATTTATTGAATATAAGACAATAAAAAATATTATAGTGAAGTTATCACCACCATTAACTACTTGAATTAATGAAAGTATTTATTATGGATATGGGAGAGAATGAGTGAGGTTTAAATTAATACTTTTTCATTAAAATTACTTAAATATTCTTTATTATTGTATTATTATTAAATTAATAATATATTTTTTCATTAAAACGAGAAAATGAAGGTTGCTAAGCCCTATAATCATATAGGGGACAAGCAATCTCATATTATTTATTGGCATAACCATTTCCTTATTCAATTTATTGGTGGATAGTATAATATAGTTCACCAAAAAAATAATTTTGTCCTCCCTCCGTTTCTTGTTAAATGTTATTTAAGGTTAATGTACGAGGAAGAAAGAAAATAAATAACATTAATTTGATCAGAGATAAATTATAATTTATTAATATATTCTTTATTAAAAATTAATTAATAAATAAAATTATTGAATATTTATTTGAATAATAAAAATGATATTTAAAAGAAAATAATAATTTTAATTTTAATTTTTAAAATAAATAATAAATAGGATATTTGTTAAATGTTATTTAAGGTCATTTTATTAACACTTTTTAGGATATTTAACGTTAAACGAAACAAAATATACTTCCTATGTGGTAAGCAAATAATTTTGAATACTTCTCAACTAATTATTTTCTTTGAAATTTAATTTCTTGCAAGAAATTATTTTTTATGCGAACTAAACGACTTTTTAATTAATATTTTTTTATTAAAATTATTTAAATACTCTTTATTATTGTATTATTAATTAATTAATAATATATTTTTTATTAAAATAAAAAAGTGAAGGTTGCTAACCACTTTAATCATATATGGGGTTAGCAATCCCATTATTTATTAGCCATAACCATTTGCTTATTCAATTTATTGGTGGATAGTATAATATAGTTCACAAAAAAAAATTGTGCTCCCTCCATTATTTGTTAAACGTTATTTAAGGTTAATACATAAAGAAGAAAGATAATAAATAACATTAATTTGATGAGAGATAAATTATAATTTATTAATATATTTTTATTAAAAATTAATTAATAAATAAAATTATTGAATATTTATTTGAATAGTAAAAATAATACTTAAAAGAAAATAATAATTTTAATTTTAATTTTTTAAAATAAATAATAAATAGGAACCATTTTTTTTCCAAACACAAGGCTTGAAATAGTGTGGAAGGAGTGTAAAATTTGGAAAGGCCTTTTGTGTCATCCTCAGCACTGATGCGAGAATAACTAGGTTTCCAACATGCCGTCAAAGCAAAATTGGCAGTCCAAAATTGAACTTTGGCAGAAGAGTAACTAGACCGAAGTCCCAAATGACATCGAGACTGGAATGGCCTTATTTTTCCAACTTCAGCAGTAGTCAATTATGCCGCCAGCTTTAAAAGAGAAAAATAGCTGGCACATATTTCCCTGGTCCCATGTTTATGGATAAGTTCAATTTTTTTCCATGAAGACCATTTTTTTTTCCTCAAGCAATTGCAATTGCATGGGTATCTATTATATTTTTATTATTAAGACAATAATATTATATATGTAACAAAAAGATGTTATTAAAACATCAAGATTTAATTTATTATATTTATTTTACAGTCTAGTAAATAATAAATTTTTAATATTCAATATATTTTATGTAAGTTAGAAAGTTTCAACAAATTTTTAATTGAAATACATTTAATTTGAAATATAATATTTAAAAATCAATATCAATAAAATATTAAAAATTAAATAATCAAAGTTGATTTTAATTTTAAATATATTCATCAAAAACAAAATATATAATTAAATAATTTAATTAATATCTCTTACATTAAAAACTTATTTGTTTAAAATATTATTATATTTTATTTTTATTACTTAGTATTATTAGCATTTTTTTTATAATCCATAATAATGAGTAAGAAAAAAAAAGTGATAAATAAGTCTGACTCAATCATTATAATCAAAAATAAAATTTTATTTCATTTCTAAACAAATTTCTTTTTAAAATAATATTTAACTTTAAATAAAAATATTTTATTTTATTTACAATTCTTATTTTAATAATATTTGTATCATTATGATATTCATGAAATTTAATAAATATTATACTAGGATACATTTTATTTAACCTAAAAATATGTTATATAAAAGATTTACTCTCTTCCTAATATTATATTTATCATAATACTATCAAAATTTACTTTTGAATTAAATTTTATATATTTTTTAATACATTTTAAACAAAATTACCTATTTATAAATTAATTAAAATTATTGTTTTTAACAAAAATTTTCAAATAATAACATTTTTATAAATAAATTGAAAGCATCCTTACCGAATGAAATGGAATTAATTTTGAGAAAGTTGGCCGCTAAACCAAACCCTAAAAGTTAAAACTTAGGAAACATCTATATGACCTTTGACAATTGCACAAACGGTGGCTAGTGTCAAAATTTACAATAATCTCATCCTTACTTTTGGCTAGCATTTGGTCGGCAAAATCTTTTCTAAATCTTTAAAATATTTTAAAAAAATATGAAATTTTTATATTTGATTCAAATTTAAAAAAATATATTTTCAAGAATGAAAATATTTTTAAAAATATTTTTAATCTAATATTTCCTTGAAATATTTTTATGAAAGAGGTGGTATTTTATATTCTAATAATGTAAGAATGATTAATTAATATAAAAAAACCTATTTTATCCACCCCATCACTTATTGTTATTAACCACCACTCATCATCAATTGCTATCATTGGCCATCAAGTATTTCCAATTATCATTATTAATTATTATCCATTATTGATGATCACCATTAACTATCAACCACTATTAGTGACCACTGCCAATACCCTTCATTATTAGTGACTATTACCAATCACCAACCCACATCAATAATTATGGCTTACCACCACTCACCATTAGTTATCACTATCCACTTATAGGTTATTACAATCAATCATCATCCATTATTAGTGATTATCATTGATTATCACTCATTATCAATTATTACTACTAATCACTATTTGTTGTTGACTACTATTCATTATCGATAATCACTACTTATTGTTGACTATCGTTCATTATTGATGATCACTACTAGCTACACCCATCTCTTAATGACTACCATTGCTTATTATTTATTTTCAATAACTGTCACTAGTTATTGTTTATTGTCTGTGACTGTTATGAACCATGACCTATTATCGATAACCATCATTCGCTGCTACCATTATCAACATTACATATAACTGATAACTACCACTGGCTACCATATATCATCAATAAATACTAAATTTTTAATAAAAATATTTTGGATAATAAAATGATATTTTTAAAAATAATTAAAATATAATATTATAATATTTTTAAAAATATTTATAATTGAATTAAATATAAAAATATTATATTTTCACAAATTAAATTTTTTAGAATTATATCTCTAAAAATGTTTGATTTTACGAACCAAATATCACTTTACAAACACAAAGAATGCATGCACACAAAGGTTTTTTTCTTAAATAAATACTTAATAAATTCTATCTCATCCTCCAATATTTTTGCTTTGAATACACGCATACATTACCTTTTTGGGTTGTGTCATTTTCTGGGTTTCTTTTTAAATAATAGAAATTTTACTTCATTTCACATATAAATGCAAAATCTTAAATTTAAATCTTAAATATGACAATGGAAAATGTTTTTAAGAAAGTATCAAATATTACTACACCATTAAGATGTAAATATCAATAAGTGCATGACGATCTTTGAAGCCTTTATTTATTTATTTTCTTTTGTTTATCAATCTCTGAAGCTATTTTACATTTGATTTGATTTAATAATTCCTAAATTCGATTAAATTTTTATTAGAATCATTTACTTCGTATGTAATTGGATTATAATTTTTTATTATAAATTTTTATAATATTCTATATAACTAAAATTTTAATATATTTTATGATTCTAAATTTATATTTTTTAATAATACCATCATAAATATTTTGTTTATCTTAATTCAACTCGATTCGACGCCTCTCACCCGATCAAACCACGTTAATCATGCAATCTTGTTATGAATGAAAATCATAGACTTATGCTGCCATAATTTTGTGCGGGGCCCTGGCTCTTAGAATTTATACTCAATTTTAACTCTTTTTTTTGGTCAAAAAGTACCTCTATAAAAAAAATATATGATTTGCATATATATCTTGATAAAGTAGTAACATATTACTAATATTTATAATTAAAAAATAATATTTAAAATTATGCTAATGAAAAAGTAATTTTTTTTTTAAAAATTATTTTTTAAAATTTTTATATTTAATATTAAATAAATAAAATATATTTTTATCTTAATAATTTCCGATTATTTTATGGAAGCCAACTTTCATACAAACGAACGGGGTCTTGTTGTGAAACTGATCGACAGACTCGTGAGAACCGTGTCCATCCAGCAGAGTTGTCAACGTTTGTTTCAATTTCGAAATACATGTATTCCTACCCAAAAAAAATAGAAATTCAAATACATGTATCAATACAAATTCAGTCCGCAATACGTTTATAGATGAATCTGTTGGATCCAGAATGCTTAAACCCATTTGAACATATCAAATGTAATTAATGACTAAATAAACTATTTATACACAATTTCCAACGCATATCACAGAAGAGAAAAAATTATAAACCCTCCTTTTCCTAGTTTTTATTTATATATTTTTATTTTTCTGACTCGTGTGTTTTTGGGCAAGATATTGTTTATAAGAAAATGTCATTTGTTAGCGTCTTTCATTTCAACAGAAAGCATTTTTTTAAAAAATAAATTTTAAAATATAAGAGAAAATATATTATTTACCTCATATTAAATATGAAAAATGTACATATAAACTAAATTGTTTTAAAAAAATTTGAAGGAGTCCATGACCCCCCCCCAGGTATAATAAGGCTCTGCCTCTATGGATATACATGTTTAAAATCAAGGATTTCTAGAGAGAGATCATAAGAAGATGAAGTTTTAAGTGTTTTGGTATTAAAATATGCAAATTCAAGATCATTGGTATTTCATTTTTAAGATTTGTAGGCTATATATATAACTTTATCTCCAAATATATTTACTGCCTAAGTTGATTTGATTTCTCCAAAAAAACTTCTTTGACTAGATAAAGTGGATCGCAAACTAGTCACATTTTCTCTCTTCTATGTAAATATTTCCAAAAGAGTAGGTTACTTGCTCTTTCAAGCAATATCTAGATTTTTTAATTTGATTAAAGAACAAATTTGCAAATAGTAATAATACAATTCAAATTCAAAATTTAAGACAAAGTGACACCCAAATTGGTTCTCTCCAAGCAAGCACATTAAAATAATATATAACAATATAGTATATGTTGCTCTTCATTATAATATTATTCAAATATTTTTATTTTTTTACTTTTTGGACTTTTTTAACTCATAATTAGACAAGATATAATTAAATAGGATGACATCCAATGAGATCAGTAAAATATAATAAAGTGTATTTAATTTCAAAACTAGCTAAACATTATAAGCTTTCTTGGTTTCCAAATTTGTCATATTCAAAGGTCAAATCAATTGAGGGAAATTGCAATTATATAAAAAAATATGAAATAAAATAGAATTAGATTGCAGATGATAAAAGTGTAATGGTTTAACAATTTTGTAGATTTGTTAATTTATTGTATAAGTTAACATAAATTGAACTGTATAAAAGATAATCTCATAAATGTAATGATCCAATTTATCATTTCATATGCAATTATTTAAAAATAATTAAGTTTAAAATTTTAATTGCCCATCTCATTCCTAAAAAATAAATTAAAATAAGATTAATAAATTTTTATAAAATAAGATTAATTATTCAAGACCACATATACAAAATATTTAAGCAAAATTGAATTTGCATCTCTTCCATGTTTAGAGACTAATAAATTGATACTTGTTAATTCTTCTTTTTTGCTTTTCTCTATGATGGCAATTCTCACTTGGGTATATTATGAGTGAAGGTAAGAACTAACTATATCTTTATATGAGAAAATCTTAATAGCCTTCCTATATGGAAGATTATCAGACTTCAAATTTATACAACTACCAAACTATACAAACGAAAGTATCGCCTCACATATCTTAGGAAGCCATGGCCTCCTAAATTTTGAACTTTTATTTTATTTTTTTAAATTTTACATGTACAATCTTTTGCCAAAAAAATTATTAAATTGGCCCCTATAGAATAAAATCGTTATATTAATCCCTTGTGTGCAATCCGCCTTCCTTGCACGCTAACCCTCTAGATATGTAGAGCCCATGCCTTATTAAATTATTCACAATTTTAATTGATTCTTATGCATGCATGTCTTGGAACTAGACCAAATTAAACAGTTTGTTTTAATTAAATTAATCAAATTAGACGAAATTAACAGTGGTTCGTCTAATATAAAACTCAAACAGATTAGCCACATAATATGTATATGCATTATTCCATTGGTTTACAAAAAAAAAAAAAAAAAGCCGAGGAGATTAGATGTATGGTTTATAAATTTAAGATAAATTAGTTACATGTTTTTATAATTCAAGAAGTGAATTATAAGTAGAAAAGTTGATCAGCCATCCTTTGTTGACGTTTGAAATATTGAACTGCATGAATCTTTAGGATCTTTGGATAATTATTCATGCGATTGCTAATCTTTATATTATGTAAAGGTTACTAATGTTTATTTTTTATTTAAATAAAAATATATTACTAATTTATTGATTATAAGACTATAAAGAGTATTATAGTCAAGTTATCACCACCACTAACTACTTTAAATAATGAAAATATTTATTATGGATATGGGAGAGAATGAGTGGGGTTGAAGAGGTCATTTAATTCGCCTAATAATATGGGAAATTCTATTTCTCGAAAAATAAGAAAGAAATATATTGTTTGGTTAATCATTATCTAACAAATTAGAAGAAAGAAAACAGGACTTTTTGAGAGGCCTTACTTCCCACAAGGAAAATAACTTACCCATCTCTCCTCGAGTGAGTTCTATTTTCTAGTATCATTTATGAATACAATAAAAAAATTATGCTCATTAAACTTAATTAATGATAATTTAAATTTATTAATTTATATTATAATAATATAAAAGATATAATAATTATTTTATTAATACTTTTTAGGATATTTAAAGTTGAATAAAATAAAATATAGGAAATTATTTCTTAGAAAATGTTACTTTCTACGTATTAACCAAATAATTTTGAATACTTCCTAAAAAATTCATATAAGAAATTATTTTCTTGCAAAAACTTTATTTTCTATACAAACTAAACGACTCCTCAATTAATACTTTTTCATTAAAATTACTTAAATACTCTTTATTATATTATTATTAAATTAATAATATATTTTTTATTAAAATAAAAAAGTGAAGGTTGCTAACCTCTTTAATCATATATGGGGTTAGCAATCCCATTATTTATTGGCATAACCATTTCCTTATTCAATTTATTGGTGGATAGTATAATATAGTTCACCAAAAAGAAAATTGTGCTCAGTTTGTTTCTTGTTAAATGTTATTTAAGGTTAATGTATAAGGAAGAAAGATAATAAATAATATTAATTTGATCAGAGATAAATTATAATTTATTAATATATTCTTTATTAAAAATTAATTAATAAATAAAATCATTTAATATTTATTTAAATAGTAAAAATAATATTTAAAAGAAAATAATAATTTTATTTTTATTTTTTAAAAATAAATAATAAATAGGATAATTGTTAAATGTTATTTAAGGTCATTTTATTAACATTTTTTAGGATATTTAACGTTAAACGAAACAAAACATAAAAAGTTATTTTCTAGGAAATATTATTTTTTATATGTTAATAAAATAATTTTAAATAATTTTCAATCAATTATTTCCTTAGAAGTTTAATTTTTTTGCAAGAAATTATTTTTTATGTGAACTAAATGACTTCTTAATTAATATTTTTTCATTAAAATTATTTAAATACTCTTTATTATTGTATTATTATTAAATTAATAATATATTTTTTTATTAAAATAAAAAAGTGAAGGTTGCTAACCACTTTAATCATATATGGGGTTAGCAATCCCATTATTTATTAGCCATAACCATTTGCTTATTCAATCTATTGGTGGATAGTATAATATAGTTCAAAAAAAAAAAATTGTACTCCCTCCATTATTTGTTAAACGCTATTTAAGGTTAATACATAAAGAAGAAAGATATTAAGTAACATTAATTTAATGAGAGATAAATTATAATTTATTAATATATTTTTTATTAAAAAATAATTAATAAATAAAATTATTGAATATTTATTTGAATAGTAAAAATAATATTTAAAAGAAAATAATAATTTTAATTTTAATTTTTTAAAATAAATAATAAATAGGAACCATTTTTTTTTTCCCCAAACACAAGGCTTGAAATAGAGTGGAAGGAGTGTAAAATTTGGAAAGGCCTTTTGTGTCATCTCCAGCACTGATGCGAGAATAACTAGGTTTCCAACATGCAGTCAAAGCAAAATTGGCTGTCCAAAATTGAACTTTGGCAGAGGAGTAATTAGACCGAACTCCCAAATGACATCGAGACTGGAATGGCCTTAGCTTACTTTTATTTTTCCAACTTCAGCGGTAATCAATTATACCGCCAGCTTTAAAAGAGAAAAATAGCTGGCACATATTTCCCTGGTCCCATGTTTATGGATAAGCTCAATTTTTTTCCCAAGCAATTGCAACTGCATAGGTATCTATTATATTTTTATTATTAACACAATAATATTACATATATAACAAAAAGATGTTATTAGAACATTGAAATTTAATTTATTATATTTATTTAACAATCTAGTAAATAGTAAATTTTTAATACTCAACATAGTTTATGTAAGTTAGAAAGTTTTAACAAATTTTTAATTGAAATACATTTAATTTGAAATACAACATTTAAAAATCAATATCAATAAAATATTAAAAATTAAATAATCAAAGTTCATTTTAATTTTAAATGAATTTATAAAAATGAAATATATAATTAAATAATTTAATTAATATTTTTACATTAAAGACTTATTTATTTAAAATATTAACATGTTTTATCTGTATTACTTAGTATTATTAGCATTTGTTTTATAATCAATAGCAATGAATATGAAAATAAAAAAAATGATAGATAAGTATGGCTCTATCATTATAATCAAAAATAAAATTTTATTGCATTTCTAAATAAATTTATTTTTAAAATAATATTTAACTTTAAATAAAACTATTTTATTTTATTTATGATTCTTATTTTAATAATATGTGTCATTATGATATTCATCAAATTTAATAAATATTTCACTAGAATTTATTTTATTTAACCTAAAAATATATTATATAAAAAATTTACTCTCTTCCTAATATTGTATTTATCATAATATCATCAAAATTTACTTTTGAATTGAATTTTATATATTTTTAATACATTTTAAACAAAACAACCTATTTGCAAATAAATTAAAATTATTAACTTTAACAAAAATTTTCAAATAATAAAACTTTTATAAATAAATTGAAAGCATTCCTACCGAATGAAATGGAATTAATTTTGAGAAAGTTGGCCTCTAAACCAACCCTTAAAAATTAAAACTTAGAAAACATCTATATGACCTTTGACAATTGCACAAACGGTGACTAGTGTCAAAATTTACAAAAATCTCATCCTTCCTTTTGGCTCGCGTTTGGTCGGAAAATGTTTTCTAAATTTTTAAAATATTTTAAAAAAATATAAAGTTTTCATATTTGATTCAAATTTTAAAAAAACATATTTTCGAGAATGAAAATATTTTTAAAAATATTTTTAATTTTATATTCTCTCAAAATATTCTTATGAAAGAAATGAATATCTTATATTCTAATAACATAAAAATCTTTAACTAATATAAAAAAACTGTTTTACCCATCTTATAATTTACTGTGATTAACTACCACCTATCATTATCTACCATCATTGGCCATCACATAATTCTAGTTATTATTGTCAGTTATTATCCATTGTTGATGATTATTATTAACTATTACTCATCGTTAATAATTACTATTCATCACTATTTATTGTAAGTGATCACTGCTAATATCACCTATTGTCGATAATTATTATCAATCACCAACCAACATTGATGATTATGATTTACCACTACCCATCACCAATTATTACTATCCATTTATAGATAATTACAACTTGTCATCATCTATCGTTATTGACTATTGTTAACTACTATCTATTATCAATGACTATTACCAATTACTATTTGATTTTAACCACCATTCATTATTAATTATCATCACTAACCACATCCATACCTAATGATCATTACGGATTATTACTTATTTTCTATAATCACTATTGGTTATTGTTTACTATCGATGATCACTACGAACCATTACCTATTATCAATACCCATCATTTGTCATTACTATCAATATTATTTATCACCTATAACTACCATCGACTACCATATGCTACCAGTAGACACTAATTTTTTAATAAAAATATTTTGGATTATTAAATAATATTTTTAGAAATATTTATAATTGAACCAAATATAAAAATGTCATATTTCTACAAATTAATTTTTTTAAAATTATATTTTTAAAAATATTTAATTTTGCAAACCAAATATCACTTTACAAACGCAAAGAATGCATGCACACAAAGGTTTTTTTAAATAAATTCTATTTCATCTTCCAATATTTTTGCCTTGAATACACGCACATATAAATGCAAAATCTTAAATTTAAATCTTAAATATAAAAATGTTTTTAAGAAAGTATCAAATATTACTACACCATTAAGATGTGAAGCCTTTTATTGTTTTTTTCTTTTGTTTATCAATCTTTGATGCTATTTTACATTTGATATGATTTAATAATTCCCAAATTCGATTAAATTTTTATTAGATTCATTTACTTCGTATATGATTGGATTATAATTTTTTATTATAAATTTTTTATAATATTATATATAACTAAAATTTTAATATATTTTATATTTTAAACTTATATTTTTAATAATACCATCATAGATATTTTGTTTATCTTAATTCAACTCGATTCGACGCCTCTCAACCGATCAAACCACGTTAATCATGAAATCTTGTTATGAATGAAAATCATAAACTTATACTGCCATAATTTTGTGCGGGCCCTGGCTCTTAGAATTTATACTCAATTTTAAATTTTTTTGTCAAAAAGTACTTTTATAAAATAAATTATTTGTATATATATATATATTGATAAAGTAACGACATGTTACTAATATTTATACTTAAAAATAATGTTTAAAATTATGCTAATAAAAAAGAAAATTTTATTTTTTAAAAAATTATTTTTTAAAATTCTTATATTTAATATTATATAAATAAAATATATTTTTATCTTAATAATTTCCGATTATATTTTATGGAAACCAACTTTCATACAAACGAACGAGGTCTTGTTGGGAAAATGATCGACAGACCGGCGAAACCCGTGTTCATCCAGCAGAGTTGTCACCGTTTGTTTCAATTTTGAAATACATGTATTCCTACCCCTAAAAAAAAAAAATTCAAATATATGTATCAAGAATTACAAATTCAGTCCGCAATACGTTCATAGATGAATCTGTTGGGCCCACAATGCTTAAACCCATTTGAACATTTCAAATGTAATTAATGACTACATAAACTATTTATACACAATTTCGTACGCATATCTTCTGACTCGTGTGTTTTTCGACAAGATATTGTTCATAAGAAAATGTCATTTGTTAGCTTCTTTTATTTCAACGAAAAGCATTTTTCTAAAAAAATAAAGTTATAAAATATAAGAGAAATTATATTATTTACTTAACATTAAGTATGAAAAATGTAGTAAAAAATATAATTTTCTTACGAATTTCTCTTTATTAAAATAAAATTTTATTTTTTGTTATTATGATTCTAATTATTATTTTTTTAACAAAAAAAATAATTAATATATTATTTCTTTATTCATATATATATGATATTTTTCTCGCATCAATATTTTCTCATGAAACAAACTATATAAATGAAGGAATATTATATATATATATAATTTATAATGAACAAATATTTAAAATCATAATAGTAAAGAAAAATAATTTTTTCTTGAAAAAGAGAAAAATATTCTTCTAACTATATCATTACATTTAATATTAAATATATAAATTATTTTTCACGTCTTTTATACTTTATAGATATATTCTTGGAAAGAATATTTCCCACCAAAAACAAACGAAGCTTAACATATATATTGATAAAATTTACTTTTAATATAATATTTTATTTTAATTCTTCTAACATAAAATTGAAGGTAACAAATTCTAATTAGCACACACAAACTTTAATAAAAATCTAAATATTGGATGAAAAATTAATTAATTATATGATGTTAATCATCAAATGCGCTGTTTTTTCACTTTAGAAAAAGTACATGAATTTTTTTGTTTTCCTCCTAGACTCTGGTGAATGTCAATTTAAAATTTTGTTAAAGTTTTCGTACTAATTAAAATTTTTGTCTTAAATTTTTATAGAAAGTCAATAATTTAGACTTAATAGTTTAGTTTATATATTTCAAAATCAAATATTATATTACAAATGAAATGTAATCATTTTGTACCCCATGAAAATTAAAAAACTAAAATTGTATTTTATAAACTACACAAATTTTTATAAATTAATACTCCTTCCTTTTCTTCTCAAATGACATTGAAGATTATAATGCATAAATATTAAGGAAGTTATTAAATAATTTTGATTATAGAAAAAATTACATTTCTTTTATTAACATACTCAATATTTAAGAGAGAGATGAAAGTAGTTAAAAGGTCAAAAAATATCCACATTTAAGAGAGAGTTAATAGTAATAGTAATTAATATTAATATTAATGATGAGACTGATTTATTTACTGAAGATAATAAAAGTAAAATTTTAAAAAAAAGTGATTAATGGTTTTTCATTTCTTAAAATGACACATAAAAATAAAAATCTTAATAGGAATGTAAGGAGTATCAATTAATCATTATAGTGACAACTGAAAGTGACAATGATCTAAAATAGGAAGGGGGGCACGTGGGATAGGGAAGCCTAGAGCACAAGATACATTGCACAAAAACAAAGCGGTAGATAAGAGGAATGGCAGCAAGCAACTTGCAAAGATATGCAGAGCATTTTATCATCATATTATTATGAGATTGTCTGTCTGTCTCTCTGACTGGCCAGCTTTGATCCGAAGCCAATGGGATCCCAAAAGCAAAAATTATATCAATTTGACACCAAATGCATTGAACTCAGACTAACTAACGCACAATATCATATCATATCTGGTTTAATTTTTTACAGATCGTGGTTTCCCAGATTCCAATATCCCATCTTCTCTCTGCGAATTATGAACCCTCATTCCCATGCATATATTAATTGATTCCCCCCTATATTAATGCTTTGGTGTCTTTTCTCTCTTTACAGAGAGGTTCATTGACCAAAGGACATAGAATATAGGACCCTTTCGAAGAGAAAACTTACAGCCTGTTTGGATTAGGTGAAATAAGGGGGAAGGAACGGAGGGGCGTAATCGGAGGTAGGGTGAAATTTTATATCTATTTGGTAAAGAGTGAAAAGTGGGAGGAGCATAAAAAAATTGATGTCAGAATGGTGGGTTCAGGTGTAATTCCCCTCCTTCCGAAAATGAGAAGTAATTCAGGTGGGGAGGGGTAATTTTTCTGATATACCGCAATTGCCCCTCTGCATCTGTGCTTGGATCTGCAATTTTATAAATAAAATAAGTGATGAAATTGTTTACGCATGATTGAAAAATGGTTGTTGCCGTTGACAGTCCCAATGAAACCATTGAAGTAACCATTTTTCCTTTTGAGTTTATTCATGTCGGCAAAAATTTTACTACCTCATTATGAGTATTTTTCTAAAATATAATGCAAATTTTTTAATATTTATTAATTATATGAAAAAAAATTATAATTTTTTAAATATGTTAGTATTAAAAAAAATTTAACATATTTTCCTTCATCCATAAATTATTTATTATTTAATTTTACTAAATAATATTATAACTACCTCAATATAACATAATAAAAGGATATTTTAATCATTTCACTCATTCACATTTCCTTTCTCCTCTATTTTCACCCATTCCAAATAAAAAAAATTCATTTCACCCATATTTACCCCTTCCTATTTTCACCAATTCCAAACAATCCAGATGAAATTACTTTCACCTCCATTTCCACCCCCTCCCATTTTCACTTCCAGCCAAATATACCACTAGACAATAGAACCTTTTCAAAAGAGAAAAATTAAAAAACGAAATTGAACGAGAGATATTTAGAAAAAAAAAAACCCTAAACCAACGCTTCCTGTACTCACACTGAGCCTCTCTTATTCATGAAATTGAAATAGGTGAGAATTAGGGATTGGAAAAACGGCCCCGCATTCTGCTGGTATGGGACGAATATGGAGTGGAGAAAGTCTAAAAATTTGGACTTGGTATTTTTTGCGAGGTTAAATAGCTTAGTCTGTGTGAATGTCCAATAGGCCAGCAATCATTTTATATATATATATTATATATGTTTAATTATAGTAAAATGATATAATATACTAAATGTTTAATAATTTAATCCAATGCAATTTGTAAATTATAAATTATGAGGATCAATTTGTGAGCTATTATTTTTATATATATAATACAATTTTTTTAATTATAATGAAAACCCAATAACTTAACTTAATATTATTAATTGCAAAATATGCAGCAGGTCCGCGAGCTTATGTGGGTGGACTGCAAGATGGGATCAGCCTACCATTTTTAATCCATTAAAAATATAAATTTACATAAATAAGCTTTTATAAATCTGACTCATTTAGGCCTGTCCTACTTATTTTGCATTTGAAAATTATTTATGTGCTTCACCTGTTTTATGTGGCAGAGTAGATTAGTGTATTAATAAGAGATTGTGGGGTACAAGGTTAATAAAATCTATATTAATATAGGCTATGGTTTTTCATTTTTGCAGAATCGTGGGGCTTTCTAATAGGTTTTGCAATTAGTTTGAAATGCGAATATCACTGAAGTTTGGGTTGGTGAAGATTCCAGAATGGCTATTCATATTTGTTCTAAGAATTAACCTGTTAGTAGATTAAGGACATTCTCTTCTAAATTATTCGGAGGAAGTTAAAATTTCTCATATATATTATGAAAGTAATTATATTATTGATTGGTTGACTTTTTATGCCCAAACTTTGAAAGTTGGTAATTATGCGTTTATGAGTCCTCCTAATGAACGTGATTCTCTAATATTACAAAATATTATGAAAATCATAAAGAAATTTTGGTTAAAATGACATATAATGCTCATCAAAAGTTGTCTTTTTTTTTATATGTAATTTGAGTTTAATCACTTGACTTCAATCATTCCTATTATTAAAAAAATTACAAAGTCTCTATTCTACATATTGTTAGATTTTAATTTGTTTTACCTTTCTTTTTTTGTTAAAAAAAAGAGTATAAATATATAGCAAGTGTGTGATTTATAAATTATAATTGCAAACTTTAAAGTTATGAATGGTATCAATTAATGCTCTGGTACTTACTAAGAGATTTTATGAGTTTTTACAAAATTGATCTAAAAATATTTTTTATACATAAATCTTGTAAATTTTTGCTAGAAAATTATAATTTACAATATTTATGTATAAAAAGTAAAATTCTTTCTTGTTTATTGCTGCTAGGTTGGAAAGAAAGGAAGTCGTGCCGTTTTCCGAGATATCAACACGCAGAGCATACTTGGATTTTGGGAGCTTCCCTGAATGGAATTGATTTCTTTCTCATTTTTAATTCTCAATTTTTATGGTTTCAAAGGCCTTTCCATATCTGTTAGTGGGTTGCATGGGATTCTTCATATTTTTGGCACGGGGGAATCTTTCTTTTTTCAAGACATGATACGGCTTACCTTTTATAATATAAAAGAGTAGAATATGTTTTTATTTTTTAAAAAATTATTTTTGAAATTTGTTTTTTTACTTTTCAAAAATAATTTTAAATAAAAACAAATAATAGATAGTGATTCAAATATGAAAAGTTTAATTTAATTATAAAATTATCATGAAAAACAAATAATAAATTAAGAAAATATCTAACTTTTTATTTTCTACAAGCTATACATTGAAAAGTAAATTTTTTTGAAACAGATTATTAAAAAGAACTTTTATTTTTAAAAATAAAAAATTATTTTGAAAAAAAACATATTTTATATTTTTCTTCTTAGTAAGTGTCCGTCATTACATAAATATCCTTAATTCCAAAATTACCATTTATGTTTTAATAAAAGAGGGGTGCTAGTGATCTTTTTTTTTTTTACTGAAACTTATCTCATATAAAAAGAGGTATATCTTAAAGTGATTTCATCATTTTTTTTTAATGAAATATAGGAGATTTGCGTGCAGGTTGAATCGGTAAAGTTAGAGTAATTAATAACTTGCAAGAGTACTTCCCCCCCCCCCAAAAAAAAAAAAAAAAAACTAAGGTGATTCTGTAAAAATTTTGTCAAATTCTCAGGAAATAATGTAATAACTATATTAAAAAAATGGTTCTGACAACCATAATCCTTATGATTTTATTCAAGAATCAGTGAAATATCTTTTATTTATTATTATTTTTAATTTTTAACATAATTTCATATAATAATATTAATTAAAAATATTTATAATAAATTTAAAAGTTAAATTATTAATTGATGTTATTTATAAATTTTTTAAAAATTAAAAAATTACAATAAATAAAAAATATTTATTAAATCTTAAACATAGTCTTTAAAGTTACGATTAGTATTTGTCTTATAAAAATAGACATTCATTTAAGATAGACTATATTTTTTTTCTATTAAAAATTTTCGTGCTATTGCATGAGAGATAGTTTTAAATTACTATAAAGTACATTAAATCGTCAAATTCAATGACAAATGAAGCCAAAAAGACGGGTACAATTAATTTACTTCCTCTTTCTTTCTAAACAATATATAAGAATTAAAAAAGATAATAAATAATTTTAAGTTTAAGAGAAATGAATTATAAATTATTAACATATCCTCTATAAAAATTAATTGAAAAGTAAAATTATTGAATATTTATTTAAAATTATAGATAATATTTGAAAGAAGATAATAAATATAATTTTGACTTCCTAAAATAATGGTTAAAAATAAATAAATTTTTCTCTAAAGTAACACTTAAAAATAAATGGAGAAACTAGTAATTAGATCATAAATTCAAGCATATATTTTGCAAAAACTATATATATATATATAATAAAGAGAGCAATTTTTTAGGAAATTTAACTTTGTAGCATATTAATTTATGCTGGAACTTTTTCTGATGGACTTGCGTAGTTTAGAATATTAAAAGAATTTGAATTATATGAACGTCAAATTAACGGTCACAAGTTCATATTGAATCATAATATTGTACAAGAGATAGTTTTGAATTACTACAAAATACATTAAATGGTCAAATTCAATGACAATTGTGGGCAAAGAAAGTACAGTTCATTTCCTACATCTATTTCTTTTTAAATTTTATTTAAATTTAAAATAAAATAATTAAGAAAGATAATAAATAATCTTAATTTTAGAGGAAATAAATTATAAATTACTAATATATTCTCCATTAAAATTATTAAGAATTTACCTAAAAATAGGCATAATATTTAAAAATATAATAAACACAATCTTGGTTTTCAAAAGCAATAAATAAATACAAACAAATTTTCTCTCTAAAATGAAACTTAGTAATTAGATCATAAATTCCAGTATTTCACTAAAACCAAAAAAATTATATAATATACAAAGGGCAATTTTTTTAGGAAATTTGACTTTGTAGCATATCAATTAATGTTAGAATTTTTTCAACGAATTAGAATATTAAAAAATTTGAATTATATGAATGTCAAAATAATAGTTACAAGTTCATATTGAATGATAATATTGTGTTGGGTTGATGATGAAACTTAGATTTATTTATTTATTTATTTTTTAATAATAATAGAAATGATTAAATTATTAAATATATATATGTGAGGATTAGAAATTAAATCATAAATATAAGAAAAAGTATAAAATTTTTAAAGAATATCATATATTAAAGATTCTCAGCATTTAGGTAAACAGTATTATTGTTGATTGTTGATGTAAGTCTTATTAATTGAGCTTTACTATGAGTGAGTTTAGTCCAGTAGATTTTTTATGAATAAGATGGCCCCTATTCTTAATGCCAAGTTATATTTTGTCATCTCCCCATTAGATTAGCACAAATTCTACGACTAGGGTTAGAGAGAAGAGAACCCAAGAAAATATCCACTATACGAGAACGATTGACAACCTAATTCATCTAACAGTTTTAACCCACAATTTATTCTTATAATTTGTACATTATTTATGCTCTACAACATGATTCGTTTGGTTAAATTTATATGTAAATTTCATTATTTTTTATTTTTAAAATAAAACTTTAATACTTCAAATATTTTTCTAAAGTATAAATAACTTATCTAGCCCTATTAAAATGGATTAACTCAATTCTATCAAGTTATCCTCACAGGCAAAAATTGTACGTTAGGTCAGTCTTAGGTTGAGCTATTTTTTTACCAGATTGAGTCTAAATTGGGTTGTTACAGTAACAGTACCAATTCCAGTTTTAGTCCCAGTCCTAGTCCCAATTTCAAGTCGACATTTATCAAGTGAATTTTTACAACTTATTATATTTTATTATTATTATCATATTAGTTATTTATTTATTATTAATTTTGTATCATTAATTAATTAAAAATTATTATTTATTAAATATAATTATATACTATTATTATGACTTAAAATTTTATTATATATGTTAGTGAGTCATATATATTATATATGAAAATAAATATATATTATTAAATATATATTTAATATATATTATTAAAATATAATAAATGTGTGACTTTACATTTAATAATATGTACATTTAATAAAATAATTTGAATTTTATATTGATTAGAAATTTTATATTATATATTATATTTTATATTATATATTTATTTTACTTAATAAAATAAATATGTATTATTATATATTATATATTTATATTATACATTTATATATTTATATTTAATAAAATAAATTATATATTATATATTTAAATATTTATTTTATATTATAAATTTATTTTATTAAATATATATTGATTAAGTCCAAAGTATTATATATAAAAACAAATATATTTAATAATTTATATATTATCAAATAAATATAAATAAATAATTATATAAATAATATATTAATAAAAATAATTATAGTAATTTATATATAATAATGAATAATAATTTATTATATTATATATATATGTATAAAATATATTTAAAATTAATATCAAAATTAATTTATTTAAAATTTTTAAATAATTCAAAATTTTAATATTAAATTACTAATTAAAATTTTAATATAATTATTTATTTGGATAAATTTATATAATATATTTTTTAATATTAATTCTAAATATAAAAATTATTTAATATTGCTCATATATATAATTTTAATATTATATATATTAAAATGTAATTTTAATATCTATATAAAAAATAAATATACAATAATAAATTATTTATTTATTACTTACTACTATCACCAAATTAATGGGTTAACCCAATAATTCGATGAGTTAATACTCATGAGTACTAATTCTTTATTAGATTGGATTAATCAGTTCTACTCTCTTATCAGGTAAGGCTACTATTATTATTTTCTGTACTAATCTTAGTCCTAGTCCCAGTCTCAGATTAAGCAAAATTATATTAGTCTCAGATCAATATGTTATACCTAACTCATTTTGACATTTCTAATCTTATCTAAGTTTTGATAGAATGTGTCATTTGTCACAAATTACTAGTTTCACAATTTTCTAAGCTTGATCTACTTACGTGCAATAGGCTAATTTTTTCATGCTATTTCAAATAGTATACATTTTTATGAATTTTATGAATTTTTTTATAAAATTTATAATATTTTATATAAATTTTATAATTTTAAAATGATATAAATTATGAAATGTAATTATTGATTAAATATTCTGATCTTTTGATAAGATTTTGTCTAAAATTGAAATTTTAATATGAAAAAAGACAACCCAATAATCAATTTATTAAAGGAGTCGAATCCCATGATGCAATACAAAAATAGGATTGAATTTGATTTAACTTCGTTATAGGCATCAATTGAATCACATTTTTCTAATCGGATCAAAACTCGATATAATCCAATCAAATTTCTCAAACTTGAGTTAGGTTATTCAAGTTTATCATGTCGTCCTAACTGTACCCACCTCTTTACAATTGGAGTGATTCAAAAAATTCAATGACTAATATCGATTATAGAATGCAAATTCTACACGATTTATCTTTCTAAATATCACATCATGAAAGGAATTTAGAAGTCTTTTTCTAAATAACATTTTTCCAGGAAAATTCCAATCGCACCTTTCTTTGTTTTTTTCTTTGTTTTGTTTTTCTTATGCTTTATCAATCAAGGAATGGAGAATTTGGCATCAGATATGACACATTATCTTGTATTCTTATCCTCGTATCTCTCACAGTGTAAGGGTATGGCGTGCCACGCTGGTAGACTAAGTGCAACGTGTGAACCTATGACTAAAGAATGCAATTAGAAGATCACAATAAAAAGGGTTTGATTTATGAGGTTCATGGTTGCACGTGAAGAACTTAGCTCACCCTTTTAACATCATCTATTTCAAATTTTCTAGGATATGTTGTCATTATTCTTTTTATTTTCTCAAATTTCCACAAAATTCAATATATTTTTCAAATATTTTGAATTTTATGTTGAAAGGAAAATGGCATGTGCTCCATGGAAAAGAAGAACAAGAGAGTATGCGTACATTTCACAATTTCACATGTCGTTTGTTGAAAATATGATCAAATTATATTGTAATTTCTTATAAATTTACTCAATTTTTAATTATATTTTTATAATTTGAATTAGAAATTAATTTTTTATATTTGTTTTTCGTTTCTCGTTGTTCGTTTCCTGTCATTTTTCGATTAAATTCTATTAATAATTGGCATATACGGACAATAGTTCGTTAATGTAACTTAACAATTCATGATGAGATACACCATTTGTTTTTGTATTTTAAGTGGTAAATAAAACATAGAAATTATTGTATTTTAAGAAATTATTTACTTTCTTTTAAAATTGAAGTATCTTAATTTATAAACTATCTATTAACAATTTATTGTTTGCATATGCCAATTATTAACAAAACTTAATAGGTAAATAGTAAGAAGTAATCGATAAGAAATAAAAATAAGTACAAGGATCATTACAAGAAATAATGCTAACATTAACGATATTTTTTGCAACGATAAAAATTCAGTTGTCGGTGATGCATTGCTAAACTTTTACTGATGATAAAGTCATCGATGATCCATAAAAAGTCCATAGGTACAAATTTTTCTAGATGGAAAAATTTTGACCGAAAGAAATAGCCTTCAACAATTACATTTGACTTTTTGTGACAACATTAAGCTACTCTAAAATATAAAGTTAGAAAATTCAATTTTTAGCAACAACGACAATTATCGTCGCTATAAAAGTCCAAGCTTTCAGCAATGATAATTGTCGTCGCTAAAGATTAAATTTTCCTACTCTATATTTTAGAGTAGGCTTTAGCAATAATATTCATTGCTAAAGGTTAGCTTTCAGTGGTGACAATTGTCATCATTGAAAACTTGGACTTTTAGTTACGACAATTATTGTCGCTAAAAGCTAACTTTTAGCATTTAGTGACAACAAATATCACTGTTAAAGGCTAAATTTTTTTGTTCAGGGTACTTTTTAGCAACAATATTTATTGTCGCTAAAAGTCAATCGACGACAAATATCATTGCTAAAGAATGTGGTCGCTAAAGGCTGAAATCTTTATTGACAACAATTATCATCATTGGAAGTTTGAACTTTTAGTGATAATAAAGGTTGAATTTTTCTGTTTTATATTTCAAGGTAGTATTTAACAATAACAAATGTTATTACTAAAAGTTAACTTTTAGCGATAATACTTTTAGGCTAAATTTTTTCACTTTATATTTTAGGACAATCTTTAACAACAATAAATATCATCGCTAAAAGTCTAAACTTTTAGCATCATTGCTGAAGAATTAGGCATTATTTTTAGTGCTACACTTCAGCAACAACATTCTTGTCACTAAAGTAGGACACAAAAAATTATGCTAGTAAATATCATGACATATACTGACAATATTATCATTGGTGAATGTTTTCAATTTTTACCAACAACCCTCCAACGATGACAAAATAACAATTGAGAATTTTGTTATCATTGAAGGATTCATCTATAAATACCCTAAATCGCCATTTGACTCTCATTTCGCACAGAAAAAAGAAATGGCAGCAGAGAAAAAGACTAGATAAGTATTAGTTTTATCATTTTTTATTTATATAATTTTTATAATGTATTTTTTTATTTATATATTTTTTGATATAATCATTAGTTCATCTCCAACTTGTTTAAAATATCTTCAGCACTTTTCTTCTACAGAGCACAAAATTATTTGAGCAACAGAGATTGTGGGAAATTGTTGAATTGTCATCGCTAGTATGTCTCCTTTATCTGTATTTGCATCTGCACCTTAATTGGTCTTCTTTTTCAAATTAACTCAATTTTCTAATAAAAAAATAAAGAAAATCAAGAATGAAGTGCAGGCGCATCTGTAGATGAATGTCATGCTAAGCCATTGGCATTCATCTAAAATTATAAAGTGATATAAAAATATATTAATAAATATAAATATATAAATGAAAATAATTTATAACTTATTAAATTAATTTTTAATAAATTAATAGAAGAAATATTTTTAAAAATTAATTTATAATTTATTGATGAATTTAATATATTATAAATTAATTTAAATTTCATCTGGACTTTTAGTAATGGCATTGTTGTCGCTAAAAGTTTATTTTCAACAATGACAAAGAGTGAAATTCAAAAAATTTGAATTTTTTTGCAACAATTTTATCGTCACTAAAAATTTATTTTCAATGATGACTTTGTTATTATTAAAAGTTGAAATGTCGTCGCTAAAGAGTAAAATTCAAAAAATATTTGGGATTTTAAAAAAATTTTCTATAATTGATTTTGTCATCATAGAAACTTAGGTTTTTACTAATAACAATAATGTCTTGGTTTTGGTCCCTTGAACGACAAATTTTTGCCTGATAATATTTTTTGTGATGGCAATTTTATGTAGCAATGATTGAAAAGTCTATACCGACAACAAATGTGATTACTGAAAGCCTTTTTTCTTGTAATGGATGTAACTTCAAATTTTGGAATTAATATAAAAATTTAGTTCAAATTTAAATAAAATTATAAGAAAAAAAATTTAATTTGAAAATATTGTCTCGTGACTGAATGGTTCCTTATGATGCTTCTTTCATTATAATTTGAATAAATTAATAGCTGATTATGTCTTCTTGAAATTATATTTTCAACTAATTAGACCACTTTTTGAATAAGAATAAAAATATATAGAACTAAATCGAAATAACTAATTCTTAACATCTTGAATTAGACTAGAGGATCATGTCCTAACCATTATAGCAACTTTAGGTAAAAAAATAAAGGATTTCTTTTTCGTAGAGATGGTCCAGTCAGCAAATAAAATTCTTATAATGTTAAAATTTTCCAGAAAAGAGAAGGGTAAGTAAAAATGAGAGGATGATATAAATGGCTTGGTCAAATCAATCAAAATTTCATTTATAAAATTGCAAATTTTTATATATTTATTGCACAGAAAATTGGCACATATCTAAATTTTTATAAAAATTTATAAGATTTTGTATAAAAAATTATAAATTTTCGCTGAATTTACATAAAAATTCACATGTTTTTTTTTAAACAACTATCCTTAGCAAAAGCCGATGATGGACTTGTGAGTATTTGCGAGTAAAATTCTAATATTATTTTGAATGATTTGTGAGGATTTGCGATGTTTTATTTTCAAAGTGTCATGTAATTAGCGTAATTTTATCTAGGAGTAATGATTAAATTTATGAAAGGCGGTAATTTTCCATGCTAATCACATACAAAAAAATTGAAGCCTAACAACTTATGAAACTTATTATTAAGAGTGTTTAATGCGTTTGAGGGACTGAACCAAATCAAAATTTGACTGTGGGTAATTTACTAAGATCCACATTTTAAATAAGTCCATTTTGTTTGGTCCAGTCATTATTGCTAGCTCTCAATTAGCCTATTATATTTTAAAAAAATAGTTAATTCACAAAGTAATTCAAAGTTTGTGTAGATTCGATCCATGTGAATTTGACTTATTTAAATTTAATTTTTTATAAATTTATTTTCAATAAGTTCAATTTGTAAAAAAATTATAGGTTAATTTATCAAATTTATAGATCCAAGTCTTGTAAAATACTCCTAATTAATAGTAAAATTTTATAAATTTTAAATATGAATTTTATAATTTTACATATAAATATTTTGATGACCTGAAGTGAATTTAAAATTTAAAATATTTGTTGAACATTGATTTGAGGAATGGTTTGTGTTTAATGGGCTTTAGTCTAATGGAGAAAAATAATCATGGAATGAGTTGGCTACTACGAGGGCTAAATGTCGTGTTTGGCCGCTCAATTGACTAAGGCAATTTTCATTCCATTATTCCATTAATACTCCAAAAAAGCCAGTGATTAAAACGTGTTGTCAATTCTAGAGGCCTTGGCTGGTTCCTAATTTCACATTATTGTTTTTTCACTGAAGGAACGGGTGATTTGACTTGTTACAGTCAGTTGTCCCCACGAATATAATGCCCTTGACAAGGACACTCCACGGCCACCCTCATTGGACATTCCCGAGGAGAGTTCTTAATTTTAGGCCATGCACGTTGTATGTTGTTTTTTCACACGTATGTATATATACATCGTATTCTCGACGAAAAGTTTTCAGAGATTAAATAGTTTATATTAAAAGTAAAATTTAATTTCTATGTATTTATATGTTATTAATATATATTTTTAAAATTTTCGAAGGTGAAAATTCCTCTTTATCTTTATGAAATTATAGTGAATATACAAATGAAAATATTGTTCTTCTACTAGAGTTAAGGAAATAAATTATAATGATTGATAATTGATCAGATCTAAAACAATAGATTATATGAATTTTTTGTAATTTTTTATAATTATGAATTGTCACAATTTTTTAAAAATATAATGTCATTGTCACTAAGATTTTATGTGAAAAAATTATAAAATTTTTAAAGTTATTATATAATATTAATAGATGCTTTTAAAAATTTTTAGGGGCCAAAAGACCTCTTTATCTTTATAAAGCTCGACCAGTGTATAATATATGTTATCAAATGAAAGAATTGCTCTTAGACAAAAGTGGAAGCAGTACACTGTAACTATTAGATCCCATATTTATAGTCTATCAACGTTAGAATATAAAATTACATAATTTTTTAGGTAATTACATGATATTTAATCAAATTTTAGTCTTAATTATCAATGTAAAATTTCATTCATATATATGTGGGTGAGGTCTTTCTTGAAATTTTTGACAATAAAACTAAAGGTTATTTAAATTTTTTTCTTATGATCATGAATTTAATTGATAAAATTATGAGTTACTGGCACCTAAATTAATAAAATCATTTGATAAAAATATAAGTGCGTAAGGTGTAATTTTTCTTTTTCTTTTTTTGAAATACAAATACTCGTATGCATAAAAGCATTAATTGGGGTTTTTGGGTTAAGAAATAAAATATTAATGTCAAATAATATAAATTAATAATTATTTATAATTTTTATTTATTTTATAAAAATAATTTTTTTTTCATAATCATAATGTTATTAATTTGTATTTTTACTTTCATAAAACTCGTAATTATAAAATAAATGCATTATAATCGCAGTCACATTTACAACTTGATGCAAATAATCAAAAGCATAGGAGGACCGATTGGGGCTCGTTGTTGTGGACCAGGGAGCGGTATATAGAACATATGCTTCAAAAGTTTTTGACACACACGAAATTAACGAGATGAATTGTAAAGGGGCAAAGTTATTGTGCCGTGTTTGTTTGTGAAATCGGCAAAAGTTGATGAAAAGGAAGGAAGAAAAGCAAGAAATGTAGCTTACCCAATTTGGTCTTGCTGTGTTCATGAACCCAAGCCAATTTTGGGTTCCGAACATTGAACCAATTAGCATTTCTAGAATTCAAATATGGCACAGTAACTTCATAAATGCTTGCCTGTAGTTGCAAGGAAACTTCAAATAAAGAGGTCTTCATTTTTGAATTCTCTGTCCCTATTAAAAGGTACAAGTTGAAACCATGATTATGGCCCTACGATACGAAGGTCCAAGGAAACAGGGACAGATCTATGTTCCTTTCAATTGAATATTTTTTATCAAAAAAAAAAAAAATACTCTACTTCAAGATCGATGTATATTATCAATATTTTTGAAAGCTTATAATAATATTTACAAATCTTCTGATATTTTAAAATTGCTAATAACAAAATTTGAATTTAAAATATGGATATCTCAATTTAATACTAAAGATAAATAGTGTGGCTTTCTCTATTTTAAAGATAGAGTTGCTTTCCTTGTTGTCATAATATTAGATATAATTTTTTAATCAAAACATATAAGTGATATTTCACTCATTTACTTATACACAAGCAAATGAAATTTTTCTAAGACTATTAAAATGAATTAAAATTCACTTATCACATGAACCAATTCAAAAACTAAAGCAAACTGCACCATCCAAATCTTGGTTCGTTTTTATTATTTGCTTATACAAATTAATCCAGATAAATTGAAGTGTGTGAACTTGGTTCAGTCCATACATTCGATAATTCAAGTTCATAAATCACATGAATTAGTCCATTGATTGAAATCAATTAGACCACCTAAATTTCTGTCTGCTAGATTGGAGTTCACAATTTGATCTATTCCAATCTAGTTCATCCATTTAATAGTTCTAGAATTTTCTATAAAAATTACTTTCTAATAAAATAAATAAAAGTTTAAATGGATTGTGGGCTCCTCTGCTAATTATTGCTATCATCCATTTTATAGTTTTACTAAAGCTCCCCACATGAAAAGTATGTTTGACATAATAAATAGATTAGCCTATAAATTATTGACTTAATAATAAACTATAAGTTAGTTTTTAAAGGTTTTTGGTGCACTAGCTTACAGTTGATGGACTTTAAATTTTTCTCCAAATTTGTCAATTTTCTTTTAATTAAATGATAGACTACATATTAATTATATAAATAAATAAAAGATAAGTAAGTAAATGATATTATAGAATATAATTGACAAATTTTAGATAATTATATGTTTATTTTGAATAATAAATAAATAAAAGGAATCGATAATCTCTATATTCATATGAAGGTTTGTAACCTCTACTCTTTTATTTAAACAAAAATATTATGATACTAATTTAATAATAATAATAAAATGATAAAAGGTATTTCAAAAATTTAAATGAAAAGATATTAATTTAAAATATTTAAGTCAATTCTACTCATTTTCTCATTTCTATAATAAATATATTCATTAAATGAAAGAGTTGTTGATAATAATAAATTGACTATAATACCCTTCACTATTTTATTATCATTACATTAGTATCAAGATTTTTATTTTTTTATTTTTTATTTAAATGAAAGAATGAAAGTTGTTAAACTCTAAATATAAATGTGAAGACTAGTAATTTTTATGAATAAATAATATGTAAATCAATAAATATATAATATCATTAAGTTTTAAGTATTAATATTTTTATTTTTGATATTTTGATGGTATCAATATATTTAACTTTAAAATGAATATTAATTGGTTTGATTCACATATTTTTTATATTAATATAGTTTTATACTATTTTAAATTTTTGGAATAGTTTAATAAAATTTATAAAATATTTCCCATATAATTAATTAACTTATCAATTTTCAGGTGGCAACAAACCAATTTATCAACTATTCCTTTCCTTTTTTATTATGCATATTAATTAATTAATTTTTTTAGATATTAAAAAAATAATTTTATTTATTTATTTTTAATAAACTTTTAAAAGTATCCTTTTTGTATAAATTTCAAAATATTTAAAAATAAAAATAAATATAATGGATTAAAAATATTTAAATTGAGAATGTAAATTAATAAAAATGATAAAATTAAAAATTATTTTATTATTTTTATTGAAATTTTAAAATAAAAAATAAAAAATTTCTTCAAAATAATAATTAATAAAATACAGAGGGACTAATGATTGATTCAAATAAAACAAAGTTGACACCAAAGGAAACACAAATTTCTATGAGTCAGATCGAAAACCGGACCTTGGTGATCATGGAGTAATCCCTATTAGGGTCCATAATGAGTGACAATTTTTAACATGGTATGATAACTGACATGTTTATTTGAATTTTGGTTGATACGTTAATTTGTTTAAAAATTTTTATTAAATTTTTAATAATTTTATTTAAAAATAAATAATATTTAATTATAAATATATATATAATAATGATATAAAATTATTAATTTAATAAAATAATAATAATAAATTAAAATAATATTTTACTAATAATTAAAAAAATTTATAAAAAATAAATAATAATTAAATTTAATAAATAATTTTATAATATATATTTTATTATTTAAAAATATTAAATAAGTAAAATAAATTATCTGTGGGTTGATACAAATAATACGATTAATAAATGAATTAACTTGAATGATACAAATTACGACCCTAATTCTCATGTTGGCAATTTGGCATCTCCATTGTAAGAGGAAGAAATTTAAAATTTGTTTTGGCAAGTAAATTATAAAACTCACAACCACTCAAATTTTGTGAACAAATATTTTCTTCATTTCGTTTAAAGCCCAATAATATAACTCAAAAGTAACATACTTATCTTAGGAAGACGCTAATTGTAATTACTCGATCAAACTTCATTTCAAGACTAAATGGAGTTGGTCAATCTGTGTATTAATTACTCCATTTATTTTTTTTTACCTGTCATATTTTAAAGAAATTTTTTTTCTTTTTTATTTGTCGTTTTAGAATTCTAATGAAATATTAAATTTTTTTTTAAATTTATTATTTTTTTCATTAATAAATACTTTATTATTCTACATTATAAGTTAACTTATATTTATTTCTTTACATTTCTATCTCTATTTTTAATTATCTTAAATTTTGTGTATAAAAATAATTTTATAAAATTTATTAAAAATAAATAAATTAAACTATTTTCTTAATATGTATGAAATCGGTTAACGATAATAGATAAATAAGAACAGAGAGAATATTTTATATTGAATAATTACTTACCAATGCTTTATGGAGAAATTTTATTGTAAAAACTAGAGTTGACATGAATACATATCTTTATAAGAAAATTGCATTATAAGAAATATTATTTAAAGAATTACAAAATTTCAAAAAAATATTTCTCTTACAAAAAATTACAACAAAATGTGATGTAGCAAAGCATAACGCAAACAAAGCCAAGTTCTTTATTTTTTTGTCATGGAAAAAGAAAGACTTGACCAGAAAAATATTTAGCGATTAAAATTATTTGTATGGCAGATGTCTTATTTTATTTTACGTTTGAGACGAATAAGTATCAAACAGAATATATTGGGATCTGCTGCTACACGATCATGTAGATTTCCAGCCCATTACATTAATCCAATTTTCTTTGCAAACTAATCCTAATTTTGATAAAATATTTAGTCCCAATATTTAAATAAAAATAAAATAACAAGTTTTCGAATTCCTAGGTCCCACGGACAATGAACGGCTGCAGACAGGCCACGCGAGTCGCAGGTTATAAATTCCTTCGCAGCCTCTTTCCACGCCTCCAAAACTCATTCGCAGCGGGCATTTCAATTCAATCAAACCCCATTTTCCAATTCGGTGCTTTTTTCGGTTGAACACGGCAGCGTCGCTGGAATCTGAGAAAACCACCATTGCTGGCGGTGGCGAAGAGTAACATGATCGTTTTGAAAAGGTGGAGAATTGCGACAGGAAGAGTATGGTACGGTGTTTCAGCTTAGGTTCGATTCTGGTGCTCGCGGCTCTGGCGGTGTCGATGGTGCTGCTGCCGTTGATTTTGCCGCCGCTTCCCCCTCCGCCGTTGGTGCTTCTGTTCTTTCCGGTGGGTATTATGGCGGCTCTCATGTTATTGGCCTTTTCGCCGGCTGACGCGGCCGGAAACCTCGTTGTTTATTAGGTGTAGGTGATTGGAAATTCTTGAATTAGTCTGTGGCCGGCAGGGCACGTGACTGGCATTTCGCTTTTGCAAATAGTAAGTGAAGAGAAGCTTCGGATTGGCTTCTTTGTCTGCTGGGCTTGTTTCTTTATTTCCGTGTAATGAATTGAAAATCAAACTGAAACGAGAAAAATAATTGTTTTTTTTAAAATAAAAATGAGACAGAAGATTCATTGTATTTAGTTAGGGATCTCAGGGATCAGAAATTTTCTTTTGTTGGTTTTACTTCTCATAAAGATTAAATAGAAACATTATGTTATTTATTATCTTGATAAATTAAAGAGCATACCAGAGATCGGCAACCTCCCGGAGAAGCTGTAGAAAATGTTTAGGTGGGGTATGTAATATTCTTAAATAATCCTTTACTTTCCTAAATTCATTTCTTATTTACTTCCCCGTTACGTATATGTGTAGTTCAGAATTTTGGAATTCACATATATGTGAAAGGGGAATGAACAGAAAATGAATTCATAAAGTAAAATGTAGATTTGTTCTAATAATTCGTAGGAAAATATTTTAAATTTTCAGTAAGGGATTATATATTAATTATTATATTCAGGGAAGAATTCGTAATTTTCTAGGCTCTGGGGTCTGAAGCGCTCATCCCGTAATGACGCCGCCCCTAGCGACTTCGAATTCAATAATAGCAGACGCGACTCAACATCTTGATTATTTTGGCCTTCAATCTTTCCTAACATAACAGAAGGAAGCAATAGGGATTAATTATGGGGTAGAAAATATAATTATTTCCTCCTCTTATATTCTCTTCTAAAAATAATCGGATCTTGCTAAGAATTTTTTATTTAAATGATATTTGATTTTTTAAAAAAGATTTTATATCTTATTTTTCATTTAAATTTTATTTTTAATCTTACGTGTACGTGTTTAACGATTTAACAACTCATTTTAATTAAAAAAATGCATCTTAAATTTGTGTGTGAAATCTGAATATTTAAAATTGAATTCAAAGTTTTTTGTTTGTGTGTGTATATATATATATTAAGAAAATTATCATTTTTACCATCATTTAAAATAAGAATATTTAGTGCTTAGTATAAACTTTCACCCTCTTTATCAGAGCCCGAAGACGCAATAACATTTAATTTTTTTCTTATGTAATGAACTGTGTAAAATATAACTTCTTTCTCACTGTCTCCAACATTTTTTTTAAACATTGATAGTGTCTATGAATTATGTTGTTATTAATAGTTAAACAATACACAAACTGTGACTACTTTTTTAGTTAATTTGGAGTTATTTATTTGTTCTTTTCCCAAAAAATTCATAAAATATTAATTTTTTGTTTAATTAAGCTATATTATAATTTAATCTTTAATCTGGTATATTAAATTTTTTTCTTGTTTTGCAATGTTTTTCTATTTTAAATTTATAATGTATAATATTATATAATATCTTATTATTTAAAACTTTTATTAAATAAAAATATTTTAAGTAAACTATCTTTAATTTTGATAATTTTTAATTGTTGGCCCATCTATATAAGTTTTCAATACATCATAATATTAGATTTTTGGCACTGTAATAGGTGCAATGAATATAGGCATGAATACCACTATAAACTTCTTAAGGCTAGAGTTATAGGTTTGGAGAACTTAGGTAGGTGTAGATGTTATTTGAAAGATATGGGTTATAGGTTTTTGCTGATGAAAAAATGGAAAGATTGTGACATAATAGAATGGGAGAGAGAAGGATAGTTAAGAAATAATGCGTTGAATTACTTTTTATTTTGTTCTATATTTTACATTGCATGCCTTAAGGCCTATTTATAACTATACTAAATCAGACTTTTGCACATCCAATACCTTTTAGTGGTTTTAGATTTTTTACAATTAGTGCTTTGAAAATTTGACTATCTTTTACTAACTTAACAATTTTCTAGAGTTATACTAAACACAAAAGATATTTCTACATAATCTATTGTCTTTCACGAATTTTTGTTTGCACACAATTTCTTAGACTTTTATAGATTAATTTTCAATACTCCCCATTAATTTAGAAAAGTCTAGTACTCTAAGCATGTTTTTGAATTTGACAAACTTTTCTACCGAGATTGTTTTGGTAAAGATACCAGCTAATTAGTTATTAGTGTTGCAAAATTCTATCTTGATCTCTCATTGATCTATAAGCTCTTTGATGAAATGATGCCTTATTTCAATATGCTTCATTTGGCTATGAAATACTAGATTCTTTATCATTACAATGGTTGAAATATTTCCATAATGAATCACAATTAGAATCTCAAACCTTTAATACATAATTTTACTGGTCTTATATTAGGTTTTGCACTTTAGAGGTTATCAAGTCAAATAGAGAGGCAAGAACACACATATTTGAACATACTACACAATTCAACAAGATAATTTTTCTTTCTTCATCAACATACTACATAATTTAGCAAGACAATTTTTCTTTCTTCAAGCTTTTTGTTCTTCAACTATGGAAAGCTAAACTTCTTGTTAATTCAAGGATTTTATAACTCATCTCTACTAGATTGTAAGATCCTAATTTGTAACATTGACTTCTTCTAATTAATTTTTTTCCCTAATTCTTTGTACGGATTGCTTTAAAATTGCATGAGTTGACTATTAATTTGGTATAATCAATATTCAGCTTTGTAATTTCTAATCTTTATCTATTTTTATATTAAATTGTGGTTAGTTAATTATAAATTTTTAATTAGGGATAAAGGGTCAAAAGATTAAATAAGAGGTTTTTGATTTGATTCCTTAATTCAACTAAATTCTATTTTCAAATCAATTTTGATCTAACTTCTTTATGGAGTATAATAGTTACTTAATTTAACTAATCTTAAATAATCAAATTCTAAGTGATAATCTAGTATAAGATTTATGAATTATTGTAGGTGTTTTAGACAATTTAAGGTTAAAAAATCAATTAGAATTATTATAGATTTTATAATTTATGATTAATTCATACTAAGAGCTTTTAAATCCTCAGATTAATTGCTTCAATGTATATTTTTTTTCTTGTTATTCATTTTTGTGTTTTTTCTTTTTTTTAATACATTTATCTTAATTTGAATCAAACAATGCCTCCTAAAATTGGTTCTATGTTATATTTTGCATTTTACATACTATTTGAATCTATTAGCATTTTGTATGCATTCTATCTGCATTTCTTAGTTTACTTCTATTTGCATTCATTCTTCTTATTTTTTATGCAATAAAAAGCTAAACAAAATATAATCATTGTTAGTAAATTATTTGAAAAAGATATTTCAAAGGATCGTTATAGTATGACCTGATTTGTCATCCTGTATTGCATTACTTTTAGTGAACCAGTTATAATAAATTTTGATGTGTAGTGACTCACGCATTCAACAACATAAGAAAAAAAAGGTTAGCCATGTGCTTTAAGCAACACCTCATAGTGGCAACCTTGCATGCCACCCCCTTATTGACTGCCACATATCTTCCTTATCTACAAGGTGATGCACCATTTCCAGATAATGTCCAATAGTGCATCATTGAGAGTCAGTAGCACTTGGAGTAGGAGCTTATCTCTTATTGGTAGCAAACCATGGATTGATTAATGCGATATGTAGTACTAGCTATTGGGCCTATTATTCCTCCATCACCCTCATGTGACATTTAGCGTATCCTTCCACTTAGTCTTGCCAAGCAAATTTGCTCCATGGTCAGCTACACTCGCACCCAAACTTCAATAGCAAGATGACCATTAGGATAATTATTATCTAGATTTCGTTAGGCTCAGGTGATTTTATGTATTTTAATTATTCATTTCAACTTTATTCTATACTCTTTTATATAAATATTATTTTCATTATTATATATTATTTGAGATTTTGTCATATACATTAAATTTATTTTGTTTGTTTATTTGAGTATTATAATATAATGCAATTAATTAAATTTTTAATTATATTTATTATGATATACAATTCATTAATAATGGAAATAGAATTTCATAATAAAATTGAAATTGAAAATTTTTTGAGAAAAAACTAAAAACCTATCTATGGTGATAACATTTATTGTCAGTATAGATATTTTTATTTTTAATATTTTTAAGAAAATTCCTTATTTAACTATGACAATTGTTTTTAGTTAAAGAGTTGCTATGTTAGCAACATATATATTTTACTAGCATGACATATATTTTACTAGCATGGTATATCAATAATGGAGGTTACATTTTATGACAATAGTTATCATCATAATAGGATGACGGGACCTATAGGCACAACTATATATAACGACATCTTCTTGATGACAATGTTGTTAATATATGTATACAACAATAATATTTTGACTTATTGGGATGAGAAATATTCTCACAATAGGATCTGTTCTTTATGATCTATTTTACTAATATATAATTTAACATAATAAAAAAATTTGATGAAACAAATTTTTATCAATTATATTTAAATAAGGAATTTGATGAAGTATTATAATAAATATAAAATTGATATTTAGAACAATATGGAATAAAGAAGAAGTAAAAGCTTTCATGATTTATGACACAACTAATTCATAATTATAATGTTAATAGATTTTAAAAATAAAATTAATGTAAATGAATTTATCACTTACTTTCTTCATAAGTAAGAATAATATAATATTAAATGTCTCATCATATATGATATATAATGCATGTCAAAATTTATCATGTAAAAATTATCATGTGCTTACTATTAAAATAATTTTTTTAACACCTCCTAGCATTACATTTTAATTGTATTTGTTAGTTGATTAATATCATTTTTAAGATTATGACAACTTGGTGCATTAAAAAAGTTGTAATTACTAATTAATATATTTTAAATACATTAAATTATGACCAATCAAACAATTAAAATATTATAATAATTTAAATTAATGTATCAATTTGGAAATTCTTCTATTTTTATTTTATTAATGATGTCTTAATATTTTTAAAAACAATCCTATTATGCATCTTTTTTAATGCTTTTTAATATTTATCTATAATTTATTGAATATTAATAAAAGAAGCGACATATTTAAAATGTATTAAATCATGATTAATAATATAATTTAAACATTATAGTAAATTGAGTTAATACGTTGATTTGAAAGCTTTTATATTTTCCATCTTATTATTGAAGCATAATATTGTTAAAATATTAATTTTCTATCATCTTCTGAGCATGGGTAGAGATTATATTAATTGTAATGTTTAAAATATTTGTAAAAGTTTTAAACATGGTGTGCATTACTTGAAGTTTTATGTATATTATCTAATGAAGAACCCAAATTTAATCCTATATATTGATCGTTAGTTAATCTCAATCGATGCATAGATTTAGAATTTTTTTTATTTTTTCTAACTTTATTGATGCATTAATATTTTTCAAAAATATTCTTGTTATATCATCTTTTCTACTTTTCATTTTTTAAATATAATTTATTAAATATTAATATAAATATTTATATTTTACAAAATATTAAATTATAATTAATAAGAGAAATTTAAAAATTGTAATATATTTGAATCATGTGAGTAGTGATTTTACATCTGCCAACACATTAATTTTTTAAAAAATTCCTTAGTTTTTTTGTGTAAATTTGTCTTGCAAAAAACATATTATCCTACTTTTGTTGAAATTCAAATGATAATTAAAAACTAAAAGGAAAAAATTAATAAATAGACACCAAATAATTTAAAAAATATATAAAAAAGACATAAAAAATTTTAATAGTATCATCTATATATAAAAAATGATATACCTTTCACCCTTATATTATGAAATTCCTAGGATTAGAATTAATTGAATAAATTGAATTTTTTATATTTAGTTTTTATATAAAACAATAATCTTTATATATTATTTAAAAAATGATATTGATAGAATTATTAAAGTAAAATTAAGCAAAATTAAAATTTTAATTAAATATATCATGATTCTCATCAACTACTTTATCATATAAAATGTAATAATCATATAAAATGTAATAAAATCCATGTCGATCAATTAATACATCTTCATATTCCAATAATTATGTTTCAACATTAATAGAGAACTCATTTTAAGAATAATGACTATCCTTTTAAACTCAAACTTTAATATTATATAAAAAATTCATTTACGAAGACATTTCTTGAAATTTTCAATGTAAACCTTGGAAACAAAAGAATGATTTTACTTTCCTAGAAAATAGAAATAATATATCACATAAAAGACAAAAATATAATAGAAAAGATATATTAATTTTTTTTTAAAAGTACAAGCCTATCCAATCAAAAGGATCTATATCTCGATACTTTTTAGTTATGTTGATTTGTAATACCATAGAATTATGATTCTAACTTTGATAGTTAGATGTTGTGGATGAAACACAAATCAAATGTCTTAGTCTAAATTAAAAAAAAAAGTAATTATTTTGTTTATGCATTTACTAATAAAATTATCCAAAAAAAAAAACCTATGAAAGTTAACAAATAGAAATAAAAGATAATATAATATGAAAAATTATGAGAATTATATTTTTATCATTGTCTTTTATTTTTTATTAAAAAATTGAGTAAATGAAGATAGAGAATGATACCAAGGAAGAAATATTTATTAGTGTATGTATATATATATATATATATATATATATATATATATATATATATATATATATATATATATATATATATATATATATATATAAAAGAAGAATAGTAATCAATAATGACAAAAGATCAACTTAGAAAACTTCAAAATCAATACATTAATTTAAATAAATTCAAATTAATTATAATGTTTTAAATTTTTTTAATAAATTGAAACATGAATGGATTTATTCGATCAATCATTATAACAATTTATTTGATTGAATAAATTTATTTAATAATAATGTTTGAAACTCTTCAAACAATTCTCTAAATAAAATGAATAAAGATATTTTATTTAATTAAAAAGATGATATAATAGGAATGCTTTATTAAAAATACTGATGTATTAATAATCATTAATAAAATAAAAATGAAATAATTTCCCAATTAATGGATTAATTCAAATAATTATAAAATAGAAAAAAGAGATTTTTTTTTTAATGATAAACACTTCAAAGTTTAAGATCTGAAAAAAAAATCAAATCAATGAAATATCCTAAATTAATTTGCCACTTAATTTTATGACTAATAATTAAAAATAATAATGATTTTGTGCATTCTAGAATAGGTTCATTCTTGTATCAATAAAAATTAAAAATTTAAAGTGATAATTAATATAAGATATATGAATGGATTTGTTCGGTCAATTATCTCACTAATTTGGTTGAATATAGATGAAGCAACTTGGCAAGAAATACATCTGTTATGCACTTATGCTAAAATATTGTGTTGTAGTCCTTAAAATAAGAAATAAAGGAAATTAGCATTGCATCATGAATTGTTTTGGAGCAACATTTTTGGATTATCATCATTTTTTATAATTATAATGTTTGAAAAAAAATTAAAACAATGATCTTGATATCATGATGGAAGATATTTTATTTAATTTAAAAGATGATATTAATTTATTTAATTATAATTATAATGTTTTAAAAAATTAGACTTATGCTTAGAATAATATAATGAAAGATATTTTATTTAATTAAAAAAATTATACAATAGAAATTTAGTTAAAAAGATATTTCATTTAATTTTCTAATTAATCATAATTTTATACAAATAAAATATATTTATTTGCAATTAAAATTTTATTAATTTTATAAATTGTTATTATTTAATGTTAATTGTTATAATAGACAAATTGAAAATGAGTGATTAGAACCGCAAAAGCGAAATACATATGCCCTAAGAATGAATATTAGGATAAGTATATTTCCGTCCTTGGACTTATAAATATAAAAATGTTAATGAAGATAATAAAATCTATGACAAGAAATAATAAAATAAATTAGTTCTATACAATATAATAAATAAATGAACCCAAATTTCAAATCATATTTATTCTATATACCCATTAAATCCTTAAAGTAATGATAATTTTTATTCAAATTAATACAATAAACACATATAAATTAACTCATTAATAAGAAAATACAACATAATATATAATTTTTATGGTAAGATATTTATGACAGTCAAATTATATAAGTAATAATAAAAGAAAAATAAAGATGCATGATAGTCAAATTAGGTTTTTTTTTTAACCTATATGTTACTTTGGGAAGTAAATATATGTAAAAGAAAAAATTTTATTTAACTATTAAGTGTTTCAAAGGAAGAATTTTTTTTACGTAATCCAAAGAATAGGATTTTCAACTATTTCAAATAAATAAAAAATATGAATAACAAATGTAATAAAGAGTATAACTTATACTTGAATTCACTTTTTTTTCCATACTAAAAGGGAATATTGGCTTACTATATTTGATTATTAAATATGGGACTGCTACAACTATTTTTTTGAAATACTTTTTGAATCAAACAAATATGATACCTTCCTTGATGTTAGATGCAATTCTCAAAGTATATGGAGGATAAATTCTATCTTTAGTTTTGTAATTTTCTCAATTTCAGTTGGTCAACCAAGCATCTTAAAATTCAGGTATTTATTTTTTATTTTTCTCCTATTTGTTCAATATAAGGGATGTGTAAAATCAATTTTTTTTCTTTCTATTCTTACCTTTTTAGCTTTGCTT
This sequence comes from Sindora glabra, assembly GCA_020226215.1. Taxonomy (NCBI): domain Eukaryota; kingdom Viridiplantae; phylum Streptophyta; class Magnoliopsida; order Fabales; family Fabaceae; genus Sindora; species Sindora glabra. The sequence continues at coordinate 92,667,867 of CM035226.1, forward strand.
TTGTTTCATTCTTGTGTTTGATGTTAAAAGAAACAAAATTTGTGATAGTTTTGGATCCTTTTGACAATAATATAATCTTTTTTTTCCCCTATCATTTTGCTTTTGATTGTTAGTTTTGACTTTCTCATCATTGTATCAATTGTTAACTGTTCTATTGGTTTTATGATTGACATTATCTCAATTCTTTTTATTTGAGGTAAGAGCTTGAAATTTGCTTAACATTTTCTTGTCTACTTACAATGCAAGATTGGAAAATTTTCTTTTATATATACATTTGCACAAACTATGCTTGGTTGGTTATGCGAATTGCCTTGATGCTGAACTTAGATATTAAACCATTGAATGTGTGTTAGGTTTATATCAAGGTGGTGAATTTATTATAGGAAAAAGGCACAATCAAATCTTTCAATCTTCTAGGAGACCCTTCCTAAGTAATAAATATATTGAAAAGTGTCTGACTGAAGTATAAATATTTATTTATTATTGTTGTGTTAATTTACATATTTTTCTTGTATTGACAATGCTTTGTTGGATTATTTTGGCATCTGCAGGTGATCACACAAAAATCACTTCTAGCTGCAAAATAAGAAAAAAAATTGAAGAAGTAGAAATAATTAAACTGCTATAATTTGTTATCATGTAGTGTTCAAAAAAATGCTTCTTGACTTTTACTGAAATTCATTTTATACATGTTCATGTAGATGAAAGATTTGTGTAGAGTAATGGATATGCTATCAATAAAAGAGCAGGATGCACGTACCTTGCTTATTTATCATCATTGGGATGTGAGGAAATTGTCTACAGTGTACGTTGATAATGGGGAAGCTTTCTTGTTTCCTGAAGCGAGTGTTACAATAGATGAAAATCACCAATTTGTCTTATTGTTTCCTTCTAAAATAATGTGTGTAATCCAGGAGGCAACAAAAATGGAGTGTGGTCATTATTTTTGCAACTCTTGTGAGTATTTCTATTAAGGAAGAAAGCAGAAAATAGAATTAAGAATGTTTGCAGAATAGTTCTAGTTCTCATTATCAAGGGCTGTTGAATATATGACAGCTTAGTTACAAAACAAAAGTCAAACTAATTACATGACTTTAGGTAGGCAGATTACCAAAAGATAAGAACTACCTCAACCTTTCAACTATTGAAGTTAAGCTATCATTTCATATAAAAAATTTAACAAAAATTAGTATAAGAGTGCAACAAAACATTTAGCCTAAAGTACCAAAACAAAGTCCCATTACATTAACATTCCTCCTTGAGATTTTATTTTGAGACTCCAAGCTTTCTTCTTAATTCTTCAAATATGTTCTTAGGTAGAGCCTTGGTAAATATGTCTACAGCTTGTTCTTCAGATTTGCAATACATAAGATAAATCTTTTGCTCCTGTTCAACTTCTTTAAGAAAATGGAATTTGACCTTCATATATTTGGTTTTACCATGTTGCGTTGGGTTCTTTGCAATATCAATTGCTAACTTATTATCACAAAATAGTTGTGTTATTTCTGTTTGCTCAAAACCTAAATTTTTTATCATTTTCTTGAGCCAAATTCCTTGATTTACTGCTTTAACAGCTGCTACAAACTCTACCTTAGCACTTGATTATGCCATTATTTCTTATTTTTTTGAGTCCTAGCAAAACATGCTTGAGCCAAGAAAAAAAGCATAACCTGATGTACTTTTGCCATCATCCATACTTCCAGCCTAATCACTATCAATAAAGCTAACTAACTTTGCATCTTAGATTGGTTTTGAACCATATTCCCAAGTCTAATGTACCTTTTAAGTACCTTAAGACCTTTTTACCATCTCCATAATGCATTTGGTTCGGATGTTGCATGGACTTAGACAATAAACTTGCTACAAACATTATATCAGGCCTTGTTGCAGTCAAATAGAGTATGCTTCTAACAAGGCTTCTATAACAGGATGCATCAACCTTAGTATCACCATTAAATTTAACTAACTTTTCATTAACCACCAAAAGAGTGCTAACAAATTTACAATTCTCCATTTTGAATTTTCTCAATAACTCTTTAGCATAAGCTTATTGAGAAATGAAAATACCATGATTTGTCTAATGTACTTCAAACCCAAGAAAGAACTTTATGTCTCCTAAATCTGTTATTTCAAACTCTTTTTACATTTATTGCTTAAAGGCACATATATTCTCAATTTCACTTCCAATTATCAATAAATCATTTACATATATAGACAAAATCAAAATGCCATTATCTAGAAAGTGTTTAAAGTAGAGAGTGATATCATTATAGCTCCTCCCGAAACCTGAATCACAAAGAAACTCATCAATTCTGTTATACCAAGTTCTTGGAGCTTGCTTCAAACCATAAAGAGCCTTATGCAACTTGTGCACTTTATCTTCACTTTCATTTTACTTAAAGCCTTCAAGTTACTTAATAAATATTTCCTCCTTTAAGTATCCATTCAAGAAGGCAAATTTGATATCAAGTTGATGTATCTTCCATCTATTTTAAGTAACAAGAGCAATGAAGAGTTTAATGGTATCAAGCCTAGCCACGGGAGTAAACATATCTCCATAGTCAACACCAAGCTGTTGAGCATACCCTTTTACCACAAGTCTAGTTTTATGCTTGTGTATAGAACCATTAGGATTAAACTTAGTTCTATATATCCATTTAACTCCTATAACTTGCCTATGTTGAGGTTTGTCCACTAGCTCCTATATGCCATTTTTTTCAAAGATAGAGATTTCATCTCTTGTAGCTGCATTCTATTCTTCAAAGTTGGAAGCTTCTTTGTAAGTTGAAGGATCAACAATAGCCATTCTACATCTTGCATGCACATCATCCAAGCTATTGGTCTTTCTTACTTTAGTATTTGTGGTGCTTCAAACATCAAATTCTTCATTTTGAATGCTATCTTCTTGATCAATAACTTTAGTTATTTATCTTGGTAAGCTAAAGGCATTTTCAATGGTTGAATTTTCTCAATTCCACATTGCATTTTCATTTATATTCATATTTTTATTGATGACAAACTAGTCAACCTATAAGTCATAGATTTTATATCCTTTTGATTGACTGCTTTATCCCAAGAAAACACCTTTCTTTGCCTCTTCCAACACCTTGTCTCTTTTAACATCTAGAATATGCATATAACAAAAAGATCTAAAGACTTTTTAATGGCTTGCCGAAGGTTTTGAACCACTCCATGCTTCAATTGGAGTATTTCCATGAACTGCCTAAGTTAGCAGCATATTTTGGAGATATATTGCAGTATATACAGCTTCAACCCAAAACATTTTTGGCATTTTGTTCGTACAACATACATCTTGCCATTTCAAGTAGTGTCATGTTCTTTCTCTCATAAACACAATTCTATTATAAAGAATAAGGAACAGTAAGTTGCCATTAAATTCCAATGTCTTCACAAAACTTTAAAAAATCACTTGAAGTGTATTCTTTCCTATTGTCTATCCTTAAAGTCTTTAACTTGCAACCACTCTAAATTTCCACCATAGACTTGAATTTTTTAAAAGTCGAGAACACTTATGACTTATTACTCATAAAGTAAATCCAAGTTATCCTTGTTAAATCATCAATAAACAAGATGAAATATCTATTTTTACTCAAAAAAAGATGTGTGCATTAGACCACAAACATCTGAATGCACTAATTCAAGTCTCTTGGAGGCTTTCCATTATGACTAAGAAAGGAATGGAAGTTTGTGAATTTTTTCCATTTGACAACTTTCACATACATTAGAATGCACATTCACAATGGGCATATCTCTGATCAGCCCTTTATCTTGCATGAATTTTATAGATTTAAAGTTAGCATGATCAAATTATTTATGCCATAGCCAAGACTAATCAATAATGCTTCCATACACAAGTGAATGGTGTGAATGTAGATTTATAGGAAAGCTTTTATATATCATAGGTATTATAGCAATCTCAACACTAAATGGATCAAACACTGCACAAAATTTATCTTTAAAAAATAAAGAATATCCTTTGAGCAGCATTTGTTCAACACTCAATAAATTTTCATCTAGTTTAGGAACTAACAACACATCATCTATGAATTTAGTTCCTTTTGAACTTGTAACTGGGATTATACCACTTCCAGAAGATTTTATAAGTTCTCCATTGCCAAGTTTGACTAAGGTTTTGCTAGTGATGTCAAGCTTACTAAAAAACTTTGGATTTAAGGTCATATGGTTTATGCATTTGCTATCCAGCAACCATACAACTTTATCCACAGTTTTACTTAATGAGATTGCAACAAAAAGATAATCCTTAGTTAATCTATCTTTTACAACATTAGTTTGTTACCTTTATTGCTATTGTTGATGTGTAGATGGTTGCTTCCTCTGCTTTTTCAACTTACAAAACTTCTTAATGTGTCTAGTTTTCTTGTAGTATTTACATTGAGCAATTTTTCAACACTTATCTTTATGATGATTTGTTTTCTTGTAATAACTACAAGGTGGAAATTTGGCTTTCCTGCCTTCATCAATGACCTACTTTCCCTTGTAACTTCTGTCACTAGAAGCTTTCTTTCCATCTTTAGACATAGATGGACCTGAATTATTTCTTGTTGGAAAAGCTCCTTGAATGTGACTTTCAAATCTCATGTTGACCGTTTGCTCTTGAACTTGCAATTTGTTGATTAGTTTAAGTATAGTTAACCTTTTGAGATCATAAGATTCTTCAATGGCTGAAACTTTAGCCTTATATTTTTTAGAAAGACTAATCAACACCTTTTCTACAATCTTGTATTCCTTAATTACTTCTTCAAGTAATCTAATCTGATTCACAAAATCCATTACTTTAGAAGAATATTGCTTGATAGTCTCACTTTCTTTCATTTTTAAATTCTCAAGCTCTCTTTTGAGAGTGAGCAATCTAACTATCTTCACTCTTTCGTTGCCTTCATGTTCCTCTTTTAACTTCTCCTAAATAACTTTTGTTGACTCAAGAGCTATGATGTTAGTGAAGACATTATCTACTATAACAAAATGCAGACATGTGAGTGCTTTGTCCTTTTTTAGTACTTCCTTCTCATGTTGCTTGATTTGAGTAATGGTGGGATATGATCTAAGAGGTGGAGGATCTTTTTTTGTGTCAACAACATCCCATATACCCAAGGACTTCAAGTATGCTTTCATCTTCACAAACCAAACTTGATAATTTTCCCTTATAAATTGTGGTGCAGGCATATTACTTCCAAAAGGCATGGTTATCTCTTTAATGATGTTCAACTCTCACTAACACTTGAAGATTACAACCTTACACCACTCAGAAGATTTTGCTTCACAAGCCCTTAAAGAACATGTGAAGCTCTGATACCATTTTGTTAAGGAAGAAAGCAGAAAATAGAACTAAGAATGTTTGGAGAATGGCTCTGGTTTTCATAATAAAAGGTTGTTGAATATATAGCAGCTTAGTTACAAAACAAAAGTCAAACCAATTACATGACTTTAGGTAAGTAGATTACCAAAAGATAAGGACTGCCTCAACCTTTCAACTACTAAAGTTCAACCATCATTTCATATAAGAAATCTAATAAAAATTAGTACAAGAGTACAACAAAATATTCACTCTAAAGTACCAAAACAAAGTCTCATTACATTAACAATTTCTATATTTTCTGTCATTCTTAGTTTAGTATTCTACAATTTTCTAAAGCACTTTAATATGAACTTTGCAATAAAAAATTAATATATAGATCTTAAGTCTAATTGGCCTTTATTGACAATGTTGTTAGTTTGGGTTTATGTAAACTTTTGAAACCCTGTGACCGGATATTAGTTGTTTGAGCTATTAATTAGTACTAAAGGTGTTATTATTTTTTTAAATCAATTTCATTATCATTAATATTATGATGAAAAATTAGTAAATCATCAATATTTAATCTTTTCATATTCATATTCATTTTTTACTGGTTGGACAGAACATTTTATTGTTAAGATAAATGAAGGCTAGAGTAAACACATAAAATGCATGACACATTTTGCAATGCTCTTTGTGATGAAGATGTTGTGCGGACTCTACTTCATAAAACACAACCAGATATGGCTAAAAAATTTGATCATTTTCTTTTAGAATCCTACATGGAAGATAATAAAAAAAGTTAAACGGTGTCCTAGTACTCCCCGTTATGGGAATGCTATATGTATTGAGGATGACGAATTACATGAGGTAGAATGCCTGTGTGGTTTGCAATTTTGCTTCAAATTTTTGTCTGAAACTCATTCTCCTAATTCATGTTTGATGTTAGAGCTTTAGGTTAAAAAATTTCAAGATGAATCGGAAATTGATAACTAGTTAACTATTCACATATAACCTTGTCCAAAATGCCACAAACTTGTGGAAAGGAACGGTCGTGGCTGCATCTTGGTCAGTTGTATATGTGGACAAGCCTTTTGGTTAGTATTTGTTTCCCGGTCATCTTCCTCTTTCTACACTATATAATTTCTTCTAATTTATATGCTCGAATACCCATTTTCTTTGTAATTTATCATTTTTTATTTTCTATTGTAAGTGGTAGATTAATTAATATTTAATATGATAATAATGTGGTGATATTCAAGGTATCTATGACTGTTTAAGCTGACATAAATTTGTGTTTTTATTTTCCTTTGGGGTGGTTAGCTGTGTGGTGAAACCACCAATCGAGAGCACACCTGGTCCAGTCTAGCTGGTCATAGCTGTGGTCATCAAGAGAAGAAGTCTGAAAGGGAAAAATAGGATCTATATCGCTTTATGCACTATTATAACCATTGTAAAGCTCACACAGTTTCCCTTAAGCTCGAAAGTAAATTGAAAGAAACTATACAAGGGAAGGTTGTTATATCTGAGGAAAGGAACTCTAAGCTTAGAGACTACAATTGGGTAAATATTGGACTCTCTCGGCTTTTTAGGTCAAGGTGTGTCTTATCTTTTTCACATCCATTTGCATTTTATATGTATGGAGATAAGCTATTTAAGGATGAAAGAAAAGGAAAAAAGAAATAAAAAAGAACTTATTTGAGAACAACAATAACTTGAGACAAATATTGAAAAGCTTGCCAAGTATTTGGAGGAGCCCTTTGACCAGTCAACTGACAATAAGATTACAGAGATAAGGTTGCAAATCATCATTTTGTCTGTAATTATAGACAACCTTTGTCAGAAGATGTGAGTATTCTATCAAAGATGGTTTTGATCGATCTTAGGTGTCTAACACTGATTATTGTGATTTTGCAATGATTAATGCAGGTATAAGTGCATTGAGAATGATTTATTGGGTTCTCTCCAACTTAGCGAACATAGTATTGCTTCATACAAGTCAAATGGCATTGAGAAGGCATTAAAACTTCCAGGTTGTTAGAGCAATAAAGCCAATAATATTGGTAAGTATCTATAATGATAATTTATTTGAAATTTGAATGGTGAATCAAGTTAACGTTTTTTTCGTTAATTAGTTTTTATACTTTTTCCTAAATCATCTTAGGGAGAAATTTTGAAAATTTGAGTTAATGAGTCATCATTTAAACTTATTATTGCACCCATGGCTTATTTGTGCCTTTCAATTCAAGATTTGTTGGACTAACCTTTTTAAACTTTTATCTTGCCTAAACTTATTAAAATAGGCTAATCCAACACCATCGATCAAACTTAATGAGCAAAAATTGTATGTCAAGTTAATCTAAAATTAAACTACTTTTTTATCATGCCAAGTCTAAGTCGAATTACTATAGTCCTAATCCTAACCTTAATCCCAAATCAATATTTACCAAGTGGGTTCAAGTAAGTTTTTTAACTCGTTATATTTTATTATTATTATCATATTATTTATTTATTTATTATTAATTAATTAAAATATATTATTATTATTAAATATAATTATATTTTATTATTATCACTTAAAATTTTATTATTTATATCAGTCAGTCATATAGATTATATATAAAAATAAATATATATTATTAAATATATATTTAATAAAATAAATATATAATATAAAATTTTAATAAATGCATGAATTTCATTTAATAATATATATATTTAATAAAATAATTTAAATTTTATATTAATCAAGAATTTTATATTATATATTTATTTTATTTAATAATATATATATTGATCAAGTCTAAAGTATTATATATAAAAATAAATATATTTAATAATTTATATATTGTTAAATATATATAAATAAATAATTATATAAATAATATATTAATAAAAATAATTATAATAATTCAGATAATAATAAATAATGTACTATATTATATATATGTATATAATATATTTAAAATTAATATTAAAATTATTTTTAAATTTTTTTGAATAATTCAAAATTTTAATGTAAAAGTACTAATTCAAATTTTAATATAATTATTTATTTTAATAAACTTATATAATATATATTGATAATATTAAATATATAAATTTATTAATTTTAATATTATATATATTAAAGTATAATTTTAATATACTAAAATTATTAATATATATAAAAATTAAGCATATAATAATAAATTAATTATTATTACTTACTGTTATTATCAAGTTAGGTCATTGTTATTATTTTTTGTACTAGTCATAATATCAAGGTAAAATTATATTAGTTTCATGTCAATCTATTAAATTCAATCTATTTTGACACTTCTAATACTGTCACAAAAAGATGGGGATATTTATAATAATATCATATCATAAGCAATCATTACAATATTTAAAAAAAATGCTTTTGCAAAAACTGAAGATTTGTCTTACTTATCCCATAATAATGTAAGCTTATTGTCTTTTCCTCGTGAAATTTGCTTATTAAAAAGGTAATAATCTAATTGCATTGGTATATTATTAGTCTAAATTATTGAATTTTATTTATCTATACAATATTATACATGATGAATAAAATTTAATAATTAAATTCAGTAATGTACCAAAGTTTTTTCAAATATTTTAAACCTAAGTCGCATAAATTTCTCAACGATCTTCAAATTATGCTATTATGTGTGAATCCATGACATAAATGGGGGTGCACAGATTCGTTGCCTTTTAGCTTTTTGACTTTGACAAATACACAAAATTGTGCATTTTTTACTTAATTTTCAAATTTGAATTTAGCGACTGCGAAAATGAAAGTTTATGCTTCGAGCAAAATTACAAAATTCAATTTTTATTCTCTTTTAAATCCTCGTTAGATTCAACTCGTCTAATTATTAACTTGTAATAGTATGCAGTCCTTGAATGCTTAATAGGGAGTTTTTCATCAAACATCCTGAAAATTTTTTACAAATGTTTTTTTGGATTTGACTTTGCCGATGCTCATTGGAAATGTCACTGGGTGACAGGGAAAGCAACGGGAAAGCGCAAAACCAGCAACTATCACAACAATAATGTCCATCATACCAGCAAAATCCGCCATGTTTCTCGATAAATCGGTGCTGACAATTTGTGCATATAATGATGTGCATTCTCAAAAGTATAAAAGGAAGCATGGTGACTGCAAAGCCAAACCAAGTGGCTGGAATTAGAAAGTCTAAGGGAATTTATGTTTCGTTTGGATGTAAATTTTGTAAAATTGACTTCATCTCATTCCAATAGAAATGGTTTTACTTTATTTATAAGTAAATTCTGAAAATTTCATTAAAAATAATAATTTTAATTTATTTATAAATTAATTATTTTATTTGAAATACATTAAAAAATTTGCAAAATTTAATTTTTTGATTATATTACAATAATATAATGTTAAAGAGGAGGTAAAAATTTTTATATAAAATATTTTTTTAGTCAAATAAATTGAATTCTAGTTAAATGCTTAATCAATTAGATAGATTTCATAATGACATAAATGTAATTAAAATTAAAATTATAAATAAAATGAAATAAAATAAAATATTTTTTTATTTAAACCCAACACCATTTTTAAAAAAAATTTATTTGAAAATAAAATGAAATCTTATTTTTAATCATACCAAACAAGGGGTTAGAGTTATCAATATGCTTTGATTTAAAATTTGTAGCATTTTTTTTTCCTTTTTATAAGTTGGGACAATTTTTTTATTTGAGGAAACTGTATAATAACTATATCGTACTGTTATATTTGGAGTATTATTCAACTAGTTCATTTAATCAGATATTTTTATTAATGTCAACATGTTGTTTGCAAATAGAAAATATTTCTATCTTCCATTAATCAATAATATCTAAAAGAAAAAGGATACTGGTGCTGGAGGGGATGAGCAACACCATAGATGATTGCGGATCATGACTTCTGAGTGCAGAAATAGGCCCCACATATGATACCCACTATACAACAAACAATTTCCTCATTATATTATCATTTCTACTCATGTAATAAATAGTAAGCTGCCGACCGCACTAAATATCTGTGTCTCGTAGTTTTTATGCTTCATTGAACTTGGATTATGTTAACCCTCTTTCGCATCAAAATTTCTCAAACAACTATGAACATGATTTTTTTAAGAAAAATACATTAATTTCTCCTGAATTCTTATGAAATTGTATAGACTTTCCATCTAATTTTAAATTTTATGAAAACCTTTCTCAAAATATAAAATAATCCAAATTTAAAATTTTCTTCAATAAGATGATGAAGAAAGATAATTATATATTTAAATCAAATAATATATATCAATATCATTACCAAAAAAACTAATATATATCAATATAACATATTCTAAGTATTTTAGAATAAAAAATATACATTGATTAAATTTAGATAGTTAAAATATGATTGATGAAAATATCAAATTTTAATGTAAAGTCATAAGTCATTTGACTTTAATCAAAACATATCTTTGATGATTAAATACTTAATTCATCATATATATTGTTCCATTTGAATTTATAATCATTTTTTGTCCATATTTTATTAAAGAGAAGCACAAATTTGTTTTTAAGGCTTTGTAATGCAGTGACTAATAAAGTGACTAATAATGTAAGTAAGAAGAATTTTATAAAATTATTTGTTAAATTAGCTCAAATTACAAAATTACATAAAAAATATATTAATAAAAATAGATATATAATTTAAAATAATTTATATTTATCTAAAAATTAAATTATGTTAATCCAATCAAGACGTTGAAAATAAAAATATAATATCTAATATTTAATTAATTATATTTTATGAGCTTACATATTTATTTATTTATTTATTATTTTATCATTTATAGCATAAATATATTACTTAAAATATAATTAATCATATTTTATAATATTATATAATTATTCATATATTTATTTTTATGTATTTATTATTTAAAATAAGGATATAATTATATTAAATTTAAATTAATAAAGAGAATAAAAATAAATTTTATAAAAATAAAAAATAGTAACTTATAAATTATAAGTTACTTAAAATAAAATAATTTATTAAATTAAAATTTATTTATTACATAAAATGGGACCTAAATGTAATATTATTTTATTTTTTGAGAGAATTGTGTACAAATTTTGAAATTAGAGAAAAATTATACGTAATTTTACTAGAACTCAAAAGCAGGTTAACCACCCCCCCCCCCCCCCCAACAACCCATATTTTTTCATTCTCTCGAGGTTGCCGTCAACTTTATCACGCCTTCCTCCATCGGATCATGGTATCGATCGAGTCAGCGAAACACACAAGATGCGGTTAACCTGTCTTAGGTAATAAAACATAACATCGCTTTCAGAGCCTTCCAGGACAGCACTCACGGTACTTGGAATCCGCGCCTGAGCCAGCCAGAATTTGAGAAGGCAAATATGTTTTACTCCCCGAAGGAGGGAAAATTTTGAAAACTAGTTGATTCTCTGTCTCTGTCTGTCTCTCTCTCTCTCTCTCTAATGTTGTTAGATTACATTAAATGAAAAAAATAATTGTAAGCAAATTTTTAAAAAATTAATAAATTTACACATTTACACTAAAATACATGTTTCTTCACTGGTCGTTTAATCTCTTTTGATTTTTTTTGTCTTTTAAAAATTAAAAAAGCCAATATTCATGGTGTCTGTCTGTTTGCCACTGGGGTTGGATGCTTTCAAGCATGAGGCACGTCCCATGGCATGATTTAGATGCAGATCCTCACTTGTAGTTCTAATTGCAATGCATTGAACCAGAAACCACCGACTTTGAACATAGCAAAAAACAATGTCGAATTGTTGTTGACGATCCTTCCTTCCTTCCCTCAATGCTACATTGTACTTAACCTACCTTTCATTTTTTATTGTAAGAATATAGATATAAATTATTAAAATAATAAAAAAAATTTATGTATTCATGTTAAATATAGATAATTTAATGAAAAATAGCTTTCTTTTAAAAAAAATTTCTTCCATCACAATGATTTTAAATATCATTTTTTTAAGTAATAAAGTATTAAGATAATATCTCACTTCTTGTTTTCTAATAAAAACAAATAGAGCCTAAAAGAAATAAAATGTGAGCTTCCTTCTATGACAAAAGTTTTTCTTCTCCCCATTTCTCGTGGTTCATGATTTCTTGAATGTTGACGGCGAATGAAAAGTTCTGCTCCTAATTTGCGTCCACAAATTTTGTGCCATTGTATGTATAAACTCATAACAAATTTTGAATTAAATTAGTCCTGTGTATGTATTAGGACAAGCAGCAACAGTTTGTCACATGTTTGCGAATTGCGATTTAAAAAACGTAGGGGATCCCAATGTAAAAGGGAAGGTAGAGAATTTTCTAACTCATCGTCTGAAATTATAAAAAAAATGATGTACAACGTATTGCAAAGGATATGGGCCAATCACAATTATCCTTCAATTTTTATAATTATTATGTAATTTTTTAATTATTATCCTAAGCATTTTTTGTTTATTAGTTTTGGATGATTAATGTAGAATCAGAATCTTATTAGGATATAATATAACTGTTTTAAAAGGATATCATGATATCTATTTATTTATTGCGAGTCTTAAAAAAGCTTTAATATGTATAAGGTAATATACCATATATTTTTATATTTTATCATCATACCTATAAAGTTTCAATAAGTAAAATGTAATTCACCATATATTTTTATATTTTAGTGATATCAAACAGTTTCTCTTCGTTATTGGCAAATTCCATAGTTACTTACTTATTAGATTCTAAGTCGTCAATTAAAATGTTATTTTCTTTTTATATTCGCATTTCCATTCCACATAGATAGAGAGAGAGAGAGAGAGAGAGACTTCAGATTATTTTAACTTAAAATTATTAATTTCATTCTTAAATTCATGTTGGTAGGATGATTTATAAATTATATAAAATTATAATTATAATTTTATTTCTAAATAATAATTTTTATATACAATTTTATCTCTCAATTATATTTTTCAAAAACAAAATTATCTATAATATCTATATGAAAGGACAAAATTATATATACATAATTCAAGAATTATTTTACCAACACTTTATAATTTCATGAATAATTGGTAATTTTATCTTATTTTAATTTGAAACTATTAAAAAAAGAATTCAAATTATTTTAAGAATACTAAATGAATAAATTATTTATGAATCTAATTTGAAATAAATTGAAGTTTAACTTATTTTTAGTGTACACAAAAAGTGGTCTAATAGTGACATTATTGATTTAGTATATATTACATCAGAAATATATAAACCAATTCATTACCAAAATAACTACCTAAATGATTAATAAAAAGATAGAGAACTCATAAGATTATTATTACTTTAGTAGAATTATAATGACAAACTCATTTTTCTAACAATAACTATAATTTAAACTGAACATTTTGAAGTAAGAAAATACTTCTATAATAATGATGTTTAGAAAAGGTATAAATATTAATTGGCCTAACTTTCTTTTTCTCTTTAAAATAAATTCATTACAAAAAGAAATACATAAAACCAATTAAATTACACAAGAATTGGTTCATGAATACTTATAAAAAAATTCTAAAAAAAAATTGAAAATTTTCACCTTTTGCAATTTGCAATGCTAGTATTAGTATTAGGTAAGAAATATTAGACAGAAAATATATAAATACGAGGAAAAGTTAAGTCACACAGCACATGAAAATTTTGCATCTCTTTCTTAAAATGACTTTGCATGATTAGAGAATTTGTGCCATATCCAGAACCCTATCCATCAAACAATGGAAAAGAAAAAGGTTGCTTTCAAAATTCTATGGAGGAACGTAATGTACATACATACATCAAGTCACTACGAAATCACTGAGCTCAATGGTTGCAAGAACATCATCATACAATTAACCGTAAAAAATGCCAAAACAATAAGAATCGGTTCTAATGTCAAATCTGTCTGAGAGGCCAACACTATACCAGACAGAATGTGCCAGAGGCCCCAATTCTGTCTAGTGAATTGCTACCTTTTGCCTTTTTCACATTTCCTTGTCGAGGATGTCTCTCATCATCTGTATTGGGATAAGCCCTTCGGTTCGAATTGCATCCTTGTTCGGATCAGGACTAATGAAAAACAAAGTAGGCAACCCTCGAACCTGAAATACAAGTCCATTTTATGAGCAAGTTGGCACATAATCAGAAAGCGATGATCTACCCGTGTTTGGATCAGCTCTGAATAGATTTATTCCTCTCAAGGATGTAAACAGAAGGACTTAAAAAGATATTCAAGAAATTAGGGAGAAAGGATGACAGTGAAGTCGCTGAAGGAAGTTAAGGAAGTGGCTTTAGGGTTATGTGTGTGTGGAGATTGTGAGCTTGAGAATGAAGCAAGAGGGTGTTTCTGACCCAATTTTGTGATTGCATATCATATAACATCAAATTTCTTTATGTAATTTTCAATTTTTATTTTTTATAAGCTGAACAAGTGACAACTCACTAAGACACACAAATGCACTTTCCTAAGTTCGAATTGAAAGAACATCAGTAGGAAAACCCCAAAGTCTCTGTCAAGCGCTATTGCACTGCTGAAGATGCTGACTATGTACACTGTTTTTGGTGGGGGGTGCTAAGGAGTGGACGTGGGGAACCAAGAAAAAGACCTAGTATAGGATATGAACTTGCATTATGTTTGTGGTTTACATGACCATTATAAGCAAATTACATATAATGCATCGAAGGGTCACATACCCTTAATACAAAAACCAAATAGGACGTTGATCATTTGTATAAAAGGCTCTCATTGTGGTCATTTTGCAACTATCCCCTCGCACACCCATGTGCAAGGTCCCACACATTCTACCATCTTCTCTCCTTCATAAAAGGAGACTCCTTCAATCTCTTTGGGGGCATCTCTCCACTCTCATAGGATACCCTTTAACAACAAAAAATCTCTCACTTCAACCACATCCCTTTTCATCCTCATCTCACGCTCAACATCTCTCCCTCTCTCTCACAGACATATACCATCTTACCATATAATAGTGGTTCCGTCTACTTCATCAACCCTTCCTCTTTCTCCTTTGATGCATGTTAACTAGCACAAAAAATTCAGAAGCAAATTGTGACACCACTAGGCAGTGATCCACAACAATGAAGACAAAGACTAAGCTTTTAGATATACTCTCAAATCTCAATTTAGTCCCTAAACCCTCCAACAAATCTCAAGCCTAGCTTTCCTCAGGGCAGGGGACAACAATGAAACCAGATCTGAAATCTCTTGGGTGGTTTATGATAGTATTATTGTTCATGGTCACGTCCTTAGTGGAGTCACCATTTGTTTTTTAGTTCTTTTAAACAATCATGCCATGAGAGAGAAAGGAGGACAGTGGGAAAATAGAGTGAAACCACAGGTGCGACAGACAGCAAGCATAAGAGCCTGCTTTTATGCATGAGAGGATAGAGCCAAAAGTGGTCAAAAGGTGCATGCGTAGGGCCCTCATATATTAGTGTGTGAGGGGTAGTTTTGCAAAATGAACACTCTCGGACCCTTTTATACAAATATATGTCCCAAGTTCTTCCCTTAGTATGCAAACACAGATTCATCAATATGTGAATTTATCTCTAATACTGCATGCACACATAGGCATAATGCTGGTTAATATCTAGATTGGATCCTTCTTGAGAACCACCAAACCAAAGCCTCCTTTTGCACCCCAAGGCAAAAATGTAAATAAATAAATAAGATGAAATATGACAGACATTATAAAATAGGGGTGAAGGCACAGTCAAAGCGGCAATACATAATAATGATGTATGTGACCCAATTACACTAGTCATTTTATAAAAATACAGTCTATGTGTGAGCAATCTCAACAGACTTTATGCAAAGGTCCCTATTTCACAAACTGGCTTATTACCTGCATGTCACGTGCAAATTCATATTCATCATCTGTATCAACCTTAACAATCATTGCATTTTTCTCATACTCTACTGCAAGCTGTACATATCCAAATATCAAAGTTACATCAAATATCCCTAAAAGGGGAAAAAAGTAGAAATAGAAATCACTCAACCAACCGAAGCATGATGTCTTACTAAATTCAAGACAAAGTATGCAATACTTGATATTACAAGAGGTTAATAAAAACTTATGAGAAGTTCTCCAGACATGTAAAACAGATTGAAGAGCCTCAAACAAGCAGACTGTTTCCATTTTACAAAAGATAAGCTAGTGCGGATATGGCCATCAGATAAGCAACTACACTGACCCAACATGCTTATACAATGAATTTTTCATGACATGAATGTAAAGTAGCTTATGCTCTAATTTTATTCCTTTAAATGGATCTCATTTAATGATAGAAATCAAATCTTAAATTCAGCCTGCTTAAAGTTATATAGCTAACACTTATTTACATAAAACACATGTATAACCCATTGCCCAACACTGGCGCAGTCTGATAATAAGGGGTGTGGGTGCGCTATCACCCATAACCTCTTCAATTCCTTGACATATAATAATATTATCAAATCCTCCTTAGGTTTATGACAAAAAGGGAAGGGTCCCCACTAATTTTGAAATTTTAATGTTCATGATCCATTTCTACCAAGGAATTTGTGAAATACCATTAATTACAATGTCCTCATTACTGAAGAAAATTTTCAATACATTGATTCAACCTATCAATTTGAAAACCATGAGTAAATATAAATTATATAATTGAATTTTTTTCCAAAATGATTCTTTCTATAAAATTATCTTTTTCTATCAAAAAAATATTTTTTTTTCCAAAATGATGGATTTAAATTCTTACATTTGTTTAGAAAATTGATACTACTACTTTGGAAAGAGAAACACATATTTTCTTCTACATTTAAACTGTTGGGTCTTTGTATAATTTGGGTCACCAATAGATTGTGTCTACCTTATTCCAAAATTAACACTCTAAATTTCATTATGTGTGAAATTTTAAAGAATTATAATCCTTTCCAACTTGGTTCCAACTACTTTATTTGAATTTGAAAAAATATCCACTCTTTCAATCTTTCTTGTGCTTGGACATACTATTAGGCTATTACTCAAAACCTTGCACTTTACTGAACCAGAGAAAACATGAACCCCATATTTTTGTGAGGTTGGGCTCAATTACATTTACAACACTGCCAAACCCATGACACATTGTGTGTGTCATGAATTGCTGAGCCTAACAGCAGCGGCAATGGACAAGAAAATAAGTATATAGGAATATAAAAAACATAAAGTATGATGACAACACAAAAATTGAATGCATCACAAAGATTGCAAGCCAAAATCATATACAATGAATTCAACAATGACACAAGTGTACCTACTAAAACAATTTGAAAGAGGAGTCAAAGTATTAGACACTTGATTGATATGAAAATAAAGATGAATGAAAGTAGAACAGTAACCATTTGAATTATATCCTTTTTAAATTTTTTGAGCCCATATTAGGATGAAATAAAATGAAAAGTACTATCAAGAGTATTAATAAAACTATTTTCAACCGTTTCATTTGTCACTTCTCTACTGAGAACCAACACCAAAAAACCAAAACCTTTTCATCCTTCTCCATTTTCACTTTCTTGCTCTGTCCTGCTCTCTCATCTTCCACCCCTTCTAACAAGACTTCCATGTATAAAATATGGAACAAAGAGCTAACTATGACCTCATCCAGATATCGAACCCATGCTGAACAAGACTCGACAAACACCAGCTGAAGAAAGCTTTGGCCTGAAAACAAGTGATCCAGCAGCACACACGCCCCACATATGTTCTTATAACTCTACCCCAACACACTGTCCAACAATTTCAATTCCCTAGCCAAGGCATATGCTATGATTCCAAACTTAATAGCTTATTGACTAAACACAATGAAACTAATAATCTCCTAAAACAAAATATCTGACAAGACATCCCATTATATCTTCAATTTTTGTAAATTTTTTACTCTACTAGTTAGTTACTTATGGTTTGTTCAGATGGAGAAAATTGGAGAGAAAGGAGAGGAAAGAGAAGGTTAGTGAATAACTTTTTCTTTGTTTGGGAGTTTTAGTGAACAAGGGGAAAGAAATGAGGAATTATGATTAATCCTCGAAAACCCTCCAGCATCCTCTAATTCTAATGTTTTTACACTTCTTTAATTTGGAAGCTTTTGGATGATTTTCTAAGCATCCAAAAAAAGGAGAAGGAAATCATGACTTAACTATCCATTCTCCTTCCTTCCCTTCCCCTCTCCTCCCCTCCATCTCTCTTATTGTCTTCCCTTCCTTTACCCTCCTAACCCTCAAACAGAAGTTTGGATTGACTATCAAAGTAGGCAAAAGGCTTATGACTGTGTTTAGGATATCCTTGTCAAAAGTTACAAGGAATTTGACCTATCTCACAATAGCAAATTCTACATAAAGGTTGAAAGATGATGGTCATCTTAAAAGCTATCTCTCCCTCTCTTACTTCAAATTTTCATCTCAATGTATAAACTGATAAAATAAAAACTTGGGAGTAAAACATGAATTGTGCATGCCAGAGATTCACATCAAATAGGCACCCAATGATAAAGACAGGACAAACCCGTCATCAAGAGAAATAGATCAAATTTAGACAGATTATGCATTACTTAAGCACATACCATTTCAAGTTCTTGAGCCATTAAGATACAAGGTCCACACCATGTAGCATAGAAATCAATAATAAGAGGTACATTTCTTTCTCCCCTCACCAGGTCTTGGACTTCTTGAGCTGACAACTTTTTCTGTGCAACCAAAATAACAAGTAATTGGCTTATTGTGGGTTTAAATTTCTATTTTCCCAACAGAAAATTTTTCGTCAATTTATAATTTGATACACACACAAAAAAAAAAAAGACCCTTAGCCATTTATAGCTCAGAACGTTCAGAAACGGTCCTCTGATGTTTAAGAAAGTGAAAATTGCTTTTGCTTCAAAAACAGAGAAATGGGTGATAGTCCATTATCCCATAATTCCCGTCTCTCTCTCTCTCCCCCTCCCTCCCCCTCCCCCTCCCCACCACATAGATATTCTCTCCTAAGACCTTATCAACAACCAACAACCGATTTCAAGTAATTAAGTCGACCCACAGAAAAGATGCAAACTTCAACAGACAAAAGCAGAGAAACTGCAGATTAACTTGCTAGGACTACAATAAAATTCGAGCAAATTAACGCAGCATACCACAAGGTAGTCATCTTTAATATATTTTCCTAGAGGCGGTTGGCATAGCATCTTCCTCGGCAGCGTCGAAAGCGAAAGCGTATTGCTGCTGGGAGTATTGGTGATAAAGAGTGGATAACGCTCATGAGTTATGGAGGAAGGTTGAGAAATAGAAATGCAAAGCGGTTTGGAGGAGAAATTGGAGATGGGTGAGAGAATGGCCATGCTCTGATGTGGTACATGCGAACCGACGAGTGCCATTGTAATTGTAGTGTTAGGGAGACTGGATGAAGGAAGAGGGTTGAAGGAGGGGTTTGCTATATCCACATTAGATTTTCGTGCTGGATATTTTTACAAGCAGGCTAGTTTGGCATTTAGAAGGGACATGGTTAAGAGAAATAGGAAATAAGAATGTAATCAAAAGACTGCAATAAAATTTTGGTAGGAATATAATTAAAATTATAAAAAATAACTAATATATTTAATATTAAATATAATGAGTATAGTAAAAGATAAGAAAAAAATATTTTCTTCTCTTATCATAATTTTAAAAATTAATTTTTAAATTACAAAGTACAAAAATAAATAATACCCTTTATTTCTATACAAAGAAATGGAATTTTTCCCATAAAAATTATCTTTTGAAAAATAAACAAAGGGAGAATAAAAATATTCATGCTAAATTAAGTTTGTAATGGTGCTAGATTGATCTAAAACTAATTCTTAGTTGATATTAAAATATTTTTTAATGCTAATTTGGTATTTCCTTAATTTTTTATGTTCATAGTTTGATAATTTACTCATTTGATTTATTAGTTTATAATTTAAATCCATAGGATTTTACTCATATAAAATAGGTAAAAATGCATTTTTATTTTTAAATTTTTATTAAAATTTTAATCTTATTCTTTAAGTTTTGAAGTAAATTTATTGTCTAACTTTTCAAAAAAGGTGTAATGGTACTTGGTAACCTAATGCCATTAGAATTTTTAATAAAAATGCTTAGATGATATCTAGCATTGCATCTTATATGATCCATTTAAATTATGTTTCCAAATTCTTATGATAAAAAGGCATGTTTGATCCCTTAAATTTTATTGAAGTTTCAATTTTATCCTATAAATTTTATTTGAAGCAAGTTTAACTTATAACTTTCTCCCCTATGCCTACATGACTTTTAATTCCACACTTTCATATTTAACTTTTAACTCTATCATAGCCTACTTTTTTATTATCACCTAAATTTTTCATTGATTTTCAACTTCATTTATTTTATAGGATATCCTTGCACCAATTTATTGAATTGGCTTGGTTAATATTTGTGGTAACAATGATTTAACTTCTTTAAGACCATCATCATTGAAATAAATTTTAAGTGCATTTTCATTTTTTTCTCCAATTCAAAATCCTCTTCAGTGACATACATGTTGTTTAATTTTAAAAAGTTGAAAAGCAAATTTATGTCAAATAGAAATTAAGAAACAAATTTGAAACTCTAGTGAAATAGAGGGAATTAAAAATATCTTTTTGCCATAAGAATATAAAAATATAATTTAACTAAACCATATGGAATACTATGTAAGCAACTAAGTTAAGAAACTTATTAAATCAATTAAGTTAGAGAATAAATTTACTTTAAATAAAATTTAAGTGACAAGATTAACAGTTCAATGAAGTGATAAGATCAAAAGTTTCTTTTTACTTGGAGGTCAAATATACGAGGGCATAGCCCTGATATCTCATGAGTTAATTTATATGACATTTTTTTATTTGTTAGATAATAACTTATTTTGAAAACTATAATTGCACAACAAAATTATTCACTTCCACGTAGTGTCCGATAAAATTATTCACTTTTTGAATCGAAAAGTTTCTTCCATGTATTGTCTAATATGCATAGATTATATTGAGTTTCAATTTGCAGATAATTTAGCTTATAAAAAAACTTTTAATCTTAATTCTTAAAAGGTTAATTGTAAAAATTAAATGGCAACATGTTCAATGTTAGGCATATTCCAATTTTTTAATGAAATTAGATGATGATTGTGCAATTTCCATGCATTATTTGCACAAATTTCAATTTATTTTTTTACAATAAAAAAATACACATTATGCAAGTTTTTTTTTAGTTTAAAACACTATTCCTTGTTGTTCGAGCATTAAATTGTATAACCTTTCCATGAATTTAGAACTTGTTAATTCCAAAAGCACAAAAGGAGCACTTCTTGGCCAAACATCGTGTGCATGAATCTATATTTGGTGAAATGAAAATTTTTTATTGATGATTACTATTATAATTTTTTTTTATATTTCTTATTGTGCGAATATAAAACAATAATAACTTGAGTTTTAGTTTAGGTGTTTCCTCAATATGATTTATTAGTTTCTTCTAATATTTCTTTCATTTTAATTTTATTTATTATATAAATATAAAGATTTAGAGAAAGAAATTTTTCTTAAAAAAAAAAGAAATTGCTTTCCTTTCTTACCATATTTTTGAGATTATTTTTTTTAAATTATCAATATAAGTAGTATATCATTCCTTTATTAATATATATATATATATATATATATATATATATATAATTAAAATTTTTCTAGGGGAAAGATACTTTCCAATGTAATAAACAAAATCTAAGCTTGCTAGATCATCATATAAAAAAAATCTTTTGTGAATAAAATGCACAAAAATCTTTCAAAAATAATTTTTTGTCCAAAAAATTAACAAGGAGGTACAAAAGGGCTGAATTTGCTAAGTGTCAATCACTCGAATTCATTTTTGATAGAAAAATTGAAATCAAGGTAAGAAATTTCACAAATTTCATTCCTTTGCTAGTGAAAATCAATGACAGAAATAAAGATAATCTTATTTTTCTTTATTTCTTATAGTTGTTCTTCTACAATAACTTCTTTGTGAGAAAAGTCAAGGAGGTCATCCATGAAGAAGTCCTCACAAGTTACAGCATTTTACATGGCCAAGTGTTTATACATTAATAGAAGTACGTAGCATAATCAACATAAATGTATATATGCAAAGCATCTCATTCATTGTTAGGTATTATGATCTTAATCAATTGCCAACATATATTAGAGAATTTATCATATAGCATTGAAAATCATATTTCATGCATCAATAGAAAGTAACTTACCCATCACAACTCACATGTTTTTTTTAATTTTAGGAAATGATAAGTTCTGACTCTCAAATTATCCTTATACATCATTTTCTTAACTTCTATATCTCCTAACATAACAAATTAAGCTTTTTTTAATTTTTATATTTTATATTTTATTTTTTAAGTATGGGGTCCTTATTCATCTTTTACGAATTATGGTAATTGTCTTAACTTTTCTAAGTTTCTAGTTCCAATTTTGGAATAAGGTTCTAAAAATTCTTGAGAATTTTTGGAAAAGCATTTGGTTCTAGAATTTCCATATGTTGAAGCCTTGGATGTCTAATTTTAGTCTAAGTTTATGGTTTCTTGAGTTATGATCAAATTACTATAGCATGCTTAAGACTACTTGAGACAGCACTAAGTTCATTTTGAAATTTAAGCTAAGAATTATTATGCCATCATTTGGCCATAAATTTAGAGATATTCTATCCTTATTTAACTAGTTTTAAAATCTTTTAATAGAACTCAATTTCAATATTCTCATCAAGAGTTATGGTCAATTTTGTACAAGTTGCTTTATCTTTTGTCTGAGATAGATTCAAGGTTAACTTCAATAAAATTCTAGTATTAAATGGTGAGAAGTTAGCTTATGAAATTTTAGAGGTTTTTATAGCCATATGTGTCTAATTTTTAAGTTATCTAATGAATCTTAGTTTTCACATTCCTAGCTCAAATTATAAGGAAAAAGTGACTAGTATCTAGTAAAAGCACAATGCTATCAATTTTTTCATATTGTCTAGTTTGCCTTGTGTAGGACTCAACTACCATTTTCTAAACTTAACAACTATGTCCAAAGTAATTGGGATGTATTCCATCCCATTTACAAGATATTCATGTGTTAAGAACATACCTAAACCCATTAAACAACATTACTCTTTAGGCTAATAGCTCAACTACCCATTTCCAACTTAGCTTACAACCAAAATTTATTTTCACATATCCTAATGAGAATTTATAATGGATCATATCAAAATTTAGCAAACCAAAACCAAAACCAAAATAAAAGAATATTCATGCCACACTCCAAAATAAGTAGAAAAAGGGTGATAAGTGATAAAGAATCACAGCACAAAGGATAAAATCCTTTAATAAGTGATAGTAAATACTACAAAGATTGAATCCTTTTAATAACTCATAAAATTCTTTGAAGAATCCTAGATAGAAAGCTCCAAAAAAGACTCAATTCTAATTGTCAGAAACTCAAATCTGAATTATATTACAGAATAAGTTTCCTTAAATAATTTTAGAGAAAATATAAAATAATTGAGCTTAAATAAACTTACTTAAACCTAAAGCAAATGCAAATACACTTACTTAGGCCTAAAACAAACACATTAATAAAACCTAACATATGTTTTAAAAGTAATAGAGTAATTAACTTAAGGTAAAAAGGTAAACTAATGGGCCACAAAATACTAACTCATAAAAAACTCAAATAATAAAAATACAAATAAAAGCCTCAAAGGCCTAAAATGGATATGCACATTACACACTTATTAAGTCCTTCCAAGTTTTCTTTATTATACTTCCAAACTTCTTGAATCAACCTTTGAAGCACATCTTTGAATCTTTTAACTTTGCTTTTAATGATTTGCTTATCCAAAATGTATAAATGTTTCTCTAATGTCTTGGTGATTTCATCATTCCTTTTCTTTTCAAAAGGATTTATTTTTGAACCTTCAACACCTATATAAAAAAAGTAAGATTAGAATATCAAAAAAAGAATTCAAAATAAATTCACCATAAGAAATCAAATTGAAAGCATAATTATTGTCTCTTTAAGAACTTGGAATAAATCATCTCCATTTGAATGCAACTTGGTTCCCCTTGAGGCCTATCTTTTCTTATGGGTATAAAAACCAAATACCAAGGTTAAATACAAAACAAGAATTAACACTCTCATGCAAGCATACAAACTTATCAATAGTAATAAGTTTGTTAATGAAAGCACATAAAGCATGATTCCTTACAAGTTTCTTACAAAAACTAATCAAACCATGAAAGCTTTTAACCTTACCAACAAACTTAAGTAAAGACTATTCTTTAATTACCTTTACTTTTCCTCCATGCACCCCTAAATTTATGATGCTCACACCATAACCTAAGAAATCAATTCTTTCTATGCAAAGTAAGTATTCTTCAAAATTATTATGCAACTTTTCATTTCTCAAAATTCGCAAAACATATTTTAAATGCCTAATATGTTCATTTTCACTTTTATTATGCACATGATTATTATGAAAATGTGGCAAGTAATCTTTCCAATTCTTTAAATCCCCAAACAACAATAAGATATATCCTTTAAGCTATTGAAAATAACAAAAACAAATAATAACAAATTTATTAATTAAAACATACAAAACATGATTTATTAAACCCATAAAAGTACTTGATGCATTAGACAAAATATATAAAATATGATCTATTAAACTCATGGAAATACTTAGTGCATTAGACAAACCAATTATCAAAACCAACTAAATAACCACTCATACAATTCATACTTTATTTTGAAAATATTTTTCAATACATTTATTTTTCTTATATAAAGTGAATGATATTCATCTTTTAAATTAATTTTGAAAAATATACAAGGATCATGTAATTTACCAAACATATTTTTTAAAGTTTTCTTAACCCCAAAATATTTTATAAAATCACTTTTTTTTTTATCAAAACCTCTAGAAAACCTTTAAAAAATGCACACAAACTATGCAATTTATCATGTCAATCCTTTAGAGCTTTCTTATGGCTAAAATATTGATCAATCCACTATTATAGGTTTCTCCAATAAGCAAATTGCTTAAAGAACTTTAGACATAAACAATTTATATTTCTTATATAAAAATCTATCATGCCTAAAAATATCTCTAAAAATCATTTTTTTACAAACATTAACATTTGAGACAAAATAAACATGTAAAGAAATAGTAAGATCATGTGAAAAGGTAGTAATACCATAATCATTCATATACAAATTCTCAATGTACTCAAAATTTAACAATTTTGTATGCAAAATATCCTTACTATGTTCAAAACCCATCATTCACTGTATAAAGTAAAGGTAAGAGTATATCTTCGAGCTAATATATCAATCATCATAATATTTTTACTTTACTTTTCCTGATGTTCTTTCTCTTTTAAAAGTCATAATTCTCTTAAAGGAACATCATGAAATTTTTGTAAAACAAAATCAAAAGTACTTTATAACTCAAATTTAACTTTGTTAATATTTTCATAGGCTTCTTTGTATAGAATAATTGACCTAGAATATGAAGCACTCCTCACATCACTTGTTTTTGCCATCACACTTAAATTTTCTACTCCTTGTTTTGGCTATTCTCTTAACTCTATCTCTTTTTTTTTTCTTCGTAAGCATTCTTTATTTTATTAAAGTTCTTTCTTTTTTTTCACTCAACTCTAATTTTTTCTCTTCTTCTTCATAAGTATTCTTTTTTTTTTCTCATAACTCTCACTCTTTTCTAACCTTCTCTTCTCTCTATTTTTCTTTTCCTCTCTTTTATCTTCTTTCCTTCTATTTTCCTCATTCTCTCTTTTCTTATCTTCATCTCTTTTAGTTTTTGGACAAACTTAACTATATAATTGTTATTGATCTTGTCATTTTTCTTCTTGAAGTTCCTATCCTAATTAGACTTCTCAAGTAACTAAAATTTGTAGTCATATCTAAAAAAGTTAAGAACAAATTTTTCTCACATAATAACCTTTACTTTTTCCCATATAGTAATAAGCCTTTCACCATTTCTTCTTCTTGATGACATAAGTTAATCTTACCAAATATTAGCATAATTAATGAATTAGTAAGTGGTAAGCCTTACTTTCTTATTTTCTAAATAGTGGTTACAATTAAAGATTAATTCTACCTTCTTTTCTCACTTTAAACAGAGTTTCGGATCATTCCTTTTTTAAAATAAAGGAATCTTCATTTTAATATTGTCAATATTAGAATTCATTCCATCTTTTTCTATGCCTATCTCATTCTTTTTTATCTTTTTTATCACTTTTTTTGAACTTATCATAATGCACTCTTTCTCACTTCTTTTTTCAAAATATCTATCATTTCATTTTTTATCTCTTCTTTCATAGTGTTTTCTTTATTGCTTATCTTATATTCTCCTAAGTCTATTATTATTTTTCCCATTTTATGTAGCAAAAACTTCATTGAGGCTAAAAATCATTTCCAATATTATTTGACATTTTGAAAAGATTACCTACTAGAAAAGGTTAGATAAAAAAAAAGTAAACTACACCAATAGCATATTTTGCACTTGATTTAAAGGTACTCACTCTTGTATTTATCCTTTAATTAAGGTTTTTATCATTAAATAACTTTACACATTCTTCCCATTTTTCCATTCTTATCTTTCCTTCTTGTGGTTCTTTGAAAACATAAGAAACATAACTAACAAGACCCAATAATCATGATAATTGATTTTTACCAATTAAAGGTCCAAATAACTTGAATGATCAAATAATACAATTAGATAATCAAATAGAAATTCAAAGAAGGAGATTAACTAAAACTCAATAGAAAAAACTTCAAAGAAAGGGAATTAACTAGGACTTAAAGATTTAAAATCAAATAATTAAATAAAGAAGATAGATAAGGCTCAAAAAAATGAAGATGAAAATGACTTAAAATTTGAAGGCCCAATTCAAGAATTTAAAAATTAAAGCTAAAAAACTTATAGATGGGAATTGGAAAAGAAATAAAGATTTTGACAACACAAAGGAACTTAAATACTTTTAAAAATAATGGAAGATGACTTAAAATAAGAATTCAAGCTTTGAAATTAAGCAATACCAGCTTCTTTATACTTTTCAGAACTTTTAATGTTTTTGATTTCAAACATATGTCTTCTCTTTTACCCCTTTGTAACTTTTTCTTTCTTTTCTTGAATCACTTTATTTCTTTTCTTTGATTTTTTCTTTTGTTTCACTTGTAATTTTTTTTCCTTTTTTTTTGCCTCACTTTACTTTTATTTCACTTCTCCTTTTGTTTTTGTTTTTCAACTATCAAATTCATTTTGTTATTGCTTTCAATATTTAGCTTTTATGCACTTTTGTGTTCTTATTCACAATACTTCAACACTTATTTTTTAACTATCACACGACTTTTGATTTTTGGCATGCTACTGCACTTTAGTACTATTGCACTATTAGTTCTATTTTTTTCCTCAAAACTCTTGATTGAACAAAAAAAGAAGGTTAAATAAAACTTAATGGAACAAATAAAGCAACAACACATAGTTGTATAAAAGAATTAAATATGAGAAAAGGTTACACAAAACCTAAAAAATAAATAACGTATATTGTAATAAAGGCAAAATAACAAAACTCAAATGAAAATTGAAATGACAAAGATAAAAAATAAAGCAAATGGATAGCACAGGAACTAGATAAAACTAAACAAAGTTAGAATTTAAAGTAAAAGCAAAAATGAAATTGAAAACTCACTTAAAGAATGTGATTTTCAACAAAATAGTAGAAAACTTGAATAGAAATAAATACAAGTTATGAGATAAACAACATTAAAAAGGCATAAATCATAAGCAAAATACCAATATTTGAATGAATTGAATACATAAAATTTAATAAACATTGACTAAGACAAGACTAAATTAAATGAACAACAAAACATATATTTAGGGACAAACAAATGAAATTGAATAACAAATGTTATGACCTTAAAATCTAACAATGGCAATATGAATTAAAGTGCATTTTACAGTAATTAAATATGTGATACTCAATGAATTGACAAAACTCAACAAGACAAAAGCAACCAAACAAAACAATGCAAGACATAGTAGATTAGATAAGATTTTGAACTCAGTTAGGATAGAACCAAACTTAATTGAATATACAAACTTAAATAACAAGAGAGCAATAATTGACATAATGGTATTGACAAGGCATAGCACAAGACTAATGGAAATAAGACACTATTAACATAAATTTAATAAGATGCATAACATAATTGATGATAATGCAAAAAGGCGAAATGGAAAATATGATTTAACTTTACTAACATAAATGAAATAATCAACAAAATGAAAAAGAAAATATAATTCAAAACACTAAAATGAAGATAATAGATTTATGAAACCAATACAACAAAATTGAAATTGGATAGAAACTAAACCTAAAAATTATAAACCTAAAGTTTGAATACCAAATTATGAGAATCTATAATGAATTATCTCAGAATTTGGCAAACCAAAATAAAAGTGGAAGGATATTTACACCACCCTCTAAAATAAGTAGAAGAGGAAGGATAAGTGATAGAAGATGCCATAAAGATTGAATTCCTTTGATAAATTACAAAGTTCTTTTAAGAACCTTAAAAAAAAGCTCACAAAAGAGATTTAATTCTAATTGTCAAAAAATCAAATCTAAATTGTGTTGAAAAATAAGCCTCTTTAAATAGTTTTAGAGAAAATATAAAATAATTAAGCTTAAATAAATTTATTTAGACCTAAAGCAAATATAGATAAACTTACTTAAGCATAAGGCAAATACATTAATAAAACCTAACATGTGTTTTTAAAGTAATAAAATAATACCTAAAGTAAAAAAGGTAAACTAATGAGCTATAAAACACCAACTTATAAAAAAGCTCAAATAATAAAAACATTAATAAAAACCTCAAAAGTCTAAAATGGATATGCACATCACACACTTGTTGAGTCCTTCCAAGTTTTTCTTTTTATGCTCCCAAGCTTCTTGAATCAACCTTTGAAGCGTATCCTTAAACCTTTTAACTTTGCTCCTAATGATTAGCCCATTCAGAATGTGTAAACATTCCTCTGGCATCTTAGTGATTCTATCATATCCATTATAAAGAAAAAAAATTCTGATGTTCTAAATGCTCATCATATACATACGTATAATTCCCACTCATCATATGTATAAACACATATTTCAAATTTATATGGTAGGAATCATAGATTAAATGGATAATACTTACCTTTTGCTATTTATGAATTTCAAAGTTGTTTTCTTGAAGAAACATAATTCATCCTTTTCTAAGCTTCAAATAAATAGAGGTCATGCTAAGGCATAATTTGTTAGAGATTTCTATCCATGTAGCCTTATTCTAACTTCTTTATGAAGATTTGAGTTAGCTTTCTTAAGAAAAACTTCAAGTTCCTCAAGAACTTATAAAGCCAATACTAGTTTAAATCTTGAAATCTAACTAATAGCCTAAGATAGTTTAGAAGTAAAAGTAGGTTGAGATTCTTTAGTTTCACTAAGGATTGAATCATAAATCTTAAGATATTGGAGAGAAAAGTTAGAAAAACTTACTTAGGCCATTAATGAAGGCTTAAAAGCAATAAAAAAGGTGAAAAGGATTTTATGAAATTGAAAACTGCTCTTGGACATGAATTAAATGATGCTCCATAGAGGATACATTTATCTTTTCACATTTCATGCTTATCTCTTAGGGGATATTTTGGTAAATTTGTATTTTAGATTTTTAAATGCTTTTACTTTTTACATTCCTTAAACTAGGTCACTAGCATTAATTATTGTCAAAACCTATACTAATTTTAACTCCTTTTAAAAGCTTTCCAATACTATAACTTTACTAGAATCAGAAGACCATAATAACTACTATTTTGAATTAGTCAAAGTTTAGTCCAATTATAGAAAATAATTATTTTATTTCATTTTCTACTATTCGAAACCTTCCACATCTATTTCACTAATTCCATAAAATCTTCAAATTTAATTAAAAAAATTAGGAAAATTAACTCTTTCCTAATTCCCTAGGTTGATTCAAGGATTTTCACATTTTGTAATTTTCAATTTTTCATTTTTTAACTTCCAAAAATCTAAATAATTCATCAAAATTAATTAAATTAATTTGAATAAAAATTTAGGTTATTACACAATAACAACTCAATAATATCCAAAACAACCTAGTAATATGTGCATACTCATTTTTCATATTATGTCAATTTCTTAGGTGGCTTAGTCTAACATCCTTTAAAAAACATAAATAAAAGTTAATTCACTATCTCAAATTCATCAAATTCCTAATCAAACTCAAAGAAAACTTACATTAAACAAAAGATAAGTCAATTATAACATATTAGTTTGCAAATAGATTCTAAATCTAATTGTTTCAATATATAAACAAATGGAAAGAAAATGAAGGCTCAAACAATCCAAAATTTTTTTATTCATTTTACATGAGTTCTCTCATAAATCTCAATCAGTTTTAGCTTTGTTGTAAATATTATTTCAACCTTAGTGCTTTGTTCAATTTTATCTTCCTTAAAAAACTAGTGGAAATCTATGTATAAATGAAAATAGTTGCTTACAATTATCTTAGAACATGTGTAATTGTGCTTGGTTGATGGTGGACAAATAACACTTGGAATAGCCTGTAAAAACATATAGCCTATACAGACATGTGGAAATGAAATAACTAGTTGAAACTTAGAACTCAAAATCTATCCATATTTATAAATAATGTCATTAAAAGAACACTAAAACTATTAAGGTCTTACACTAACTTAAACTTTGCTATGATTGCATATAATTTGTAGACACAAGGCATGCTTTTTAACACAAGACATAATTTCCCTTGCTAAATAGAAAAGTTTCTCCAAAACTATTCAAGCTCAAACTTATATTATTTCATATTCTTAAGTAATTTCTCATCACTAAAATCAAAAGCAACAATAAAGGGCGAATTCTATAATACTCTAAGAATTTGAAACTCGAGACGATGTGACATCGTAGAAACCATTAGAATATAATTATTTAACTACATCCAATAAAAAATGAATAATTATGATTAAATAATTTCAATCTAATGACATTAGAATTTTTCACGTTACCTCAAATTTTAAGACTTTAGAGATACTATAACAAGTACTAGGTTATAATCATAGAGAAAATTCTTCAAATTCATCTTTTATCACATATTGCACACTTGCTAGCACCATAAGGAAGAATAGGATCATTTAACAGTGGAATGGACAAAACATCAATGCTATTTTTCCATGAATATTTTACAAAAAGAAATTATCATTAAATTTAAGCTTCATTTATTTTTCAAAAAATGTTTTCCATAAGAAAATATTGTTTCCTTCGATATAGATAAGGAATTTATTATTAAAAAAATGTTGCTTAGAGTTACGATAGAGAAAAAAATAATTTTCTTTTTTAAAAAAAGGAAGCTATCTTTTATTAAACTTTTTATATGTAACATTAAATATATAAATCATTGCCTACCATTATCCATTATCTTAATATATTGAGTAAATTACATTCACCTCCCTTGAAGTTTAGTCTAAATACATACATCCCTTTTATTTTAAAAAATAGTCACCTACCTCTCTTGTTGTAAACACTCGATCGATTTGCCATCCATTTTACTGACTCATATGAAAGCACATGATCAATGGAGTTTGAGAGCTAGCCTTTTAAGATTTTCTTACATTTAAGCCTTATTGAATCTTAGCACTTGAGAGCAAAATTTTAGGATTCCAACCTTGCATAATTTGCAGTAGAAAAAGTAGATGGATGTATTGGTTAAACATTTAAAAAGTTTTAAAAACAATTTCTTGGATCAAATTAACTTAGTATCATAAATAATAAATTAAATAATTTTTAAAATTGTTAGAAAATAGTGGTTTTGCAATTGAATATATTTTGAAAAGTTTAACAAGAAAATAAAAGAAATTTCATATTCTAAAGTAGGAAAACTTGAAAAAAAAATGATGAAATTGGAGGAAAATTTAAAGGAAACCATGAGAGTAGTTAAGAAAATAGAAATGACCCTTTTTAAAATTAAATAATTTAAACATCCTAAAATGTAACATAAAGGCAAATTTTAAATAATCAAAGTGACAAGTACCCAATTGAATGTAATGAACCCATTACCCTAAATGTAACCTTGAAACAAACTATAGTTGTGTTTATGATAATTGTATTCTCTTTCTCATTATTTGCATGCTCTATTTTGTTGCTTTTTTTTGTTTGGTCATATGGTCCTTCCATGGTTTCAAATATAACAACTCAGTGCTATAATTGCTTATCACAAGAACACCATTTAATTTTTCTTTATTTGTTTCTCACTCTTCCCAAATAACTTTTCACTCGATAGCCAAATCCTACACCCAACTAACATTCAAACAAATACCATCTTTTGTAGTGAAAGAAAGGGTGAATAGCGATTGTAGTGAGAAAAATAAAGTTATAAAAAAGAAAACAATGTCATAAATTTTATGCCACGAGGAGCCCTGCATCTGACAAGCTTTCTCCAAAATTTTTGGTTGCATATATTTTAGTTGTTTTCTTCCCAAAATGACATGCACAGTACACTTCATAGAAATGCCTGTCATTTTTTTTTTCTTTACAAGGTAAAGTCTTAAAGGCATAATAAAGATTAAGAAAAAATCCTTAACAATAACTATTTCTATTATTGCTGAGAAAGGTAATTGTATATTTTTCAAAATAGAATGGTGTTATGTGTATTTAAGTTAAATGTTAAACGAATTGAGTGTAATTTAACCTAATATTTATAATTATATTTTTATGAAAATATTTTTCGCTAAAACTAATAGAGCCTTTAATATCTTAATTTATACATAAATAGTAAAAGATCATATTTTACCATAAAAGAGACTCTTACTGACTTGTTGTAAACCCATTAATTATCATAGATCCCACCAAAATATAATAGATAGTATTAAGTTTTGCCTCTTAAAAGATTGAATTTTTTACTATTAGATTATATTTAATATATTAATATTTATATTTTTAATTTTAATTCACTTATTTTAATATACAAAAAAAAATTCAATGATGAAAATATTTAATATCTTATGAGATGGAACTCTTCATAATATTACCTAAATATAGATACCTTGTAAGATAGTTCATATATGCCTCTTATATGCAATTAGCATTGTTCATTAAATTTTTACTTTATTGGTATCTTGCTAGTGTATTGAATTTTGTTAGTTATATATGATGATGATTTTTAAAGTACTACTTTCAAACTATTGTCCTCATGTTTGTGAGAGATATGTGAAATCCACACATGCATGCTTGGGCATTTGCTAGGACAATAAATTCTTTTCAACAAGCATAATTGCTATATCTAACCATTTAAATAAATGTAGTTATAGAATTTATACTAATTAATGATTTATATAAGTATTATACAGAAAAAGATCTACATTCATTACATGGATATCAATTGCACAATCTTTTCCATTTTTTTAGTGCATTCAACTTCGGTCAAGTACAAAGTACACATACATTTTGGAGAATGAAAATAATTTTATAAGACATGCCAACATCTTTCACAATCATATTATGAGGGTTCCACAAAGTTACTCATGTTGACAACTGCCATATTCCATAGAAACTTGTTTAATTTAAGAAATAATTGTGACACTCGAAGGAGTTTCTTAATGAGATTTTTATATCAAGTTGAATAAAAAATTATACTTTGTAATTCATGTTAAAATATGAATAGAAGAAATTTTTTCTTACTTTTTTTTATAATAATAGGAGTGGTAATCTATTTAATATGCACATAAAATTCAAAGTTCAAACTTCAAACATAATAACAATAAAACTTCTAAGGTAACATTAGATGGCAATATACCATTAAGGCATTGGTAAATTTTTCCTCACTTTTGATGCATGGGATTTCGCAATTAAGCAAGAAATAGATTTATATATAAGATTCAAAATCACGTCCTATATATATGAGATTCATCCATATACAAGTCTATCTCTCTATGACTAGATTAAAATAATTTTCCTACTTTAAGAATAACATAAATTTTAAATAGAAAATAAGAAAGGGCCCTTCAATAATGCTAATTAAACTAATAGAAGAGGAGTTATAAAGTCTACAATGGATTAGGAGAAATTATTAACATCACTATATATACTTTGTACAGAGTGAGATCACATTCTTCTAGTAATAGTCATGTTAGAGCCATTTTGGAAAACAAACAATATATAATTTTTCACTTGAAATTACTTAAAGTTTCACTAAATTTTGTTATATTACACTAACATGACTACTACTAGAATGAGAATGTCAAATATTCATTGTTCTTCTTTTAACAATTAGAACAATTTATGATATATAACTGATATAATAATCATCAATACATTAATAGATTTAATCATTGATATGTTATTATATAGCGTACCTTAAAAAATTGTCAATTTGATTTGCAGTTGGATATGATGTTATGCTAGTATACTACTATGTCAATAATTGTATATCATGTTAACAATCTTTTAAGGCACGCCACATGATAAACATATCAATAGTTAAATCTAATCTATATATCAATGCATCAATAGCCAATATGCACTATAAACTCCCTCTTGATAAAGGAAAACCCCATTACAAAGTTATGAATCTCCCTCATTGTGATCCATCCAAAAGGTATTATTATTAGCTTTTATAGTTTAATTAAAGCCCTTAACTTCTTCCGATCCTTAATGAAGAATCAACAGTGCCTTTGTTGACACTTGCAAATATCTTAGCAATCTCTATTTGTGTTTTGGCAATGATTTCGGTTCTCTTAATATCCATTTCTCCTTTTTTGACATCAGCTTCAGCTTTCATCCTCTCGATCTCTTTCATTGTTTCCATTCTTGCTTGCTCTGATCTCACTACCACTTTTGCTAACCATCTTATGCTCTCTGCTATCTCCATGCCCTCTTTCCTTCTTTTCTTGTCTTTCTCCATTTTCATCTTCCTCTTTTTGCATCTCAAATCACTATATAATGCTGGTGTGCTACTATCAGAATCTAATGGATTTTTGTTAGATACATGCTCGGATGACTTGGTTCCCAAGCCATCTTCCTGTAATGACAAGTCATTAGAAGATTTTTAGATAATGCAATGATGTAAAATTTTCAAATATGTATGGATGTGATTCAAGGTCAAAAAAGTAAAAAAAAAATCAAAACCATACACATTTAACATGGTTTGGATTTAAGCCTACTTCATATACAAACATGAGAAACAAATTTATTAACCTTTTGCTTGCTTCCATAAAATATAGGTGGAAAGAATACTCAAGGAAAAAAAGGAATAGAAAATAATGTTTTCACTTACTTGATTGTAAAGTAAAAAAGAGATGGAAGAGAAAAAGAGTAGAAATGGGTAATGTTATGGAAAACTTCAACTCATAAGAGATTGAATGTTTCATAGTTGGATTGTCTTTTTGCAAATTTTAAAGCAAGTTAATTAAAATTAAAAATATAAATCTTAATGCATTAAATACAATCTAATGATAAAAATACTCAACCTCTTAAGAGGTAGAACTTTTCATAGCATTACATTTTTTCTTTTCACCTAAGCAAAAGCTCTTTCCTTTTATCTTCTTTCCTTTCCCTTTTTTTTCTTTTCAACCAAGCAAATGGTAAAGGTATTTTAATCACTCCCAAATTCACATTTTAAATGCATTCAAAATATTTCACAATCCTCATCTATTAGGTAATACATTTTTTCAAATCTTGTATACACCTAAAATAAGATCATAAACAAGCTTAATTTATACATGGATGGAAATTTTGATTAAGTATGACAATAAATAGATAAAGCTAATTTAAAGAATAATTTATCAGTATAATAAATGAAG
Organism: Sindora glabra; assembly: GCA_020226215.1. Lineage (NCBI taxonomy): Eukaryota > Viridiplantae > Streptophyta > Magnoliopsida > Fabales > Fabaceae > Sindora > Sindora glabra. Next base: position 92,704,215 of record CM035226.1, read on the forward strand.
TTTATAAAAGAAATGAAATAAAAGTTGTGACACTCATAAATAATACATATAAATTTTACATAGTTTTAATTAAAGAGAGAGATTACAAGAATATTAAAAAAAAAATAATATGTATAAAATTTTGATCTCTCATTTAATTAGGACTATAACAAATAGACCAAATTAAATACAAATTAATCTGTATTACTTATGAAAAAATAGATTAAATTTTGAGTGGTTTATATTTGGTCAATGAACTTTGATTGTAAACCTATAGATCTATCAACATCTATTCAATTTGCATAAATTAATTTGTATTATTTGTCAAAAAAAAAGAAAAAAACTTAATTTTAAATAATTTAATCCACCAAAATTTATGGACCAAATTGAATCGATCCGATTTACAGGCTTTGATTCATTTCACAAGTCCAATACTATTAATGGATTACACTAAGAACAATAGTAAAACCGAGCCCACAACCGGAAGAAGTGAACAGGCATTGACGCTAAGCCTATAACGTCATGTATGCTGGGCAACAAGAAGCAATAATATTCTGCTTCTTGTGACAGAAGAAACAGAAAGGGATTGCTCGAGGAGGTCTTCTAAACCCACCAAAACGAAGGACTATGGTATCTATATTACCATTTTTCTTAGTGTGACGGTAGAATCCCCTAAATCAAATACACTAAAGAGCATATAGGTTAAATTGATTGAGTCGGCCTGCCCTCTACAGAATATAAATGATATCATTTTTCTGTCCATTGCTATGATTTCTAAGAAGCATGAGTCAGCAAATGGACATAAAGTTATCAATTTGAAGATGACTTTCATTCACAGCAGTGCACTTCAAGTTTGGTTTTACCAAAAAACAAAATGACCTTTTGTAACTTTTCTTAGAAGGAATGGGTCTGCCGCACTACATTATACAGAAGTCTTTTCACCTTCTTCTGCAGTAAAATTTGTGTACTAATTGAACTAATTAAATGCAGTAAGAACACTACTAATAAAGTGGAATTAGATATTAGAAGTCATATTTTCTCAAGTGATAGCTACCCCAATAATTAATTAATTCAATAGTAACAAATTAAATTTCAAGACTTTTGAAGTCCGAATGTGAGATTTTACAAATTATGGTTAGAATTCATTGCCATTTAGAATAAATTTTTGATCCGGAAACTTAATTGTGTAAATAAATGGCTTTCTGGTAACTTAAGTTTCTATTAAAATCTAATTGTACCTAATATGCTGGGAGAGTTCTTTAATTAATCAGAACCTACCTACTCCATCAATTGTAGACAAATAAAATAATAGATAGATACAAAATATAGTATACTTAAATAGTGTGAGTCCATTCACCCAAAGAAAAAAAAGTGAGTTTTAAAATTTTGTAGGACAACAGTTGAAAATATGTTGTGTCAATATCTTTTAAGTGCTTACCATATTTAATAATTATACAAGTATTTATACGTTACATTACTTCTAGCAATTAATTTTCATATTTAACTTTTGAAAAATAAAACTTCTACGGAGAAAAAGGCTGTCAGAATCCTAATAGAAGCGTCTAGTCTAAACCATAAACTCACCTCGAAAATGTAAATCACACATAAATGATTGATCAAAAGGCTAATAAATTTTTTTTGACAAAAACTGATTAAAAAAAAAGCCAAAATAGACAATTACCCGTTAATTAATTATTAATTAATTACCTTGGCTATCCTATCATCACCATTTGATCCATTTGAGTTTTGTGCATTTGCAAGAGGCGGAGATGCAGCCAGAGGCTGTGGCTGATGTGGAGGTTGTTGTGACGCCGCCGGGGATGGCTCCACCAACATCAGAGGCAAGTTGTTGCCCATATAAGGTGGTTGAGACGGCGGAGCATAACGCAGCGCTGCCGCTGCAGGCTGTATGGAAGCCGGTGGCCCCGTCCCACGCAGCAGAAGATCAAGACGTGAATACAAAGGCCAAGAGGAGGCATTATCTGCTGTTGCTGACTCAGAACGGTACCGTTTCTTCATAGACTCTATCTTGTTCTTACACTGAGTTTGTGTCTTTGGAGCTTTTGTGGAGTTGGCTCTTGAAGAAACATGCCTAGCAACATCTTCCCAATCATGGCCTTTCAGTTTGGCTCTATTCCTGAGCACCCATTTGGCTTCATAGGCCTCAAGAAGTGTTGACACTGCTCCTTCACTCCACTCATCTCTCTTAAGTCTATCACCGGCAGTGGCCGCAGTTGGGCCACCACCGGCACCACCACTGCTAATGGGTTTTCGTGAAGACTCTTCTTTGGTGATGGTGGTTTTTGTGGTGGTGTGATTAGGGAGGAGGAGAGATGGGTGGATATCTTGATTTTTTGCTTCTTTGTTTTCCATCTCTCACTATCTCCATACCATAATTTTTTTAACCCTATGTTTAGCTGCTAACATGTATCCAAAGTTGGAGTGGGTTTAAGCATAAGAAAAAGTAACAAGGGACAACCACTAGCATTTAGAAAGATAGTGAAAAAAGAATGGCTAGCGATAGTGGAAGAGGACCAATAAGAAAAAAGAAATTAATAAATACCCTTAACTTTATTCAATTTTTGTATACTTGCGTGTGTGGTTGACATATATGAACAAGAGGGATAGTAGAAAGGTGGATCAATTCCTTGTAGAGTACACTAATTATTAATTAGCATATAATTTTATAATTGAGATAAAATATATTAAAAACCAAACTTCATGTGTTATTTAATTAGTGATTATGTCTATAATTCTTGTATCGAAGTAGTAGAATTAAGAATTTGTTGGATAGGCGAAATAATATCAATTAATTTACTATAATATTTTTTTAAGAGTTTTAAAATTCGAGGTAATATTACAAATTTTAAGATTGTTAGGTTAAAATTTTTTAATTATAATTATTTATTTTTAGTAAATATGATTAAATAAGTTTAATTTAATAATTTTTAAAATTATCACATTATTTTAAATTTTAAAATTATTATAAAATTATATAATTCACTATTAATTTTATTAAACATATAATAAATAATAATTCATGAGAAATTAAATTAATACAGCCTCGTTATTCAAAAGAGAGAGGGGATTAAGGGTAACCAAGGTTAGTGGGCAACCAAGAAAAATTGATTCACTTTTGTCAAATGAGTTAATGATGTTAACTTGATAACTTGAATGTTATTTTGTTAGCATTCGTTGGTGTTTAAATGTTGCGGTTGAGTTATGGGCGTTAGCGTTGATATGAAGCCAAGCAAGACATCCGATGCTATTGGTGGGGCTGAGTGGGTGGCAGACCCACGTGACTGACCCACCATCACCACCACCGTTAACATTATGCAAGTGCTAATCCACAATTTCAATTCTTCCCCCTTTTATCACCGTTCACCTGCCATTGTCTTTACTCCCCATGGCTTCATAATGATGCCTAGCTATCGGTCTATCCATTTTTCTCTCGGGGTATTTTTTTTTTTTTTCCTCTTTCAAGCAAAAGAAGCAATAAATCACTTAATTCACTCATATAAAATTTTAAGTTGAAACTTTAGATACGGAAGAAGAAAAGCTTAAACAATAACATCTGAGTATCGTTTTAATATCAAAAGTATCAATGTTGATTTTTTATTTTTCTTATTTATTTTATGTGTCATAAATTTATATAAAGACATACAAAAGTATTTAAAAATTATTTGGTTTGCGTGATCCCAAAAGAGAAAGGGAACGGAGAATTTTTATTTTCTTGATTCAAAAAAAAATTCATTTCCCTTTTTACAATTTTGCTTAGTAGAATTATGATAAATGAGATAATAATTCCTTTCAATTTTTCAAAAAATTCAATTTTCCATTAAAAGTTAGTTGGAAGAAGTTTGCCACCCCGACCCAAATCCATTTTAATTGACGCTTAGCTTAATATAATGTTCGAATACCATATAGTTATTATATCAAAAATAATAATAAAAAAGTAAAAATTAAACTAATAAATGATAATTATTATAAAGTAATAGTAAACAATAATAAAAGTAAAAATAAAAAAATAACATATTTATATTTAATAAATAATTATATAATAATAATTTTAGTAAATAATAAAAGATAAAGTATTAGTAATAAAAAATAATTTTAGTCAATTAATGACAATAAATAATAACAAATAAAAATATAATAATTATAATTATAATTATTTTAATAATAAAAGAATAAATTAATTCACTCTCAATATTCATTTTTCTCTCCATACTTTCGTTTGTTAATTCTTTTCCTTTTTTTCCGTTGAAGCAAATAGCCTTAAATTTAAACTCCGACACATTTATCAAGAATAACAAGAACTATATCAGTTGAGGAAATTAAAATGCCTTGTTTGGTTTTTTTTTTATTTTTTCCCCTCACTACACTATCTCCATCTTTTATAGAAATAAAAGGGAGAGTAATGAAAATAAAATTTTATTTTTTTAGAAAGGATAAAATTTAATTATCATTATTGCTGCTATCAGCTTTCATCTAAACAGATGTTACCCTAGATGACTAAAAAAAACTTGCTCATTTACTTGGTGTCATAAATTCAAATTTAAAATGAGATTATAAAAATATTTAATTTTATAAGTTTACTAGATATGACTTAAAGAACTGCTTAAATCAACGTGGAAAAAGTAGGATCTGGATTTCATCAATTTTTACTTTCTCAATTTTTCTTTTTAATTTAAGGGAGATGGAAATACAATTTTTTTATTTTGAGATTCAAAATATTTTTTACTACTGAAATTAATCATTTTAATAAAAATATTTCTATCTACCTCTCTTTGCTAAATTTACGCCCTCAATATCTTTTTACAATATAAAAGGTATCCAAATGTTAGTTAAGACACATAAACTAATGAATAACATTTTTTTCAATAATGATTTTCTTTAATCCAACCATTTATTTTGAAATAGTTATAATATCCATCTTATATACAAAATTTGAGAGAGTTTGAATGACAATAATTATACAAACAAATTTATTAATATTTAAAAGACATATTTTATGTCAATTTTAAGGTTTATTAATGGGATGCAAGCTAATTTTTGAATCGATAAAAATTTTGAAAGTATAATTTATATAATAAGTAGATGGTATTTAGAATATTTACAAAGTCTATAGTTATGATCTTTGTATTTTTATCTTTATTAATATTAGATAATGTTAATATTTCATCATAATATTAAAAAAAAAGGTCTTATTGATTCACAAAAAATATGTTTATTTGTGAAAAATGGCTTTTAATTCAAAATATTCCTTTAGAATAGAGTATCAATAAATCTAGTGGGACAGCATAGGATTTAAGTGTATTAATTCATGGTTATTCCCTATATACTCAATTATGGAATAATGCATATATCAAATAACAAATGAAATTATATTTCTTCCTATTCAAAATTATTTCATACCTAAAAACCCTGTGTGTGGTATTTTTGCAACTTGATATGCTTAGGTGACGTAATTTAATAACATTTAAATGTAATTTATGAATATCTCACTATCTATTCCAACATATCACAAAAGAATCGAAGGAACCATGACATGTTGGCCAATAATAAAAAGGTATTGACCATGTACCGTGTAATTTCGGTTAGAAAAACTATCGGCCGGTGATAATTAGTCATACATGCTTTATGCTTTCTGTGTGCCTTTTGATGAAAGACTTCTTTGTTAATTCACAGCCACTTGCTAGGCCAAAAGTTTTGGCCTATTGGCTTTAATTTCTGATGATGTCTATAGTTGGGCATATATAGGTTTTGAGGAATCAAAGTAGGCAACATCAAGTAATGGAATATGGAGGATTACTGGCTATCTCATTTATTCCAACTAAGTTTTTGGCCATAATTCATTGCTCCTTTCATCCCTATGTATTGCTTTCTCAGGTTAAAAGAAAAGGTCTTGAGTACACTGGCTGATGTCAAAAGTATATTTGATGTTTTTTAATGGATTTCTTTATCAAATCAGTCCAATATATATGACTTGGGACGTTTGGGATCAACACATATAATCCTTTTTTCTAAATTAGCCTATGATAAATTACAACTTAGTTTTGTAAAATTTTTCTCATTTTGCAGATCTCATATGAATAGAAATTTTTTTCATGCGTGCATGGAAAACAAAAGTCTTTGAAAGTAAAAACAAGAATAATCGGATTTTATAATTTTTTAGATAGCTTAAACTGTAATGAAAATTAATTCTTTCATTCCCATTAAAATCCTACTTAATTTGGTGGAGCAGAATTAATAATCTTCAAATGAAGAACCAAATTCAAGTTTTTATAGATACAGTAGACCCATGAAAGGTATTTTTATGAAAGAATATAAAATATTTAAATTTCGCTAGAAGGAGGGCTTGAACCTCCGACCTTTTGGTTAACAGCCACACGCTCTAACCAACTGAGCTATTCCAGCAATTGTTCAGAAAACTAACTTCTACTATTTATCCAGAGAGATCATAAGCTCAAGTTCAATTCTGAGGAAGTTTAACTAGATTCCACAAAAAAAGAACAGCAAATTTACATGTTCTAAAAGGAGCGAATTGCTGGTATTTGCTAGATATTAATAAACAGAATTTTGCCTCAATACTTCTTCGAGAAAAGTTGGTTGATTTGATGGAAAGGTTACAATTTTTTCATAAATTTATGGAGCTATTGTTTATAATAATATATGTAATTTTTTTCATAAAACTTTATAACTGGGTACAATATATGTACTATTTTTTTTTTCATAAAATTCTATAACTTGTAATATAGAAATTTACAAAATTGTATTAAAAAAACTTGCATAAAGTCGTATTAATACCGAATAAAATTCCTAACAAGCAACCGTGGGAAACGAAAGGTTCTCCCATATCAGATTTACTTTTCAAAAGGCAACGAAAAGGGCAAATCTAGCCAGCAGCTCCCGTTCATTATATACAAAGAGCGGTACCCTTGACAGTACCAGACTTCATATAAACAACAAATATATACATTTAAAATCCTCAGAAAGATTAAAAGCAAAATAGTATCACTTAGCACTTTGATTTTGAATAGTTTAAAATTTTAAAAATTCAGAATGATATAATAATTTTTAAAATTATTAGATTGAAATTATTTAAATATATTTATTAAAAATTAAATAATTTTAATATTTATTACATCACATTAAATTTTAAAACTTCAAAAATACTATAACAAACATTTAAAAAGCTATCGAAAAGTAGTCGCAAATGCAAGTAGAGCTGTACTTTCAATATGGATACGACACCAACGGCCTCCAAATTTCCGATCTCTTGGCACGTGGCAGATATCGGAGGTTTAATCACGAGAAGGTAAAATTCAATCTTATCATGTTAACGTGACAAGTAAAAATTCTATATTAACCTTATCACCTTTTTATCAAATCGGGTCAAGCCGAATTTTTACAATACTAATATTAATTCCAGTACTAGTTCCAAGTCAACTTTCATCAAAGGAGCTCAAGCAAGTTTTGCAACATGTTATACTTTTCTATTATTATTATTTGCACATCACTTGATTGTTTATTTTTAATTTCACATTATTAATTTATTAAAATTAACTATTATTATTTAAAAATTTATTATTATTATTATTATTATTATTATAATATATTAAAAATTAATTATTATTATCATTATCATCATTAATGAATATAATAAAAATAATAAAAAATAAACTAAAATATAATTTTTTTAATATGAAAAACCTCTAATTAGAAAAGTAATCAAAGACCGTATCATCTAACTAAAAAGTTTAGTATTAATTAAAATGGATACAAATATTTTATTAATTAATTTCATAACATATATATAAACATGAATATATCATTATTTTATGATACTAATAATAATTTATTATTTTAATTAATATATTTATTAAGTTATAATAATTTTTTTATATATGTTTAATTATAATAATTAGTTTGTATAATTTTTTATTAATTTTTAAGTTTTATGATAATAAATTGAATTTTCACATAATTTTTATTAATTTTTTAATTTAAATGTAATTATTTATTTTAATAACTTTGTGTAATATATACTAATGATATTAAATATATAAATTTATTAATTTTAATATTAAAAATTATTTAATATTACTCATATATAATTTTAATATACTAAAATTATTATTCTAATATATGTAAACACGCAATAATAAATTAATAATTTATTATTTACTGTTATTATTAGACTAGACTAACAATTAATCTAATAATTCTGTAGATTAATACTTATCAATTCCAGTCTTTTATTAAATTAGATTAATTAATTCCAGTCTTTTACTAAATTCAACCATTGTTAACATTTTCTATATGAGTCCAAATCTCAGGTTAGATAAATTTATATCAATCTTAAACCAACCTGTTAAACCTAATCTATTTCGATAGCTTTATAAGAAGGGAATGACTAATGGCAAGGCTTGCATTCCTTTTTATCATGTTGTGTATAGACCTATTTATTTCTATTTGGTTGTTAATATGAAAAATATATTTTTTTAACAAAATATGAATAATATCAAATTTAGAAAGGCTTTAATTGTATGGAAAATGAAAGAATAGAACTTTTTTTGCAAGAATTTTAGTACCCCAATCTTTCAATATACTAGTTTTAAGTCAACTTTTTAAAATCAATCCATTTTTACACCTTTATAAGAAAGGAATAACCAATGGCAGGGTTGCATTCCTTTTTATCATATTGTGTATAAACCTGTTTATTTCTATTTGGTTGTTAATATGAAATAGAATTTTTTTAACAAAATGTGAATAATATCAAATTTAGAAAAGCTTTAATTGTAAAGAAAATGAAATAATAGAATTTTTTTTGGGCGAGAATTTCAGCACCCATACATATGAATATTGAAGTAAGTCTTCAATTATTTAGTTATTTTTCATATATAAATCTTTAAGAAGAAGAGTATATAAATGATAATGGAAGCAGATCATTGTCAAATGATAATACATCTCAAATTTGGTCTTTGTTTCTTGTATACGAGTTTAAACATTCCTATTATCACGCAAAAAATAAAAATTGTAAGCAAATATTTGTTTAGTAAGAAAATTTTTTTCTAACCAAAATTTGTTATAATAAATAACATTTTAAATGATCCTATTGAGGATCTTAGAATAAAAAAAGAGAATTCTTATTTTAACAGATCAAAGAATTAATTAAGGATGTTCTAGGGATCATAAATCGGATTAGACTCAGCCATCGTAAACAAACCTTTTGTTTATCTAATATTCAAGGGGGAGAAAATGGGATTCCATGGAAACACAACCAGGCAAGAATATGTACTCGATTGACCTTAGATTGGAATTAGGTATAGCAATAGTTCGAAGTAAGAGCACATCAGACTTTTTTTGTTATATACTTTATTATTAAAGATAAAATATTATTGTTATATGCCCTATGTTTAAAAATAAAATTCATCCTATCTCCATGCCTCAAAAGATAATAGAACTCTACAAGAATTTATAGGGAATAAAAGAAATTAAAAATTACAAATCTTAAAATTAAAAGTTACAAATTTATATATAATTATTAAATAAACTCAAGCAATAATAAATAAGGAAGAAAGGAAAAAATTTAAATTCAAACATTACAAATCTACATAATTAATAGAATATTATAATATAAATTTAAATTCATATATAATTGAATTAAACAATTTGAAACTTTGAGTTAAAAAACAAATTGATACATAGCAAACTAAATATTACTACTTTCTATCTTCATCTTCTCAAATGAAATCTTAATATATTTTTAATTTTTTAAATAATTAAATTATTAAATGGCTTAAAATATTAAATATATGTATGCATATATTATAATATAAGGAAGAAATATAATAATTTTATAACAGTAGATTTTCAAAAGATAAGATAATATATTATTACTCCATCACCATCAATTTGTTCGAAGTAAAAAGTGCGCCATGTTTGACCCTGCGAAACAAAAAATCATACCGTGCTTAAACTTCATCAAGACATTCTCGCAAAATATTGTAAATATGAGATATTTTATTATCCTAAATTGAAATATAACAAATTGAGTAGATATAAGACTTAGGAGTATCAAATCTTAACAATCACTCTTACGGTTTAGATCTAGATTAAGCTCTTAACAATTGTTTGCTTTTGGGTAGAGATGGTAGGTTAGACATTCTACTGTTTCAAGATAAAACTTCATGGAAAGTATCATCATTTTGAGTAGAACTTCAATTATTTGTCAATAATAATCAAAACCAAACCCAAACCAACAAATTTTCTTTTGAGAAGAAAAATCAAATCAAATCATTTTGTTAACAAGCTGAATCAATCCATATAATTCCGGACATGCTTATTATATTCCAAAAGTTTTCACAAACAATTCCCGTCTTGTTTAAGTAAAACTCACAAAGATCTCACTTACGCAAGAAATGTACTATATAATTGTTTAAGACCGGCCTCATGATCATTTCTTGTTCTAAGAATTGAAAATAACACAAAACACTGCCCTCAAGTAAAAAAGCCACTGGAATCTAGAACAATATCCTCCCCGATCTTATCTGACCATTATAAGAATAAATCCTCGACATAGTTTCCACCACTTCAAACTATAATAATTGTCATCAATGAATAATTGACAAATAGACCAAAACTAACCTAATATCTAAAGCAAGAACCAACAATGAAGAGAAAAAGAGCAGAGATGCACAAAGCTAAATAGCAAAAGTAAAGGACGAAGGACAACCTAAGTTGACTCATCATCCTCCTCCAAAAGTGTTGCAACAGTAATTGTGCTTCCAGCACTATAGATGGCCCACCAGAGAAATGGAGATTAAAATTAGATTTGGACCATTTATGATAGCAAAGCGACAGAAGTAGTCACCATTGGCACTCGCAAGGATTGGCCATTTAAAACAAGGCAAGACTTTAAGAGTGATGTACAAGTACAACCACTACAATAAAGCATAAGGAATCCTGTGCAAAGTGTTAAACAGCATGACAGAAGCTGCAGAAAGACACAGACGGAAAATTCTTGGGTATACCCAGAGTACTTATAAGGTAACGCCCCAGTGGGGTTGTGTGATGTCTCACAACCTTTAGGCAGTACTACAGTCGTGAACTATTTATAGCCCGACCACAACATTCTCCAGCAAGGAGATTATCAAGCAAAATCATACAAAAAGGAAAGGCGGATACAAAATAATCATATTGAATGCATCATAGGGGCATGAAGTGATTGATACTATCTATTGTAACGAGATGTAAAAACAGGCAAAGACCATGGATTTATAGGGTCAGTTCATTGACTTCTTGCAGACTAAGCTTGTATTTACAGGACCATATTCAAACAAACTTTGGCGAGAAATCCCTGACGGGATTTGGACAATGTATGCTCTATCAGCCCCATCCCAGCTGTTTTACATTTGTCATGCCTAGAATAACAATGCTGGTAATCTTTACCCCTTTTTTATTCAGCTAAAGAAAGTCATACTCTAAGGCAGCAAGAATTGACAGTTAGTTTCTCAACCTGGTTGTCTATTCCTATCGATCCAGAGCACAACTAAATGGACTTTTTGGTATGCAAGATTCAAGAGTATTTAAGACACTATCGATTGAGCTTTGAAGACTAACCAATCGAATTAATCAGTGGCTTCTTGGTGTTAGTCTCCCTAGCAGAAATTTAATCTAGAAAGAAGAGAAATTTAATCTAGAAAGAGAGCAGTGCACAAGATCCCATGCATACCAAGTTGCCATGAAGAAGAAGACCGTTCCATTCACCGGCCTGCAGGTTCATGTAACACAGTGTAATTCAAGCTTTCAGAAAATAGGAAAGAACCTGCAAAATTGAATGGAATTTCATACATAATAATTAGGCTCTAAAGAAGAATGGGCAATAGATGCAACTAGTTCACACTGGGGCTCAAACCTTTGCGGAACCCACACTATCACAGTGTGAGCCCCAGTGTGAGAAATAGTCCCACCCTTCCCTTGGTTTGCAAGTTGCCTGCTTGTTATTTACCTGCAACTATATATGAGGATCAGCAATTTCATTCTCTTTTATCTTTCAGAAGTGTCTAGAATCCGCAGGGCTCACAAATAAGACAGGGATTAAAGTATTACATTAATTCTTTTCATACCAAGGATCATAGACCTCATCTTGAAGCACATTACATCATTAATAATTACATGAAATCATTCCTTACTATCGAGAACTACCAAGAACAACTGTAATCATCAAGGTAGTTGCTAATCATATATTATGAATATCTTAGCATTATTTTTGTTATTGTGACTGTTATTTGTTAAATAGAGAGAAGAAATACACAAAAAGCTATATGTCTTCACCTGTTTCAATTAGTCTATAAATGTGCAAATGCCAATTAGCATTCCCCAGCATGCATGTATACAAATTCTTGTTCAAAACTAAAGATTCTATCCCATAAGTAACAACGCCTCAAGTTGATGAATAATGATCAGGATAAAGATTGGTAACAACTAACATAATCAACAAGGGTAAGCTTCTCTTATCAAATCAAATCCTTAGTCAGAAGCCTGCAAAATAATTCTAAGTTCTTCCTGGTTCGAGAGATTCTGATTATAATACAAGATGAAAGGGCAAAAGAATGAAAGTTCTAAAATCTGAAAAGCAAAATAATGGTGGAAGTGAATTGCAGTACTGGTAAATCAAGTGTAAAGTGAATTGCAGTACCTAGCTTCTGACTTAATCGTCAGCTAAATCAAGTGTAAAGCGAAAAAAAAAAATGCATGTTGAAAAGTTCCGTCCCATAAATTGATTATCATGACTGCAGCACAGAAAAATTCTCAAAAACAGATCCTCTGACCTAAAGCAATTACACTTCTTTAAACGTACCCCAAGGGAAGGGAAATGAGAACAGGCTGACTTAAATCATACTATTTCTGTATGCATTCTGCTTTAGAAATCATTTTACTGTCCAGAAATTGTAATTGGGAGAGCATTCCATTTATCAGCAATATTGTTATTCGCAGTTCCGCAATGGACAAATACTAAACTTATCATCTAATTCATTCTTAAAAGGATTGAAATGTCAAATGCCATAAATCAATATTTCCTGGTCAATTGATATTCAAATAGACATTGCATGAACAAGTGAACTCTTCTCATCAAAAGAAAAGTGAACTTCATTACTTACATGAGTTCATGCAAAATTTGAATCTACCGAGGGACCATCAAAACTAGGGTTGAAATCACTAAACGCCAGCCTCTAGCCATGTTCTGGTGCCACACCAAAAGGTCGGCCTACTTCCCCAGTATGCAAATGACCACGACACATCAATAGGTCCATTGCCAAATCACCATTAAGCTTGCAGATAATTTGTAAGAAACCTTGATTACATGTAAAAGTCTCAGTACCACAGAACAGTTTCAAGCAGTTACTAGCCACTTACCATTAGTTTCACAGTCAGCTTAGTCTTTCTAGCAATAGATCTACAAGTGGCAAGAAGAAAGTTAAAATTAGAAAATTAAAAAAAAACTCAGTAATATATTATGGTCCACAAGTAATTGTGATAGAAAATCTCAGTTGCAAGTTATCCAACAAAGGCTCCATGACAACAAGGGGAAAAGCCAAGGCATACTGGTTTTATATACCTTTTTCTTTTTTGGTTGCCCCCCCCCCCCCCGGGGGGGTAGCAGAGGGTAACACGGAGACTTTATCCTAAACCCTTACTGCTAGCCCAGGTCAAGTTAGTTGAAGACAAGTTTATAAGTGAAAACCCTTGCAAATTAAAGCAATTAAGAGATATCTCTAGGAGCAAATCAAGAACAAGAGGAAAAAGAGTTTCTGATTGATTTGATATAACTACAAAAAGAAAATAACAGTAAAAAAAATGATATTGATATGCTATTCCTTTCTTGTTACAATGTTCAAAACAACAGGATATTGTTCATAACTTGATCAACAGAGAATAAATTAATCGCCATTCTGTACATTATAGCTAAAATAAATCGAACAACAAAGAAAGCGAAAAGACTAGCTCATAAATTGTAACATAAATTCCCCATACAACAAATTCAAATCAGATTTCTCATTCAACTCATGAAGCTTGATTTAGTAATGAATCGAACCGCGAATCTCTCAACATATTGCCATTATTCCCATCATCAAGTAACAACACCTTCAGCAACTCCACCGCCTTGCTCTTCCCTTTTGTGCTGCCATTTTCAGCCACATCCGCAATGCCATCGAACGCCCCTAAACATCTCTCCCTGACATCCATGGCAACTCTCTCCCCTCCACACATAACCAAATTCAGCAACCCTGAAACAGCATTCTCCTTAGTTCTAATACTCGAACCAGTAATCAAATCCAATAGATCAACCAATACCCCAACTCCTGCAACCTTCTGAAAAGCCTTCTCACTCTCTTCACAGCCGGCAATTTGAGCAATCACTGCGGTTGCGTCCTCCACAATCCCAACCCTCCCATCCTTCACAACCAGAGAGAAAAGTGGCGGAATCGCGCCCAGCTGGATCATGGTGCTTCTATTAAGCGGGTAAAGCGCAATCCCAAACAATGCCTTAAGAGCATCCTTGATCGATCGAGGCGGCGAATTGAGGCTTTTGACAATATCCACTAATGCGTAAACAATGTCACGTTTCGAACCTATTATTGGTCGGTATTCATCAACTACAAGGAGGCTATATAACGTAGCAGCAGATGATTGAACGGCAGAAGCAGAAGATGTGGATTTATGGTGCGAAAGGACATGCGAAATCGCGTCGAGAACGCCGCGGGTCGACATTAGGGCTTCTCTGCTTGAAATCGAGATGTTCAGCAGAGTGGCTGCAGCGTTTTCTTGGGAAGCGTGGGAAGAAGAAAAGAGGGTTTCGGCCAAATAAGGAATGGCGCCCGATTCAGCAATCAGAGGCCGAGTTTCTGTGTCTTCCTTGGTCATAAGCCGAAGCTCGCAAATAGCTTCAATTCGGGTTTGCTCCGAAACAGAGCTTAGCTTTGTCACAAGAGCCCTAATTTTTCTATGCTTTGGTTCCATTGAAGCACCCAGCTCTTCAGCCAAGCTCCAATCTTTCTCGTCTGGGATTCTTCCAAACGGTCAGTTTCAGAAATTTCCTTGTTCTTCAGCCAAAACTTGATCGTTTATCCTCTGAGTTGCTTTGAAATGGTTAACGAAACTGCAAAAACATCTTATTCTTCAGCAAATCTTCGTATTTTTCGATGAAATGGCTAATGAAATTCTGGGAGCACCTTATAGCAAGATGCAAAGCTAAGATTTTGTCTTCAAAATCTGTCTGAAATTGAAATTTAATTACGGGGTTGGCGCTGAATTGTCAAAGTGTACAAGAGTGGTGAGAAGCACATAGCAATTGATAAGGAAATGTGAGAAACGGTAAGAGAGAACAATGAAGGTAGCTTAAGAGAAGGAGCTATATTGAGAAAACGACGAAAGTGTATTTTTTTTTTTTTTGGCCATAAACATGTTTCACTTTCAAAAACTACTGAAGAGGTTGGCGCCAGCCATTGACTATTTTCCATTGCTTTGTGATGAAGAAGATGACAGTTTTGATTCCTTTCATACGGATTTAACCGGGAGATAATCAGCGTTTTCTCCGTACACGTTTGTTTAAAAAAAACATTTAAAAATTTAGAGTTGGCCTGAACAATCTTTTTTCAAAGTTCAACCTGGTTTGGTTTATTCGGGAAGGATGTATGATTGCTGAAGCAGGGAAAGCCCACAAACCAGCTGTTAATTCGCGGATTTTGAGGAATTTAAATTGTGTATTTGACTGTCGCTATAAATGCCTGGTTTGTGAGGAAAACGGCTTGTACGGCCAACTCGTGGATAGGCCGAACTAATTTGCGCGCTTTCTTTATTTTTTTTAATTTTTTAATTTTTATACAAATTTAAATATTCAATTTATATAAAATTATATTTTATTTATTCATTTATAATTATATAAAATTATATTATGAATAATTTATAAATAATATTTTTATTTCATGAATATTTTAATGATTTATATTTTATATATATAATATTTTTTAAAATTATATATAAATTTAAAATATATTATAATTTATTTATAAATAAATATATAATATTTTAAAATAATTTAAATTTGTTTATTTAAAAATTAAAAAAAATCCACAAGCTAACTTCTAAATTAGAACCCCCATATTAAAAGGTGCAAATGGGCCCATAAACGAATCAACTCCTTCATTCAACAACTTTGGAAGGAAGTAATTCTTCAAAGGGAAGTAAACTCTTTTTGAAGTTTGTTTTAAAAGGATTCGAAATTATTTAGTTAATTTCAAAAAATTAATATTTTTAAAAAATTAAATTATTGTATTTTTCTTGGTTTATTTCTCAATTTCCTATGAATTCTAATCGAAATAAATAATATAATTTTTAAAATTATAATATAAAAATAAAAAATATTGCTTCTTAAGAATTAATTTCTTGTATTTTATTTGATTTAATTTTAAACTTCTTAAGAAGTATTATTAAAATAATAATATAACTTTAAAATTGTAATATAAAAACATAAATATAAATAACTTTAATTATTTTTTATCTTTTTTAAATTATATTTCTAATTTTTCTTTTAATCATAATTTCTTAAAAAATTGTAATTTTTTTAATTTATTATGATAAGGTAAAACAAAGTTAAATACAAAAATTAAAATTAAGAAAAATATCATTTAAATAATTAAATTAATAAATAATTAATTCTACTAAATTTATAGATAAGAAATACGTCATTTTTCATTTTTATAAACAATATTAAAATAATAAATATAAAACAATATAATTATATTTAGAATTAAATTTTTATTATAATTATATTTAAAATTTATATTTATGATATATATTTAATATTTATTTTATATAGTACTCATTATATTTATTATATAATTAATAAAATAATTATTATAATTTTTAAATGATAGCAATAAAAATTCATAGTGATCATTAATGTAGGAGTCATTTTGTATTCCTATCTATAAATAGAATAAAAAAATTTTCTCATCAGATAAGGTATGAATAAGTAATTTTTCATAATTTGTGAATAATAGAACTTCTTCATCTTCATCTATTTTGATAATTTTTCTAGGAAGTTGCATTTTCTATATTATTTCAGTAGTGATATTCTATAATACTAAAACAAATATGAATACTAATTGCTCACAAAACAAGAAAAAATATCTTCCCATGAATCTAAATGGAAATATAAAAAAGAATACTAATTGCTCACAAAACGGGAAAGCTTTAAAATGTACAAAAGATATAATTGTTGCTGGTTTGTTTTTGGGTAGTTGATAATGGAAAAAATATTAATTTTTGGTTTGATCATTAGATAGGGTTAACAAAATTTAGAAGTTGTATTCAGGGACCATTAAGTCATAATAAAAGTAATCTTTTAGTACATAATATAATCAACCAAGGAACTTAGGATTTATCAAATTTATCCTTTGAATTACCTCATGAATTAATCAATATTATAAAAAGAATCCCTTTTAGTCTTATTGAGAGGGAAGATAAATTGGTTTAGGGAATGTTTAAATATGGATTATGTACTATTAGCAACATTATAACTTTATTAAAGTAGCTGATTCCCCACTACTAAATATGAAACTTGCTTGGATATGGAAAATACCAACTTTATCAAAAATTCAATTTTTTATATGACTTATAATGTTAAATAAAAAACCTGACAAAAGACCTTTTGATTCATATAGGCTTGAATGTGTCTCCAATTTGTGCATCATGTGATATTGGAATTGATAATATTACCCATATTCTTTGTGAATGTCAAATAGCCATGAATTTATGGAATAACCTTCTAATTCTAGCACCTTTTAATGTTTCCTTTCATATGGACTTCAATGTTTAGCTGCAATCTAACTTAACTTCAAAAAACTAGTGTCATGATATAAATGTTTTGTGGGCAAGTTTGTTTTCTTTTGATATTTGGAGTCTTTGGTTATATTGTAATAAAAAAATATTTCCAAGATAACCAAGGATTTGAAAATTTTAATTTGAAAAAAACTAATATTTCAAAAGTCATGGAATTTTAGGTTATTATAACCCCAAGCAAAATACCTTTACAATAGTCTATTAAGGGAATTAAATGGGAATTTCCTCCAATGGGTTTTTATAAATTAAACACTGATGGATTTGCTAAACAAAACCTTAGTCCAATAACATGTTCAACTGTTGTTAAGGATAGTAAAAGAGAATGAATTGCTGGATGCTCTAGAGGATTAGGTTGTTGTTCAAATTTTATGGCAAAATTTTATGGATTAAGAGATGATTTGCTTTTAGCTTATAACATGGGTTTGGTTCCTATTATTATGAAGGTTGATTCTATGCCTATTTTACATACAATTAAAAATAAGGCCCACTCACCATCTATAAATGTTTATAGCTAGGTTAAAGATTGCAAACAATTTCTTTTAGCTTTAAGAGATCCACTTGTCAACCATGGTTATAAGGAGGCAAATTTTATTACTAACTATATTGTAAAGAACACTAATTCTGACTGTAGCACTTTAAATATTATGCACTCTCCTCCTATGCAAGTGCAATCTCTTTTGTTATATGATACTTTAGGTAGAATGATGCCCAGAACTACGTATAGTTCTTAGTAGTTTTTTTATTGTTTTCTATTTGTACCAAAAAAAAAAGGTGAAAGCATGTGATGCTATGTCTATAAGTCATGTAGCAAAATCCTATGTAACACTAACTTTAAAAAATAATTTTAATCATTAATTAATTTTAAAAATCATCTTAATTTTTATAAAATATATTTTTATTTTTCTCAACCACTACTATTTTTATCTTTCTTATTAACATTGTAAAATTTGGATTTTAGCATGATTCCCGAAGAAATAAACTTCATGTGCAAATTGAGGAACTAAATAAGAATTTAAATTGAATTAAATAATACTTTGAGTTTTTATTTTATTAAGTTAGAATTTGGACTCAATTGATTTTATATATATTAAACCAACTTATTTGAGCATGAAGTTATTGGTTTATTAAACATAAACCTATCAAATATTTTAAATGAATTTTGGGTTATCATACTTTCAAACACAAAGATTAATTTGCTTTATAAAAGTGTATTTCTCCATCTGACAAAATACTATTAAATTTTTTTCATTTGTTTTAGTTTGAAAATGTCAAACTTACTTTTCAAGAAATTATCAAATTGATTACATTTCTAAATTATGTATTTCAAAAGTTAGGTAACATAATTTAATAGCTAATGTTACATATACTAAAATCAAAATAAATTAAAATATGAATTTGTTATGCTTTTTACAACAAAAAATAATGGAAAATAGTATACATACAAGACTAAATAATTGGACTGACTTTCAAGGTCAAATTCAACTCATAATGAGATAGTAATTAAATTGCTTTCTTAGATGAAAATCTAAGATTAGATGAAAAATAGCTAGGTTTTAACTCTTGTGATACATATAAGTTATTTTTAGCATATAGGAAAAAAATAGGAAGCTTTTTAAGCAAGCCAAATTTTACATGGAGATAAAATTTAAAATTTAAGATTGGAGCCAAAAGTTTTTTGAAGCCAAAATTTCAAGTTTTAAATTTGGAGTCAAATTATGACTTGGAACAAAGAATATTTAGAGCTAAAGAAAAGGTAATTTGATGTCAAAGTTATTTTCATCAAGTTTTCTTTATAAAGAGGATGTATTCTTTTGAAGACGAAAAAAAGGATAATTACACTATAACTTGTAAATTCTTTCTTGATTTCATCTTTGAAAAATTGAAACTCTCTTTCTGATTCTCACTCTAGATTGAAAACTTACAAATCCACTCTTAGAGTGTTATTGACTAAAATTTTGTAAAATCTTTTGTGTAATTGTGAGAAAAAATCCTTCTTGAATATTGTTGGAAATCCTATTATAAATTAGTGAGATTTTATAAAATTAGATGGTGATTAAAATCCTAATGAAGATTGGCAAGATTTTATAAAGGTAAGTGATGATTGAAATTCTCATGTAGATTAGGTAAATCTTCTAAAGTTAGGTGGTTGGTAAAAATTCTAGTAAAATATTAGGTGAATCTTGTAAAATTAGATATTATAACTTTATTAAAAATTAATGAATATCTTAAGTGATACTTGATAACTTGAGAAGAGATGAATAAACCTAAAAGACATTCTTTTTAAACCATCAAACCTCTATAAAATTTCTTAGCATTCATTCTTATTTTCTACTCATTTATATACATATTGTTGTCTCACATAATTCACTTTTTCATATTTTTTATAAAAATAATCACTTTGTTTTATTCCTATTTTTTTTGAAGAAATTCTTTTTAATTGAAAAGAAATACATTTAAATTTCTTCTAAAATTTTTTTGAAACAACATATTTATCAAATTTTCAAGAATTTCTCTCTTGAACTTTGTAGTTTTGTATATAATTTTATTTCAAATTTTGATTGTTAATTGTTTGTTCAAGCTAACTTTTCCTTTCTTGGGTTATTAGTTCTATCAATTGATATCCGAACTTGGTTTCACATTTTTAAAGTCTAACAATTTTATAAGTTAAGATCTTGTAAATAATAGAGCTTTTTGCCCAAAATCATCAATATAAAGGACATTTCACAACTAAACCTCCATTCTTTAATGGTGTTAATTATGACTATTGAAAGTTCAAAATAATGATTTACATCAAATTCACTAATATTAAAGTATAGAAAGTCATCAAGGAAGGTAAAGAAATACCTATAAAACTTGAATGAGAAATAAAAGTATTCAAGCCCATTAAGAATGGCTTTGTCATACCTAGAGACAACACTAAATGCAAAATTATCGATATAGATAAGATAGTATGGAATTTACTTTTATTAATAATGTTAGCTTAATTAATAGTTTTAAACATAATATTTTAAACATTAGCCAACTTTCTAATAAAGATTATAAAGTAATCTTTATCTTATGTCAACTAATGATGAAAATTGACTATGGCATCAAAAATTCAATCATGTTAATATGTGTCTCATTTCAAACTTTTAAAGAAATATCTAATAATAGGATCTCTAAAAAATTTTTTGAAAAAGACTATATATGTGATGCATATTAATAAGGAAAGTAAAATCATCTTTCCAATCTATAAATGTGGTTTCAACATTAAAACCTTTAGAACTCTTACATATGGATTTATTTGATCCAACAAAAACATTAAGATTTGGAGAAAAAGGGTATGGTTTGATAATTGTAGATGATTCCTCTAAATATACTTGAGTTTATTTTCTTGCATATAAAGATGATACTTTTAAAATATTTAAGAAATTTTGAAAGAAAGTTCAAAATAAGAAAAAAAATTTGCATCACAAATATTAAAATTAACTATGGTTAAGAATTTTAAATAAAAAAATAAAAAATTTTGTGATAAAAATGATATTGATCATAACTTATGTCCTAAAACTCCTTAACAAAATAGGGTTATTGAAAAAAAGAATGATATGGTAGAAACCATATTTTGTAAAAATAATTTGTTAAAATACTTTCAAGTTGAAGGTATCAATACATTTTGTTATATCTTATATAAATGTTTCATAAAATCCTTTTTCGATAAAAACTCCATATAAGTTATGGATAGGAAGAAAATCTAACATTAGTTATTTTTATACCTGTAGATGCAAATATTTTATTTTAAATAATAAAAAAGATAACCTTGTAAATTTTGACTTAAGAAGTGATAAAAAAAATTTTGTTAAGTACTCTAACATAAGCAAAGTATACAATAAAAGAACCTTCATCATTGAAGAATTTATGCATGTAGTTTTTGATCAAAACTAATGCATTTTTTTGTTTAGAAAGCAAGCTAATGATGAAGCTCAAGTAACCTTAAAAAAGCAAATACTAAAGGAACAATTGGAAATAGCTAAAAAAAATGATTCAATAATTAACCTATGAAAGAGCAAGGTGGTTGCTATCTTGAGTAGAATGTAAAAAATGAGTAAGATGATTGCTATCTTGAATAATATAATAAGATTGATGATAATTTAGTTGAAAAGCATCAATATATACCTCAAAAGGATGAAGGAAGCCTACCAATGGAATGGAGAAATCACTCAATTTATCCAAATGAATTTATTATTAGTGATTATTCTTAAGGTATGAGAACTAGATTTTTTTTTAAAAAAATATAAAACTAACTTGGCTTTACTTCCTCATATAGAACTAAAAAATGCACAAGATGCTCTCAATAATAAAAGATAAGTTAAAGACAAGTTATCTAAATGAATTTATTATTAGTGATTATTCTTAAGGTATGAGAACTAAATTTTTTTTTAAAAAAAATATAAAACTAACTTGGCTTTACTTCCTCATATAGAACTAAAAAATGCACAAGATGCTCTCAATAATAAAAGATAAGTTAAAGATAAGTTATCTAAATGAATTTATTATTAGTGATTATTCTTAAGGTATGAGAACTAGATTTTTTAAAAAAATATATATAAAACTAACTTGGCTTTACTTCTTCATATAGAACTAAAAAATGTACAAGATGCTCTCAATAATAAAAGATAAGTTAAAGACAAGTTATCTAAATGAATTTATTATTAGTGATTATTCTTAAGGTATGAAAACTAGATTTTTTTTTTAAAGAAATAAAACTAACTTGGCTTTACTTCCTCATATAGAACTAAAGAATGTATAAGATACTCTCAATAATGAGAGATAAGTTAAAGCCATAAAAGAGGAATTGCATTAATTTGAGAAAATGAAGTACAGAAACTTATATCATAACTACCAAATCATCTAATCATTAAAATCAAATGGGTTTTCAAAAAATAAATTAGATGAATCTGATAAAGTGATAAGAATTAAAGTAAGGTTAGTAGCTTGAGGGTATAATAACTAAAAGCTATTAATTATAATGAAACTTATGCACCCATTGTTAAACTTAAATATATAAAAATGCTACTATTTTTTACATGTTTCAAAAACTTCAAACTTTATTAAATGGACATAAAAAGTGCTTTTCTAAATGATTTTTTGAATAAAAAGTTTATGTAAAACAACTTTCCAAATTTAAAAAATAAAGAAAAGTCAAATTATATTTTTAAACTTACTAAGCCCTTTTATGATTTAGAATAAGCTCTAAAAGCTTAGTATGAAAGGCTTAATAAATTTCTTGCTAAAAATGATATTACAAGAGATGAAGTTGATATAACACTTTTTATTAAAACTATTAAGCATGATATATTAATAGTTCAAATCTGTGTTAATGACATTTTTTTTAGATCTACTAATGATCTTTCATACAAGAAATTTTTAAATCTAATGAAAGGTGAATTTGAAATGAGCAGATGGAAGAACTTTCATTTTTTCCCTTAAACTTCAAGTAAAGCATACAAAAGAAGAAATATTCCTAAATTAAGTCAAATATACAAATGAGTTCCTAAAGAAATTTGGAATGGAAAGTGCAAAAGCTATTAGAAATTCTATAAATCCATCCATAAAATTAGATAAAGATGAAAATGGTAAGCTAATTAATGAAAAGTAGTATATAAAGGTATAATTAGGTCACTTCTTTACTTAATCGTAAGTAAACTAGATATTATGTTCAGTGTTTGTATATAAGCTAGATATCAATTAAGTTGTAAAGAATCTTATCTATGTGTTGTTAAAAGAATATTTAGATGTCTACTAGGAGCTAAGAACTATAGCATTTGTTATCCTAAAGATAGTTCTCCAAACCTAGTTGGACATTTAAATGCTAACTTTGTAGGATGCAAACTAAATAGAAAAAAGCACTAATAGAGCATATCAATTTTTAGGATAAAAAACTATATTTTGGCATAGCAAAAGTAAGCTCCAATTGCCTTATCAACAATTGAAGTAGAATATATGGTCATTGGAAGCTATTGCACTTAAATTCTATAGATGAAAAGATAGCTTGAAGATTACAGTTTGATATTCTCTTTTGTTCCTATCTTTTGTGATACTACTAGTGCAACAAACTTAACAAAATATTCTATTCATCATTTAAGGACAAAGCACATTGAAATTGAACATCATTTTATTAGAAATCATGTTCTTAGAGGAAATATCTTGCTCGAATTCATAAATAATAAAAACCAATTAGTGGATATCTCTATAAAACCTTATTATGAAGATAGGTTTTGCTACATTAGGAAGGAACTAGGTATGGTAAGCTTCAAATAAATTTAATTGACTAATATGATATTTATGTGTTGTTGCATGCCTATATGACATTACATGCATCATCCTTTAGAAATAGGATTAGAATTTTGAGGAACTAGTGATAGGAATATAAGATAAGAAGCTAGTTGTTATCTCATACACTTGGATGGCTTGAATAACTAAAATTCAAAAGTTAAAAATTTTTGAATTTGTGCCAAAAAGTTATTCTAACACTAAAAAGGATAACTACCAACTTCACAATTTGATGTCCCCTTAACTTCTGTATTTGAATATACTTGAAAACTTTATTATCCTTCGCTAATTCAAAGTCAACACTCTTGATCACAATTAAGTCTATGATTAAGCCTCTTAATCAATAGTTAATTACTGCAAATCCTTAACCACTCCATAAGATATCATTACCTCTTTTCAACCTTGGTTGCATTGTTTCAAGAAATTTAGAGGATTCAAGAGTTAATCATCTTAAGGTAATGGAGATGAATCTAAACCTTTATTTTTGTCTAGAAACTCCATCCACTCATTAATCTTTATCTCTTCCATTCTAAACATCATAGTCTTTCATTCTAAAAAAATCCAACCTTTTTGAGTTTTTCAAAGTAATACAACTTAAAAGTCTTTGTGTTTACTCTAAAAATCACATCTAAAACCTAGTTCTTCCTCAACCTATATTCATCTCATTTTTTGCTAAAACTAGTGTCCTGTTTTTACTAAATCACTCAAATCCATCTTTTTTAATCCAAAAGCTAAAATCTTCATTATCTTTTTTATTTTTTAAAACCATGGCATGTTCCAAACTTGTTAATTAAATGGAGTTTGAGGGATGAGATTGTACAAGAGCAATTCCAAAAAAACTATGAAAAATATATATTCATGAAGCTTAAAAAGTTTGATATAAAATCAGTGGAGAAAGAAGGTGCAAAATGCTTCAAATGGATAAAAGTTATGGGCTAGGAAGATTTTTTTAATATGAATAAGTTAGTGTACGAAAAGCACACTAAATTATTTTATATGAATCTAGAATCTCCTAAATAAATAGCATCCAACTTTTGATTTATATGAATGGAGCACAACATAGAATGGATATGGTACTAATGAATCAACTGTTGGGGACCCCCAATGAAAGCTTTTAGGTGAGTCTAAGCAGAGTGGTTAAGGACAATGATGGATTAAACTTCTAAAGGCCAATTTAGACTTGAAGATTAGAGAACAAAGAAAACTCCTTCAGTAAATCAACTTATAATGAACTGAAAGGTACTGCATTACTATACTTATAAAGTAATCTACCCAAAAGGTGGATTTATGAGTAAGGTTAATAACTTTAAAGCACTTTTGCAATGGATAATCAAGATAAATTATAAAATTAATATGAGATTTGTAGTTATTAGGCAAATCATATCCATAAAATCCAAAGTGGATGCTAATTCTTATGCATTTTGGTGTTAAGTGTCTAGGAAGAAAGGATAAGGTGTTATTAGAGTAAATGTAATGAATGATAGTTAGTTGAAGACTTTTATATTTAGTAAGGAATCTGAGTTAGAATCTAATATGAATAGAAAAATTATTAACTTGAAAAATTATACTAATAAGATACATGGTATAAGGAGAAGCAAAGCAATGAGAGATTTTTTTGAAAGGATAAAGAAATATAAAAAAGAATTATACTAATTTTTACTCTTTTAAGTCTTGTTTATATTAAAATGTTTACTTACTAAGTCTCAGACTTACTTTTCTATGTTTATATTTATAGATATGTAAGTCGAGCCTCCACCACTACCTCCCTAAAGTTAAACCTGCTAGAAGCCCTTAGGGTGGTTATTAGCAACCTAGAGTATTTTGGTAGAAATAGAGATTTTGGACCTTATTGTGAACAAGCTAAGGATAGAAGAGGCATAAGCTATACTTTCATGAGTTAGTTAGGTCAATTTATCCTCAACTTAGGATGATTATAAGAAAACTTAATTTTCTCTCTATTGTAAATTCTTTTGATAAATGAAATATCTTTCTTTCCCTAAAGTAGCATGCTTTCTATAACTATAAATCTTAAATAAATTTTCAAGAGTATAGTAAAAGAAATAGATTAGATTTATAAAAATTGAGTTAGGTTATGACAATGATTATGTTGAAAGATTCACACATGCTTCATCAAAATAGAGAAAAACTGAGCTAAGGCATAAACTCCATCCTAAATCCAAATCATAGGTTTACCTTAATGAAACTTGGATTTAATCATGTTGAAAGGGAGGCAATACAAAGGAGATTAACATACTTAAATCCCTTGAAGGCTAAAGGAGTGATAATGATCCAAATCTTGTTGGAAAATATGAAAAAGGAGAAAGAGTTCCTTGGAGCCCTCTAGAAAGAGAGGATGAATGAGAGAAAATGAAGGAAAAATAGAAAGAGTTTATATAGATTAGGAATAAAATAGTAGTAGCCTTTTAGGGGTAATTTGGAAGAATAAATTTCATAATTTTTTCTTTATTTATTCCCCTTTCTATTTTCTAATTCTCTCTAAATAAAATTTTTTCGCAAATTCTACTCATTTCACTCACAAATCATGAATTATAATAAAAAAAATTAATAGGTTTCCTTCTGTTAAGATTAATTTCTGAAGACATTTATTTTAAATACCTCTCATATTATCCCCTTTAACAATTTACTACTTCCCTCTCCCCATATTCCTAGAGCTCAATATAAGCCAATAGAATTAAAACAAAAAATTTGAAATCCCAAGGAAATGACTAATGGACAAAATGTTAAAGGTGTAAATAGAGGTGAAGGTAAAGTTAATATGTAAAAAGAGTTGAAATAGAAATTATTGAAAATTTGTATGAAAGCATTTTAATTTTGAGGAGCTAAATACAATTTTTAAAAATAATTAAAGAAAACATAAGGAATTTTTTAAAAAATTTCCAAAATTTTGGAGTGGCTTTAGCCTAATTCACAAGTTGCATCTTTCTAATACTTTAAATCAAAGGTTCACAAATTGTAAATAAGATGATATTATATGTAGATAAAGTGCATTTTCTTTTATAAACAAAAGGTAATCACAAGAAAGTAAGTTATAATTTACTTTTGTTAAAAAGGGTTAAATAATATGTCTCTAGATTATATTAATTTATAAAGAGAGATATAAATAAATCCCCTATTGACTTCAAAGTAATTGGATTGTCAATTTATTAATTTTGAAAGTTTAAAAATTAAAACATGGCACTCCGAACTATATTGGGAATTGACTATTTCTGTCCCCCTAACCACCAATTCTAGTAACACGTCGTCATTTTTGTCAAGCAAGCGCGTCATAGTAAGCAATTTTCTTTTGGGGAAAACAGGGCCTTATCATAAGCTATTATTCAAACAATGTTGGCAGCACATACAAGAAAAGACTACGCTAGAAAAATAATAGAATAAATTATCTAGACCCCTGAAATTTAGACTAAATATATATAATGTCTCCCGAATTTTAAAACGTAAAGTTAATCCCACCCTTTATAGTTATTATTTTTAATTATTTGGTAATTCATTTGATATTTTTGAAGGAAAAATATATTACAAATATAAGAAATAAATATAATTATTTTTTCAATGTATATATTTATTTTATAACAATCAATAATTATTAACAACTTAAAATGATAATTATTACTTTAATGATTTGATAATATGTATGAAAAAAAAATTAATTTTGTTTTGGTTCAATGGGAGCACAAGAAACATTGAGAAAATAAATTTGGGAATCAAAATTAGAGGAATTAAGGAAATCCTAGGGAGACAGCCGAAAGAAGCATCCAGAAAACAAATTCAAGAGTACAAAATCAGAGAAATTAAAGAAATTCCAAAGTCCAATGTAATAGTGATAACTAATAAATTATTTTCCCGTAATTAATTGATTTTACATATATTAATAAAGTAGTTAAATTTATTTATTTTTAATAAATTTTATAAAATTATTTTTTATGTATAAAATTTAAGATAGTTGAAAATAGAAAAAAAAATATAAAGAAATAAATACAAATTGATCAATAATATAAATTAATAAATTATTTATTAATAAAAAAATATTAAATATTTTATTAAATTTTAAAATAACAGATAAAAGGAATAAAAATACTTTTTTAAAATGCAACACATAAAAAGATACGGATAGAACAATAAATTGAAAGAATTCAAATGATGAATTAAACCCAGAAATTATATTACTTATATTAGCTTTGGAAATTTTACCGTTTCCGTCGCTTTCTTGAAAAAACCAAAAGGACAATAAATTTTACCATTGCCGTCGCTTTCTTGAAAAAACCAAAAGGACAATAAAAAGGAATGTATGGAGGCAAGAGTATATTCAAGCAGTTTTTAGTATCAAAATATTTCAAACTAATTTATCTTCTCGAAAGTTGCATATCTGTCGTCTTCTTCGTCACTCGTCAAAGTTGGATTGGTCACCTTCCGCAGAAGTGATATAAACTTGCGAAAATTTTCTTCTTTTCTTGAAAAACTCATTTCCAGGTTCCTTTTCTTGAATATTTGTTTTCTCCTTTTCTTAAATCATCAATTCTCAGATTCCTCTTCTTCAACACTCTTTCCTTTAAAATAGGATCTTTCACATTCCACAGATTTGTTTGCAATGGAATTTCACAAAAGGGGGTGCTAGTCCACTTAGTGCTTGTTTAGTATAACTATCAGAAATCACAATTAGTAATTATAAATTAAATACTTTTAAAATTTTTTAATAATTAATTATAAGCAGTAATTTCAATTAAAAATAAATTATTTGAAGTACTTTATTTTTTAATCGTAATTATAAAAATAAAAATTCAAAATTTTAAATCCATAGTAACCACATTCTTTTGTATTCTTTTACTTTCATCATCCTTTTTCTACCATTAAATTTTAAATATTATATTCACGTTATCCGCATTTTTTATTTTAAATTTATAAGTGACACTTGATATTTTACAATTTAATTATTTGTAAATTTTTAAATTAGTAAATATCAAAATAAGTATAAACTCTATTTTAATTATAAAATATTAAACTTTCTTGTTAATGAAAATAATTTAAATAAATGAGAATATATATTAAATAAGAATATAGTATAAATTAAATAATATCTATTATTTATTTCAACTAAAAATATATATTAATTAATATTATATATTTTTATTTTATAAGTAATAATATCAAAAAATTTAAAAATGAGTAATTTTGATATATTTCTTATTTCTCTTATTATTCTTTTTAGTAATTTAACACTAAAAAGTGATTATTTTGTATATTATTTAAACAATAATAAATTATGTATAATTAATTATTGGTTGATGTTACCAAATATATAACAAATTATATATAATTAATTATTTTTATTGTTATACCAAATAAATTTTTATTTGTTTGAAATTACAGGTAATTTTTATTTATTTCAATTATACATTATCAATTATTAATTGATATTATCAAATATATAATGCATTATGTATAGTTAATTATTGTAAAATTAATTATCATAATTAATTATTTTGATAATCGATTATTTTCATCCATATATCAAAAAAATTCTTGCACGTTTGAAATTACTCCTAATTTTTATTTACCAAACTCCCCTTCTTGCTAGTTTCCCTGGCTAACGATGAACCATTATCACTGCCGACAAGCTTCCATGCACATCATTTTATGCGCGAGCCGTAGAAAGTAGAAACATAGACGTCCAGCTCCATCCTTCTATGCGCAAGCCGTAGAAAGTAGAAACATAGACGTCCAGCTCCATTGCCTAGTGGCAGACGAACTAAGCTAGCAACCATGGGGTGAGTAGGTAGTGTATCACTAGTTTATGATATGAGATTTTTTTCTCTAATTTTGCTTTGCTCTAGCAGGGACATTGACACTCATGTTTGTCCAAATTATGAAATAATTAAAATAAAGAAAATTTAAAAAAATAATTAAAAATTATTAAAGCAAAAAATCTAATATATGTAACAAAAAAAGTTTTGCAAAATTATTATCTGAGAGCTTGCTGATACTTTTTTTATATTCACTCATTATATCTACCACACTCACCTTGCAACACGACACAAATCCCGCTTGTGATGTGAGAAGCTCATCTACCCATCTATTTATTTGTTTATTCAAAATAAAACTCTTATTATTGAATTTAGTGAATAACATGCTAGATGTCCATGTGACTTATTCTTTCTTGACTCTGCATTCCAGCCGATTCTCCTTAACTTTATCTACCAATTAAATGAAATAATTTGTGTAAACTCTCACTTATATAATGCTGTCCACCATGCACAAAGGAAAAGAAAAAAAATGTGAGTTATTCAAGAAGAAGTGAGTTATTTACAAGAAAGGAGTGTGTTATTCAAAGAGGGGAGAAGTTTGTTATTGAGAGAGGAAAAATACTTATAGAAAGAAAGGAAAAAATTGAAAAATGTCTAAAAAAGAGGAAAGGTTTTTTAAAAAAAATAAGAAAGAGAAGAAGTACAAAAACCAGAAAGAAGACAAGAAGAAGAAGAGAAGAAGAGGAAGAAGCAAGTAAATGGAGTTTACAAATGAAGAAGAAGAAGAGAATATGTAAAAAAAAAAAAGAGTGTGAGAAAGAAAGAAAATATTTTTTTATTTTTAATATATATTTGTGTTATCCTATCTCCTTCCTTACTTTTAATTTTTATTTATTTTATTTTATTTTATTTTAAAATTTAAATTTTATTTGTTAAAAATATAAATCATAAAAATAAAAAATATAAAGGAGTGTCCTTATTCTTTAATGGAACTTTCAAACCTCCCTTAAAGGGATATCTTATTGGTCGTCTCATTTTATTTTTTTTATAATTTATAATTTTTTAATTTTTATCTTATTTATTTATTTTAAAAATTAATTAATATCTTATTTATTTAATATGTAATATTATTTTTGTATAATTCTTGTGATTGAATAAAATAAATAGTTTATAGGTTCAAACTATTTAATATTTTTGAGGTGATGGATCTTTTAAAAATTAAATTGGGTGAATCAATTAAATTAAAAATTTTAATATTATTATATATAAAAATTATCTTATATTCATTATGTGCACTTATGATTTATACACATTTTTGCAATGATAGAATAATATTGAAATTAATTGTAGGTGCAATAAAAATAATTTTAATTTTTTTGAACAATTATTTATTCAAATTTGACCATGGAGTTAAATAAATTTGATATTTTAAAATTTATGAAAATAATAGTGAATTATGATTTTAATTTTTTTTTGAGTAGTTATGTATTCAAATTTGGTCATAAAGTTAATAAATTTGATACTTTAAAATTGTAAAATAATATTAAAATTTTAATTTTAATTCTTTCAAAAAAATTTATTTTATATTTGACCATGAAATTGGGCAAATTTGACTATGAAAATCATTTCAAAATAATTTTAATTTTTTTGAGTAATTATTTATTTATATTTGATTATGAAATTGGATAAATTTGATATTTCAAAAATTAGAAAAATAATATTGAATTATTATTTTAATTTTTCTAAGCAATTATATATTCAGATTTGATTATGAAATTAACAAATTTAGTACTTTAAAATTATAAAAATAATATTAAAATTATAATTTCAATTCTTTTAAAAAATTATTTTGGATTTGGTCATCAAGTTAAAAAAACTTAACAATTTAAATTAAAAATTATTGATGCGATACTTTTAAATAAATAAATGAACAAAATTACTTAAAATAATTTTTTTACTTATAAAATTATACTATAATTATTTTATTGAAAACCTTCCAAAAATAACAAAATAAAAATCTTTATAAATATAAAATAATAATAATTTTTTTCATAAATAATTAAATAAAAATATTTTAAAAATTCCTTAAATATCATAAAATATAAATTATAAAATTTATGCTTATGACGTATTAAAATCAAGTAATATGATTACAAGTGCGATCATGATAGTACTTAATATTATTAAGACACATTATTCCATTCAAATCTTATCATGAAGTTGAAAGAATTTAACAATTACAGTAACAAATTATTTTAAATTTTTTTAAAAATAATAAAATAATTTTTTTTTAAAATAATAAAATTTGTGCCTATTACGCGTATCAAATTTAAGTAATCTAATTATAGATACGATTATAATGATATTTAACATTATTGAGACATTTTATTTCATTTAAATCTTACCATAAAATTGGATAGATTCGAATAACCAAATTAATAAAAATATTTAAAATTACAATCATATTCTCAAGAAAATATACATATAATATAATAAAAACCATCATAATTCAATTCATAAGATAAAATTAGAATAAATAAGCAATTGATTTTT
The DNA here is from genome assembly GCA_020226215.1 of Sindora glabra. NCBI lineage: Eukaryota > Viridiplantae > Streptophyta > Magnoliopsida > Fabales > Fabaceae > Sindora > Sindora glabra. The sequence goes on from CM035226.1 coordinate 92,736,728, forward strand.
TAAAGAACATTGTAGGGTGCTAACATCTTTCCTACATGTAACCTACTCCCCAATCTGAATTCTGGAAATGTAGACTATTTTCAATGTTTCGATCATATCATAAAAATGACTGATGGTGATTCCATTTTTTTTATTTCATACTACACCATCATGTTTCGAGGAGGCACAAAAATCCACTTACCTCCCATGGATTCCATTATGGGATATATCGAGATAACTTGGCAACTCCACTGGGAACTGAATCAGAGTAAGGCCATTTTGTTTATTCATTTTCTACCTTAACTTTGAATTTTCTTGTTCCATGTTGACTCAATGTTTTCTTTATATGTGTATTTATCATGTTTATCTCATTATGACTATCTTTAGTTATTTTATAGTAAATCAATCATATGAAAATTTTTGGAATGGTTGATATTTCCTCTCACACACTACATATTATGGATCTTACACACATATCATAAGCTTCCTATCTAAGCTTTAGAATACCTTTTAGGATTAGCTAAGGGACAAAGTAGTGATGCCTTCATGAGACTGCCAACTTTCATGCAGGCTAGTGAAACACCTTCGCTCAAATTGAATTCTTTCCATCTGTAACTTGTCATAAGTGAGGATTAGGGGTATTAAGTATCATTCTGAAGGGTTTGGATGACAATATTATCACTAACTATGCCTTGAGTATTGAGTTAAAGATTTCAAGCTTGCTCGAATGTTGTGGATACATGCTTTATAATGTCAAAGCCTTTATCACATTACCTGATGGTTTGAAAAAATTGGAAGCAATTTCCAACATTGCATATTATGCTAAACTAAACTTTCATAAAACAAACTATTAGGGTTGTTATATATTAATAGTTTTTTTGATGGTTTATTATCCTTCTTAGATCAATTGTGGAATAAGGATTTATTTCCCAAGTGACTTGTAGATCCGTAATGTCTGCCTTAATTGATAATCAACTAATTGACCAATTGCAAATTTCTATACCTAAACTTGACTTATTAATGAAACAAGTAGATTAACAAGCCTAAGATAGCACTAAGGAGCGTAAGCCTAACACTGCTTTTTTATTGTAACCTTTTCCACTCTCATAATTTTACTTCTATTTTTTTTCATTTTTGTTATTAGATTTTTGTCTTTCTTTTTTGCACCTCTCCTCATTTATAAAGACATTAGATATGATGTCCAAATTAGATTAGAAAGAGTAATAATAATAATTATTAGTAAAACTATCAGTTTTGCTATATGTGTAAAAGATGGCAGAGTAAAAGGTTATTTTAACTCTTAATATGCATCCTTTTAGTAGCATATTTTTCCTTTATGATTTATTCTCATTTAAAAAAAAAAAATCTTTTGTTAGTGAAACCATTAGACTAATTGTATATGTGATGGTAGCTGAGTAAAGAGTTATTTTTAACTCTTGATACGCATCCTATTAATAACATATTTTTTTATGATTTATCCTTATTTAAAAAAAAATCTCTTGTTAGTGAAACCATCAGACTAACTGTGTAAAAAGTTATTTTTAACTCTTGATATGTATCTCATTAGTAGCATATTTTTTTTTATAGTTTATCCTCATTCTCGAAAAAAATCTTTTGTTAGTGAAACCTTTAGACTAACTATGTACATAAAGAATGATTGAGTAGAGAGTCATTTTTAGCTCTTGATACGCATCCCATTAGTAATATGTTTTTCTTCCTGATGTATCCTCACTTCAAAAAAAATTAGTAAAACTATCAGATTAATAGCATGTGTAAGGGATAGCCAAGCAAAGAGTTATTTTTTGCTCTTGATACGCATTCTATTAGTAGCATGTTTTTCATCATAATCTACCCTTATTTCTAAAAAAAAAAAAAAAAGGAAAAGGTCCTTTTTTTAAAAAAATTCCATTTGAAGTGCTCCAAGTCTTCTTGCTTATTTAAGTGTTTTCTACTAATTTTAAGAATTGTATGAGTCTTGAGCATGAATGAATTAGGTTTGAAGATTTTATAGCATGGTTGAACAATTATCTTATTTCTTGAAATTGATAAATTTAGCAATAAATTTAAATTGAAAGATCCAAGTTTGGCAACTCTTAACTATGAGACTTTGAGCTTATTTAATTAATTATTGCTATCTTTCTTATATGAAAGATTTACTTATTAAGTTATCACTCTAGAACTTGCTTTAATTCTTATTGAGATTATATTTTCACATACATAAGTAAATATGATTAAAGAATTTTTCTTTAAATGAACTACCTGTACTTGAATAGCCAACCTTTGTATATCCATTGGATACCTTCTTTTTGCCTAATTTGCCTTTTCTTATTTTTAGCTCATTTCAAGTCCCCAAAAAAATAATTTATTCTATGCAACCTTATAGGCTAGAAAAGTATTGAATCAATAAAAGAATGAATTCCTAAATAAGAATGAGAGTATATCAAATACTTAAAAAAAGAAAACTTCATTAAAAAAAGAAGAAGAAGGAACAGAAAAGAACAAAAAAAAAGAAACAAAAAGAAAAGAAAGGGATAAAAATGAGAAAAACAAAAGAAATAAAAAGAGGAAAGGTGATATATTCTTAAGGTAACTATAATTCCAATTGTATGCCTTCTTAGTCACTTGTTATTTAGATCCATCCACCAATACTCTTTTAATCTCCTCAATTGATAGCCTCTCTTTCCATGTTATTATCTACCCTTTACCTTGACCCCATTACAATGTTTAATAAGTTCTTTTGATTTGTATACATGTGAATTAGGTAATGGAGATTGAGGATTTAAGCAAGCCTATAATAGTGTAATTCTTAATAGGTTGAGTTTGAGTGAAATACTTACCTTTTAATGCTTAAGAGACTGGAAGTCTAACTTGTGAGTTACCATCCATTTGGTTTTTTCTTTCTTAAATAAAGTTATCATACTTCTTAATTTTGGATGACATGCATTGTTGATTCATGAATGCTATGATCTCTTTATACTATAATAATTTTCATAGTCGTGACTCTGCATTCTTGATTTCAGTGAAAATTAATATTTTTATGTCCACTTAAGACATATAAAACTAAACATGGGAAAGTTTTTTGAAACTAATTTCTATTACCTCATTCTTAAGTTTTTCCTAAAATTCCCATTAAGCTTAAACTATTTATATTTTATGCAATCAAGTTAAGTAGTTGTCATTAGGAGAAGCCAAGTCAATTCAGGCTTAATTTAATTAAAATTGTTTACATTATACCATAGCTAACTCTTGTTGTGAATTTGAATTATTACATGTAGCAAAATTTCAGAATTTTGATCTGAATTCTACCTAGGATCCATGCAAAAAGCATAAATCAATGATTAGGGTTTTACCTATTGGGCACTCGTGTTTCTACTGATCAAAACTTGAGAGTGGATGAATCAAATGCCAACCGGAAGGTACAGCATCTCTACGGTATCCACACGGAGTGAACAACGACCTCTCGCCCTCCATGAATCTGCTAGGATGCATTTCTCTCTTTAGGAATTAAGATTCGATGTTTTCTGAGTGATTTAGGATTTTATAAGGCTTATGAGCATGTGCATAATGTGCTGCCCTCAAGCCCCTTTTTATAGAACTTAGATAAGCCACAATCCTAGTCCTATTAGGATAATACTTCCAAAATTTTAATCATACTTAACAACTCATTTTATCCTTATCCTAGAGATAATGAGGAGAGATATGACTTATCTATTAATTATCTAATATTAGATAATATTATCTCATAATATAAATATCTTAATATCAGATAATTGCATATAGTTATCAAATATTAAAATAATATTATCTCATAATATATTTATCTAATATCTGATAACGTAATTATTTGATATTATTTTAATATCAAATAATATCACATAATATATATATATATATTACATGAAAAACACATTATTATTCTTAATAATAATATACATATGTACGAAAATAAATTTAATTAATTGGATATTAATATAATTAAAGTTTAATTAATTATTATATTATTCCTACTCCTTTTGTGTGACCCTATAGGTTCTTACTACGTTGACAATGACTCATTATTGAACCATAGACAATGAGCGGTATTTAGCAATACATCATTGCCACTCAAGTAGTAAGAATGTTTGTGATTCGACATCCACCTAATACATGATCAACGTTTTGCATCATAACCTTTTTGTAATAATATCCAAATTGAACTGGAGGCATGGAATGTGTCATCCTCGTCAATGTTCAATTTATATTTTTTGATACTGAGTAAACTTAAAATAAATGATTAATATCACATATTAATCCAATAAAGTATGGCCATGCATTTCTAAGTCTCACTCAATCAAGGGGCCCAAGAATATTTCTCTTTTATACAAGAGTAACAAAATCCCATCTACATCATTTACTTCCCTCTGCACGATTCATGACATACCTAATCAATGCCCTATTCGTCATCCTGATCAAAGGTGATATAGGACAATATTAAAGTGAGTAATTCCTTATGTAGGAAACTATAGTGACTTCAGGTCAAAAATTTATGTGTATTTGTAATCATATGAGAATAACTTATGACACGTTTATCCATGTAATATTCTCATAGTGGGTTAGTCTAGTACATTGTTCACTAATAATGTACTCATGTATTGACTTGATATCACATATCCATAATTTGTAATCATCAGTCATTATATATGCTAGTCTCGATGTATTATTACTATTCTTTTTGTAATAATACTTGACTAGGGACATTTTAGGAATAGCGAAACTATTCTAAGGATAATTATTATATTAAGTTATAAATCACGTAGAATAATAAAATTATAAAAATAAAACATAATATATTGTGTATTACTTCAATCATCTATATGATTGGTTCCTAGGACACATACTAACAACTCTGTGGATTGATGTAAAAATAGGCTAGAAGGATCATATGATGTGAAAAAGGTTTTCTTTGATAAGGGTTATCATGATTGGTTTCATATTTTGTGATCATTGAACCATATGTAAGGGGCAACTGATACTATTGTTTTGAAATATATTGTGAAAAGGCCAGAATCCTTCATAAATTCTATTGCAAATGATATGTAATGTTATCCATGCTTCATTCCTAGTCTTTGTTGCAATAATAATAATCATTATTATGTCACTACTTTTGTTCCTTATGAAAATACCATGCATTTTCATATGGTAAGTGTATATTGGAGCACTGTAAGATGTCATGTCGATCTAAATCTATCTTAATAAAATCAATAATGCAAATATGGTTAAACTAAGCATTAGAATTGTCTTAATTCTACTAGATAGAAAATGAGATGCAACGCTAATGAAAACTTTAAGCCAAATAAATAGGAAATGTGTATAATGGAAATTGCAAAATTTAGCACTCTCCAAATATGATTTTCTTGGGAAAAGTCCCTAAAAGAATGAAGTAACTTTTCTGAGAAACAATCAAGTCATTGTTACATGTATCACATTCTTACATCATTTAGCCTTTTAAATCAAATTGAGTCACTTTCTTTTTTATCATTAAATCGAACTCAATCAAGTTGGGTCAAGTCTGTGCCAATTCATGTCATTTTACTTTTCATTATTAAATTAAACTCAATCAAGTCGGGTTGAGCCTATGTCATTCCAAGTTATTTTTCTTTATCTTGTTAAATTGAGCTCAATCAAGTTAGGTCGAGCTTATATCAATCCAGATCATTTTTCTTTTCATTATTAAATAGAACTCGATCAAGTTGGGTAAAGCCTATGTTAATCCAAGTCATTTTCCTTCTTATCGTTACATCAAACTCAATCAAGTTAGGTCGAACTTGTGTTAATTCAGGTCATTTTATTTTTTATTATTAAATTAAACTCAATCAAGTCGGTTAAGCTTGTGTCAATCCAAGTCACTTTTCTTTATCTTGTTAAATCGAACGTAATCAAGTTAGGTCGATCAAGTCGGTTAAGCTTGTGTCAATCTAAGTCACTTTTCTTTATCTTGTTAAATCGAATTTAATCAAGTTAGGTCGAGCTTGTGTCAATCTAAGTCATTTTTCTTTACCTTGAAAAATTAAACTCAATTAAATTAGGTTGAGCTTGTGTTAATCTAGGTTATTTTCTTTTTTATTATTACATCAAACTCGATTAGATTGAGTTGAGCTAGTGTCAATTTAGGTCATTTTCCTTTTTTCATCATTAAATCAAACTCAATCAAATTAGGTCAAGCTTGCATCAATCCATGTCATTTTACTTTTCATCATTAAATCAAACTCAATCAAGTTAAGTTAAGTTTGTATCAATCCAAGTTATTTTCATTTTCATTGTTAAATCAAACTTGATCAAGTTAAGTTGAGTCTATGTCAATGTAGGTTATTTCATTTTCATTGTTAAATAAATCAAACTTGATTAAGTCAAGTTGAGTCTATATTAATCTAGGTCATTTTTATTTTAATTGTTAAATTTAATCAAGTTAGGTTGAGCCTATGTTAATCCAGATCATTCTCATTTTTATTATTAAATCAAACTTGAGCAAGTTAAGTCGAGCCTATGTCAATCTAAGTCATTTTATTTTTATTATTAAATTAAACTTGATCAAGTCAAGTTGAGTATACATTAATTCAGGTTATTTTTATTTTTATCGTTAAATTGAATTCAATTAAGTTGGATCGAGCCTACATCAATCCAAGTTATTTTAACTTTCATTATTAAATCAAATTCAATTAAATCAGGTTGAGCTTATGTTAATCTAGGTCATTTTCATTTTTATGGTTAAATCGAACTCAATGAAGTTAGGTCAAGCTTGCATCAATTTAGGTCATTTTTTTCATTATTAAATCCAACTTAATTAAGTTGAGTTAAGTCTGTGTCAATCCAGGTCATTTTACTTTTCATTGTTAAATTAAACTCAATCAAATTAAGTCGAGCCTGCATCAATCTAAGTTATTTTACTTTTCATTATTAAATCGTACTCAATCAAGTTAGGTTGAGTCTGTGTCAATCTAAGTTATTTTACTTTTCATTGTTAAATCAAACTTAATCAAGTCAAGTCCAGCTTACATCAATTCAGGTCATTTTCCTTTATCTTGTTAAATTGAAGTCAATCAAGTTAGGTTAAGCCTGTGTCAATCTAGGTCATTTTTCTTTATCTTGTTCAATTAAGCTAATTAAATTAGGTTAAACTCCTCATATTTTTAAATTGAATGCACCTAAGTTAGCTCAAGCCCATGTTTATCTAAGTCATTTCTTTTGAACCTAATTAATTTAGGTCAAACTTATCTTATTTTAGTTGTTATGTTAAAATTAATCTAGTTAATTTAGGCTAGACCTATAAAGTGGATTTACCCTTCTTAAACCGGGGTTAGTAGGGCCAAACTATACTTATCTCTCCTTTCAATTTTGCTTAATACTATGATCCCTATACTAAAAAAAAAAATCCCCCTTTCTCAGCATAATGCTTCCTTTTCCCGATTCCTTGATTGTAGCTTATCCTATTCCTTTTTCTTCAAAAACTTCACCACTCAATCGCTTTTCATCTTTTCTTACTGGCTTTCATTATTCCCTCATCCTTATTTCAATTCCTTCATCATCTAATCTCTGCACATCTCTTTCAATTTAGTTTCCTTATTACCATCCATTACCTTTTATTAGCATTTATTATCTACCTTTCTTTAATTTCTCACTGACTTCCCCATCATCATTCTCTTAACTTTTGCTTCTCTTCAATTTCTTAGTTTCCTCTACTTTTGTTTTAGACTATTGTTGTCTTACTTCATACCAAAATAGAGACATTGTAATAATTTGAAGACTCATCAATCTTGTAGAAATTTAAAGGAGGGACACTATGATATGGAAATTATATGTTTTAACTGTGATCCTCTAGGCTATAGCTTTGACTTATGTAGTGATTTGTAATCCATAATAACATGATAATTACCCATGGTTAGGATTAGATCAACAATGGATACTCTGCCATTTTTTTCAAAGATGGATTATAAATCTTTATTTTATGAATAATCAGGTGGTCTTGATTGCTATGTCAATTGTGATCATGTTATTATTAATATTATCTATTGTTTAAGGAAGTAACTACTAGACAGAGCCTTGAGTAAATGATTAAGCAACGTTGACCACATTGCTATTGATGTTATTGGCCATTATTGTAAAGAAGTAGTTGTTAAATAGAACCTTTGAGTGATTATGCTACTGTTAATGTTATCTATTACAGTAAGAAAGTAGCTGCTAGATAAAGCCTCGAATAAAATGATGAAATGATGTTGATCGCACTATGACTACTGTTATTGGCCATTGCTATGAAGAAGTAACTGTTAGATAAAACCTTTGAGTGATCATGCTACTAGTAATGTTGTCTATTGTTGTAAGGAAGTAACTGCTAGACAGAGCCTTAAGTAAAGTGATTAGGCGATGTTGATCATATTGCTGTTGCTGTTGTTGGCATTATTATGATGAAGTAGCTATCAAATAGAACCCTTGAGTGGTTATAATTGGTGCTATGACTTCATAATTATTCTTATTTATTATACTAAATTAATGTAGTTTTGAATGCAAATGTGTGTTAACGTCTTTACTCACCTCCTAATTTTAGAAAGATAAGTAAAAGGGGCAATTGTTAACACCCATTTTTATCTGAATTATAAGATAACTAAAATAAAGAATATTAAAAAAAGAATTAAAGATCATTAAGAGAAAAAATATAATATATGTAAAAAAAAGTTTTGTAGAATTGTTAGGTGAGAGCTTGCCGACACTTTCCTTATATTCACCCATTATACGTATCATACTCACCTCATAACATGGTACAAATCTTGCTTATGAGAAGCTCATCTACCTATATGTTCATTTGTTTATTCAAAATGAAGCTCCCATTATTGAATTTAGTGAACAACATGCTAAATGCTAATGTGACTTATTCTTTCTTGACTCTACATTCCAACTGGCTCTCCTTTAGGTGGAAAAAATTGTAACCCAATCCGACTCACCCGAACTGGACCATTTTGAACTAATTGGGTTAGGTTGGATCAAGTCAAATGGGTAAATTTGGGTTTTAAAAAAAGGCATTTATATGCTGAAATAGGGGGCACGAGTGTTGAAATTTTAACCTGTACCCGCCCGAAAACAAAATCCAGTTCTATTTTATTACTTTTCCAATGTGATAATATGAGTTTGACTGTTTGAGTCCTGACCTGGCTCAGCGGCTCTGGCTCATACTTGCTGCTCTTACCTCTTATAAGTTGCAGTCTTGCTCCTGCCTCTTAGACCCTAGTCCATTCTTGGCTAACCATCTAAGAGATAAAGAGTAAAGATGACGTCGTTTCCATTTTCCAATCTCACATACGACGTCATTTAACATTTGGTATATAGTTGTTGCTACATCAAAAATCAAAAGAAAACCTAGCCACACCTGTGCCGTAAGTAATCCTCCTTGGTCCTCAATTTGTTTCTTTTCCTTTTACTATTCGAAACCCTAGCAGAGGTATCAGAGACTGTAGATTTAAGCTTAGTTGCTCACACTTCTCGCTCTCAGATTTGCTGGGTAGCTATTTGACTATAACTTTCTGCCTCACTGGTTTATCGGTCTCTTAGAACAAATGAAGGAGGAAGACATATGTTAGCTGACTAGGTATGAAATGTCTTCTACTTGTTTGATTTAGTGTTTCTTTGTTCTGCACTTACTCTATTCTTATAAGTTTTTTCTAACAAGTTATATTACCATTATTTACAGGTTGGAGATTGAAATTATGTTCGGTGAAGCTGGGGTTTCAACTTCAGAAGGGTTACCATAGACTTATGCCATTACAGTTTCCCACGTATGTTATTGTTAGCTATTTTTTAGAAGTTATGGGTTTTTTTGTTATTTATTTTCTACTCTTTTTTACCATTTTTTCTTATTCTTAACATATACACTATACTAATATTTTCTCTTTTCTTTGTCACTATTCAGATCTGGTGCATTAAGGACCAACTCGACTGAGGAGGATATCAAAAAAAGAGGAAGGTGTGAAATCATGAAAGGTAAAATCAGATCTTCTAGCTTATAAGTTATGAGTGACAATGTAAATGCTAAAACCATTTATTTGAAACTTGATGGATGTTTTTTCTCAGTCAAATTTCTAGATTGAATAGATGAAAAGGGGAACTCATTTTTAGTATTTATGTATCGTGTGTCTAATTCAATAAGCTAGTTTATTAGATAGTTTGTGTAGATGAATAATTGAAAGGTGGAAATCATGTCTAATTGCTTTGTAAATACAAATTTTATCTCTCTCACATAACTTATAAAACCATTAAATAATTGAAGTACCGAATTTAGATGATTTGTTTCTTTCTGCCTTTCTCCTACCTAGAATCTATGCACTCTAGTTAGAAATTAGAATAACCCTTTTACATTATTAGAATTGAGATGATTTGTTTCTTTCTTGTTTTTTGATGTGAATTGCTAATTATCCAAATACTATTAAAATGTTTCTTTTAACATTTTTTTGTTGGCATCAGGATAAGTACTCATGAATTATGATTGACTTTTTTGGTTTATAAATAGGAACAGGACTATTGAGGTTAAATCTTCTTGAAAGATTGGTTCAGGAACAACAAAGGTATGTGGTGAATAAAAGAAATGCAATTGTGTACAAGCTAAACTAGATTCTCTCTTTTCTTTTAGTATAATTGAGTTATTCTTAACAACTGATGCTAATATCTTACATTATTGACTATGGATTACTATTACCAAGACTGGTATTTTGAAATTATTATCAGCATCTACAAAATTTTAATTGACTATATGAATTAAAATTTATGATTTTATTATAAAAGCTAATTAAAAAAGTTCCTCATTTAGTTGTTCATGACAAACTAATATAATTATTATCCAAACACTTTAAAAATTTTGGTAGCCTGATGCATGTTGTGATTTTTTTTATTTATATTTAGTAGTGTATTCCAAGAAAATGATAGAATATAATTCTAAGTGGTCTAGTAGTTTATTGTTCATAATGATTCCAGTAAAACTAATCTAGATAAGATGGTGATAGATATTAGTGTTATAATTTATCATTTCATGGAATCTTTTTTTAATGTATGTATTTTATAGAGTTCATAAGTTATCATCATTTGGCATAAGACATGACAGACAACATCTAATGAGAATGAAACTAAAGGGAATTAGTAATGAGTTAAGGCTCGTATGATGTTTTGGTAAAAAAAATCCTTTTCATAAAAATATAGTTATTAATTATTAAAATAATAAAAAATAATTTATATACTATTTTTCTTTTCCAAAAATGCTTACTTATTTTGGTTGGTGTTCCACCCTGTCATATACTATTTTTCTTCTTTAACTTCTAATTTTGTATTTATTTTTCTTAGTTTTGGTGGAACTCATAAACTGTTCTATAAAATTAGAACAAAATCAACTATCAAGTGATGCTGTCAAAGTAATGAAGTGAACTTGCAAAAGAAGACTACAAAATTTCTGATCTTTGTGACTTAGGTGACTTTAATGGTCTTCTCCTCAAGAAGAAAGTATTTAAATTGATTCTAGGTTTTTTAAATTACTTCATCCAATTTCTATTCGCTTATCATTAAGCTTTGATATTTTTGCTTTATTTTCTGTTAAAATTGTTTCTAGATTCATTGTTTTGAATTCACTTTATAATGTTTGATAATTGAATCTCTCCTCTTTGTCTAACCATGTTCAATGATTTGTATAAGTCTAAACCTATGTGCTGGGTATGAATGCTGATTAATGGGTAACATGGGAAATTTGATTCTATTTTCCTCTTAACTGTCCCTACTAGAATAATAGAATTTATAACAAATAACTTGACAGTATTATTAAAATGTTCACAACTTAAAAAGTATTAGTTACATGTTTATACAAAGTGAGGACCTGCTAATGCTGAATTACTAGAGCCATTAAGTGCTAGGATTATGATCATGAAAATAATTAAAAAAATAGTTTTGAAACTGTTCTTGAATCTTGATAATATATTTTTAATCCTTTTTTTGTTAGTAAACAAATGCTAAAGGAGAGATATACAAACGTAGAACCAAACATATAAACAATCATAAAATAACTGATTACTAAGCCTACAAAAGAAGGAAAATATGATAGAAAAAATTGAAATTAGAAACCTTAATGACAAAAGGTTGGTGCTACATTAATTTAAACTTAATAAATCATTCTATAGAAACTATCTGATATGGTTTAAACCTATATAACTATAAAGATATATGAGTGAGTGTTTCTAAATTTGTGAGCTTGAATAGATAAATCATGCTGCAACACTGTAGAGGAATGGTGCATTCTAAACTAATGCTAATTAATTAGTATTATTTCCTTTAATGGAATTGTTCTCTAGTTTTCTACAATAAAGGTTGAAAAGCAAACAGAAGCTATGTCCCAAACTCAATCCAACTCAAAAGAAATGCCTCAACCAACCTCAAAACCTAAGAAATTCCTAGCATTATATTGCATCCAAGTTAAAAGTAACTAAATTAAAAGTTAACACCAAATCCAAGGCAAAAGGAAAGGAGATCTCTTTAGCTAAATCTGTCCAAATAAAGTAAAAGAGAACGCCTCTAGCTAATGGAACTAGAAAAAAAAGTAATAGCATGGGATTATTTTACACGAATACTCGAATCTGAATTAAAGGAGCCCATAGTTACTTGCAATTATTGTGGAAAGAGGTATTTTTATCATTCTTGTTCACATGGAACATCTAGTATGAATAGGCATCTTAGGGTATGTCTAAAGTTTCCTTACGCCTTGTTATTCGATCCCTCTCAATCTGTGCTGTCATTTGTGTTAGTGTATATGCCCTAAAACTAATCATATTGATAATTGTAATTTTGAATCATGTTATTTTAATGATAATTTTAATTATTATATTTATATATATTGTCTGCGTAATATATTCAATTATAATAATAACCTTAGAATAATTATATTCTTAAATGTCCCTAATCATATATCATTGTGGATTAGGTTGCTTTGATATGTTAAGACTAGCATGTGTGAAGACTTATATGGGATATTAAGTTTACACATGAGTACAAGTTAGAGAACTTGTATACTGGACCGACCCATATTAAGAACACTACATGGATCGTTATATGAGTGTCATAAGTGATTCTTAGTGATCATTATTAATATGGTCCTTTGACCTGAGATCACCAAGGTTCCCTACATGTGAGTTTCATATTTTGATACTATTCTATGTCACTAATGGTTAAGTGAATGCAAGGGTAGATATTGGATATGTCACATATCATGCGGAGGGGTTTGTGTGATCAAGATGGGATTTGTCCCTCCTATATAACAGGAGTAACATCTATGGGCCCCTTGATTAAGTAAAGTTGAGAAAATGCATGGTCATGCTCAGATAAATTGACATAAGATGTCAATTATATTTGTTTCAGTCAGCTTATTTAGGAATCAAGAAACCTTAAGGTTGGGCTATACGGGAATGACACGGTCCATGTCTCGTGCTCAATCTAGATGTATAGGACAAAAGGACATAAGTGATGATCACGTGTAAAGGTTTAATCAAATCACCGACTTTCTCATTACTTGGGTAACAATGATGTGTTGCTAGACACCAATCATTGTTTATGATCATTAATATGATTAATGGTCATTGCCAACGTAATGAAAGCCTATAGGGTCACACACCTAGAGCTAAGTGAATTTGGAATTAATGGACCAAATTGTTTGGGCTTAATATTTGGGAATTCATGTTATAATTATAAGGCCCAATAATAAGCCTATAATTGTACATGGAATAAAGCCCAAATAGGTTAGGTTTTTCTATGCACCTATTTAAATAGGCTTGTTGGGTAATAATAGATTTACTATCATTATTCACGCACCAAAAAGGCATAGAAAATCCTAGCACCTCTCCTTGACCAAAAACCCCTAAAGAGGTGTAGCTAGCTCTACGAGGCGTAAGGAGACCAATTCCAACTGGTGTGTGTAGTGGACATTCATAGGTGATTCACGGGTTCGTGTGGATACCACAGAGGTGCAGTCACATAAACGCTGTACTGGTGATTTGATCTTCGAGTTTCTATTCCGGTTCGTGATTTGGAGAGTAAATCGGATTTGCTGTGCAGCGGATAGAAGATTTTGGCCGAAAAGGTATAAACCCTAATCCCTAATCTATGGCGTTCTAAATTCGCATGGATCCTTGGTGGAAATCGTGCAAAAATTTTATTCCGCTGTGCATGTATGATGCGCGATTTCCAGCAATTTGAACCTAAGAAAAAGGGTGAAGGAACGAATATGGTTGATGCCCCTCAAGTATGTGATGGGGAAACTTGTAGGAAAGCTTTAGTTATTTTTATAATTGTTGATGAACAACCATTTAAGGTTATTGAAGGATAGGGATTTAAGCATCTATGTAGTAAACTTCAACCTCAGTTTCATGTTCCATCTAGACATACTGTAGCTAGGGATTGTTGGAAAATGTATATTGATGAGAAAGAGAAGTTGAAAACATTTTTAAAATCCAGTTGTTCTAGAGTATCTCTTATAATAGATTATTGGACATCTGTCCAAAATCTGAATTACATGACACTTACTGCACACTTCATAGACAACAATTGGAACCTACAAAAGAAGATTTTAAACTTTTGTCTTATCCCTAATCATAAAAGAGAAACAATTGGGAAACAAGTAGAGAATTACTTGAATGAATGAGGGATTAAGAATGTGTTTACGATGATTGTAGACAATGCATCTTCAAATGACATTGTTGTTTCCCACTTAAAGAAGAGGTTTAAAAATTCAAATGGGTTGGTGTTGGATGATAGTTATATGCATGTTTGTTGTTGTGCTCATGTTTTTAATCTAGTTGTCAATAAGGGTTTAAAGGAGCCATATTCTTCAATTGCTACAATTAGAAATGCAGTTAGATTTATTAGATCTTCTCCCTTTAGATTAGTTAAGTTTAAGGATTGTATTGAACAAGTTAGGATTGAAAGTAGCAACCTTATTTGTCTTGATGTTCCAACCAAATGGAACTTTACCCATCTAATGCTAGGATCTACCTTAAAATTTCAAAAGACGTTTGAGTGATTAGAAGATGATGAATTAAGCTTTAGGGATTACTTTGATGAAAAAAATAATAAGACCTCTATCTTTGGAAGATTGGACAAATGTTAAGGTGTTCACCAACTTCTTAAAAAATTTTCATGATGTAACTCTTAAGCTGTCTGGTTCTCTGTTTATAACTTCAAACAATGCATTTCCTCAACTTGCATTAATTCAAAGTGAACTATTGAAATAGAGTTCAAGTAATGATAATATTTTGAAAGGGATGGCTATCCAAATGAAGAAGAAATATGATAAATATTGGGGGGATGTGCAGAATATAAATCCTTTGTTGTTCATTGCTAAAGTTATAAACCCTAGGTATAAGCTTGCCTACATCAAGTGGTCTTTTGATGATATTTATGATCCTATAACTGCTTATAACATGACTTCCAAAAGGAAGTCAGATTTGCAACAGCTATATGAATGGTATTCTAAGGTTTATGGGGAAAGGAATGAAGGTAGTGTAGTTAGTCAAACTTCACAAGACATTGGGCATAGGGTTCAAGAGGAGAAACATGCATATAGAGCTCGTACTACAGCTTTTAAATCACATTTGAAAGCTAAGAATTTCATTGAAGCTAAACATGAGATTGAGAGATACTTAGCAAAAGCATGTGTTGATGGAAATGACACATTTAGTGTCTTGGAATGGTGAAAGGAGAATGCATCAAGGTTTCGTATTCTTTCAGTTATTGCTAAAGATATGCTTGTTGTTCCTGTTTCCACAGTAGCTTTAGAATTAGCTTTTAACACAAGGGAAAAGTTCTAGATGTGTTTAGGAGTTCTTTATCTCCAGAGACTTGTGAGGCCTTGATTTGCTACCAAAATTAGATTAGACCTACCTTATTTCCAACAGAGGATCATGATTTCATTCAAAAGTTTAAGAATTGTAAGAAGATTGAGAGAGGTAAATGCATAAATATGTGAACTATTATTATCTTCATACTTTTCAAAATCATGATCTTTCTTTTCTTTTTTTTTATACAGAACTTGGAGGGGTTGCAAAACAACTTGCTACTATAGAATTGCAATCACAGCAACAAGATCATGGTCAACAGCCAATGGCTATTGGATAATTTGAATTTGAATTGTATGTATTTATATTCTTGAAAAACTTTTTACATTCTACAACTATGCTGCAATTTTTCTTCAAATATAATGCATAAAACTGCATATTTATGCCATGAATAATTCAACCTAATGTCATGTTTATAGTTTCTGATTTAATTTCACTTGATCATGAATTTTACATTTTTATTTATTCTTTTATTAATCTGGTTGGTATGTTTTTATAAGTTTGTAAGTTGGCAGCATTGATAGTGATAGTGACAGTTAGGAAATATGATGGTATAGGGAATTAGACTATTAGTGTTTATTTTGTTTTCTCTTTTAAGATGTAAGTATTGGAAGATAATGAAAAGTATTACAAGCTGAAAGGTGCCTTTGTTTGAAAATAGGCACCTTTATTCTTTTTTGTAAGTAATGCCTTCTTTTTGTAAGTAAAATATTTTTTGTAACTGTAAGTAGGATGCTATATAGGATAAACATACAAAAGCATGACAGACAGAGTAGGAAGGCTTTATTGCTTTGGCCTTTTGTAACGTGTCTCCTTTGATTCTCTATTGCATTAGTTAGAAATTGAGAATCTTAAAGAGACACATTTTATTTGTTGGATTTGCTAGACTTGACTTATGAACGTTAATTTATAACAGCTAGTTTGGTGGCTAATTTAACCATTTTAACATGTATCATTGTATTCTGCATTGTGTGTAATGTGCATTTTTTTTAAACTGCCCGGTTTCACAATACAGGTCCAATGCCAAAGTAAAAAAATATTCTTAACTGGCCTAACCCATTTAAAATCAAACAGCCTAGTGCAACCTAAAAAAAATAGACCTAATAAAATTTTAGGTAGAAATGGGCTAAAAAAGGAGAGCCCAAATTTTATCTGGGCGGGTTGCAAAAATGTCATAACTTAGCCTAGCCCGACTCGACCCACAATCACCCTTACTCTCTTTGACTTCCTCCACCAATTAAGTAAAATAATTCATATAAGCTTTTACTTATATAATATTATCCACCATGCACAAAAGAGGAGGAAGAGAAGTGAGTTACTCAAAAGGAAGGGAGTTATTCAGAAGAAAGGAGTGTGTTATTCAAATAGGGGGAAAGTATGTTATTGAGAGAGGGAAAATACTTGTAGAAAGAAAAAAAATTGAAAAATCTCTAAAAAAAAGGGAAAAGAGGAAAGGATTTAAGGAAAAAAAAAGAAAAAAAAGAAGTACAAAAACTAAAAAGAAAAAAAGAAGAAAAAGAGAAGAAGAAGAAGAAGAGGAAAAAGCAAATAAATGGAGTTTGCAGATGAAGAAGAAGAGAATATGTAAAAGAGAGAGAGAGAGAGTATGTGTGTGTGTGAGTGAGAAAGAAAGAAAAGGTTTTTTTTTTATTTTTAATATATATTTATGTTATCCCATCTCCTTCCTTACTTTTAATTTTTATTTATTTATTTATTTTATTTTAATTTTATATTTTATTTATCAAAAATATAAATTATAAAAATAAAAAATAAAAAAATATAAAAGGGACATCCCTTTAAAGGATGCCATTTTTTAAAGGTCCTTTAATGGGACTTCCAAACATCTTGTAAAATGACCTTCTGTTGGATAGACAGCATTAGTCGTCCCATCCCATTTTTTGAATTTTTATTTTCTTATTTTAATTTTTTTTAAAAATTAATTAATATTTTATTTATTTAACATGTAATATTTTCTTTGTGTAATTCCTATGATGGAATAAAATAAAATAAAATAATTTAGAGAATTATACTATTTAATACTCTTGATGTTAGAGATCTTTTAAAAATTAAATGAAGTAAGCCAATTAAATTAAAAATCTCAATATTGTTACATATAAAATTATCTTATATTTAACATGTGCACTTATTATTTATATATATTTTTGTGATGATAGAATAATATTGAAATTAATTGCAAGTATAATAAAAATAATTTCAATTTCTTTGAGCAATTATTTATTTATGTTTGACAATAAAATTGGCTAAATTTGATATTTAAAAATTATGAAAATAATATTAAATTATGATTTCAATTTTTTTGAATAGTTATGTATTCAAATTTGATCATGAAGTTGACAAATTTGATATTTTAAAATTGTAGAATAATATTGAAATTATAATTTCAATTTTTTCAAAAAAAACTTTTATTTTAGATTTGGTTATGAAGTTGGATAAATTTGATAATTTAAATTAAAAATTATTGATGTGATACTTTTTAATAAATAAATGAACATAATAACCTAGAAAATTATATTATAATTATTTTATTGAAAACTTTTCAAAAATAACAAAATAAAAATCTTTATAAAGATAAAATAATAATGATTTCTTATAAATAACTAATAAAAATATTTTAAAAATTCCTTAAATATCATAAAATAAAAATATTTTAAAAGTATTTCAAAAATAATAAAATAAAATTCATTCAAATTATAAAATTTATACCTATGATGTATTAAAATTGAATAATTTGATTGCAGGTGTGATCATAAGAGTACTTAATATTATTCGAGCATGTTATTTTATTCAAATCCTATCATGAAGTTGAAAAAATTTGATAATTACATCAATAAATCATTTAAAAATATTTTAAAAATAATAAAATTTATGTCCATGATGTATTGAAGTTAAGTGATCTGATTGCAAGTATGATTATAATGATACTTAATATTATTAAAAAAAATTATTTCATCCAAATACTGCCATAAAGTTGGACAAATTCGAGTAACCAAATCAACAAAAATAATTAAAATTAAAATCATATTCTTAAGAAAATATACATGTAATACAATAAGGATCATTATAATTTAATTCATAAGATAGAATTAGAATAAACGGGTAACCATTCTTTGAACCAATGTTATAGAATACTAATACCTTCCCTACGCATAACCTATTCCCGAATCTGAATTTTAGGAATACAAACTATTTTTGGTGTTTTAATCATACCATAAAAATGATTAGTGGTGATTCCATTTTTTTTTATTTCACATTACACCATCATGTTTCTGAGAAGGCATGGAAAACCACTCGCCTACCTCAAATTCTGCTGTAGTGCACGTCGCAATAAAGGATAAACTAGTTAAGAATGAGGTTAACACTAAGAGGCTGTTTGTTTGGAGGTAATCAGGAAAGGGAAAGGGAATTGTAAGGTTTCATTTCTTTTATTTTTGTTTGATTAAGAAAAAATTCATTTCCTTTTCTCGTTTTCCTTTAATGTAATGGGATTATTCCAAATAAGGGAATGGTAATTTTTCCAAATTCTTAGGAAATCCCTTTACCGCATTATGGATTTTGAGTTTATCATCTTTAATATGATGATAATAATGATAATAATAATTTATTATTATAAAATAATAATATAAGTAAAAATAAAAATAATTATAAATAATAGTTTATAATAAAAAAATAAAATATAATAAAATTAATTAAATAAAATAAATAATTATATAATAATTATCATAATAAATATAATAAATTATTTAATAATATTAATAAAATATTAATAATTTAATCATAATAATAAAATAATAAATATTATAAATAATAATTAATGTCATTATGATAATATTAATTATTATTAAGATATTAATCATTAATATTAAATAATTATAAAAATTATAATATTAGTAAATAAAATAAAAATAATAAGATAATAATTATTTTAATAATTATTATAAATAAATTATTTTTTACTATAATAATTATTAATAAATTAAATTAAAAATACTTAATTCATTTTTTGTTGGAATTAAACAAATTAAATAATTAAGAACCATTCCTTTTCTTTCCTTTTTCCCATAATTCTCTTTTCCCAGTTTGAACCAAACAATCTTAACATCGTCTTGATTCCGTTAATAATAAGGGGGTTCATGATTTTATCCAAAAATGGAGCCAGCTGTGTATATTTAGTCTAAATCAGGTTTGAATAATTTATCTAAAATAATATGATGAAAAAATTAGTTGAAAATGAGATAGAAATAAAAATGAGTTGGAGGACAACATTTAATTAAATCTTAATATTCTAATTGATTATTAGCATTATATAATGAGATAATTTCCCTCCGGCAGGTATTCAACTTGAATCTCGTTGGAGCTCGCTGCTCTGGTTTTCATTAAAAATTTTAATCTTTAATTTAACTAAAATTAATAATTTGAAACAAATATGAATTCAATTTTGCACAAGGTATGTGAAGGATATATTTAATTTTATTAGGGACTGCAGGAGGGTGCGTGATATCTGGTACGGTTTGTTGAAGGGTAGTAAAAAAAGCCTTGTTTTTTTTTTTCGGAACTCAAGAAAGAAAATGGTTTGATTTGAATATAAAGGCAGATTCTTTTACTTTCTTTCCTTTTTTTTTTAATTTTTTTTGGGTGGGGGTTGGTTCACTGATATAGACTAGAGCATCATTTGGAGCGTTACAATTTGGTTCTATTGGAAATGGCGTAATGCAGGGGTCATCGGTTCATATCATGTTATGCCTCCTGATACCGTGCGATTTATTCTTGACAAAACCGTGATGTGCGCGTCAGGCATTTATTGCTGGCAAATCCAGAGAGATATTGGTCAATCACGTGCAGCATCATGTGAGTTGGCCAGGTCTTCCTGGGGGGAAGGATGAAGCTAAATTGTGACAAAGCTTCTAATTTTTAGAAATTTGTTCTTCCCTTTGAGTTGAATTATGGGGGATTTATCATGATTTATCTTAGCATGGAATCTTGGCTGCAGAGATATCATTTTGGAGGCTCCAGTCGTCTTGTAGATCGATTTACTTACCAAGGAGAAGTTACCTAACATTGAGTATTTATCTCTTTTAATGCAGTGCTGTGTATTGTTTCATCCGAATTGGGGGGTTATAGTTCAGCATGGTATGAGAAAGAGAATAAATGTGCAGTTTGCTTTTGGATAATTTTTTAAGGGTCTTTACTTCTCATATGGTTCATGTATAATTTTTTTTTAACAAGTTTTGGCTCCTTCTATTTAAAAAAAATGTGAATTCAGTTTGTATATTTAAATGATCAAAATAAGGTATTATTTTTAAGAAATCAAACTAGATTATTAAAAAAAATAATCCCCTCAAAAATATTTTTTCACTTGTTATCCTATAAGACCCCCTCTCAAGTGGATTCGGTCAATAAATAACCAAAAAAAAAAAAAAAGACACAAAAGCATTATAAATTAACAAAAATGCTATATGTATGGTAATAGGATTTAGAATTAAGTTTCAAATATTTTATATCTATTAAATTTATCTTATCATCCTATATTTGATAATAGTCTTTAATTTATATTTGGAATTCATTTTAAAATTTTATTTTAATTACATATTTCTAAATAAATCGTGCTCTCCTTCAAGATCACTTTATAACATAAGACATTATAATAATAAGTGGCCACGGAGCTACATATAAGATAATATATATAAATGAAAATACTGAATGTTTCTAAATTTCTTATAAAATATATTATTCTTATATATACATCCATTAAATTTATAATTTGGACCCACTAAATTATAATAAATTTGAGAGATAAGCTACATTCTTTCTTCAATTGACAGTTACTTATAAAAATTGTAATTTTCTATTCAATATTATCCAATTATATTTATATTATGAAGGTTCTACTATTAACTAGTGATTGTTTTTCTCTGATTTTTAACTTTCTATAAATCTTAACTTTTAAATATCTTTAATTTTTATATGTGATATTTAAATCTTTCTTTTAGAAAATGACAATCCAATCCTTTTTTTTTAAATTTTAACAAAGTACTATAATTGATTGTAATTAGATTATTAAAATATAATATGAATAAGTAAGACTAATTTAATTAAATTACATACACACGTGTGCGAGCGCATGCGAGGCTAAATAATCAAAACAAATGAGCATATAATTTTACTGGTATATGTATATATTTTAATGACAGTGATAATTAGTTGATTGTTCAATGATTTTAATGTATGAAATTCAATTAAGAACAATTGTTCGTGTTATTTTTATCTTATATTTTTAATTTTTAATCAGTGTTAATAGATTGATAATATTATAATCAAAATTTAATGATAATAGTTTGGCGCATATAATATACTTCAAATTTTTATGATTTTTTAAATTAATAGTAGCAATTATGTATACAAATCTTATAGTTTTTCATAAAAATTTGTAATTTCTTACGGATTTAATGTATAATATGTTTGCAAAAGCTGCAAGTTTATCGACCAAAATTTTATAAAAAAAATTCAAAAAATTATTTTATATAAAAATTACAATTTTTAACAAAAAATTTGTGAAAAGTGAAAAAATTAACAAAACTTAAAAAATATATATCAGTACAATTATTTTTGTCTATATATTAAAGCATAATTTAAAATTTAAAAATTAAATACTTAAATTTAAGCCTAATTAATGGCATATCTTGACTTAAAATTTTGGAACAAAAAATATTAAAGGGCAAAATGATTTATGTAAAATAAAGTTTTAATTTTTTTTTACGTACACGATATGAATACAAATTTTAAAAATCAAAGCCTCCTATGTCCCCCTCTGCACCCAATGACATAGGTTTTTGCCTCCATAAGTGATTATTATTGATTATAGTTATTGATAAAGAAATTAAATTTTAAAAATTACCGTTTTAGTTTTGGTTATTATTAATTTATGACCAAATTATGAACTACTAATTTTTTATTAGTAAATATGATAATATGTTTTATTTTCTAAAATACATGACACACTCTAAAGAAATTAAATCATATTTATTAAAACTAAACCATACACTTAAACCTAATAAGGATTTTGTCATCTAGATATGACAATTTAACCTATACTCAATGAAAATCTTCAATTTTTATCCATTTGGATTTAGATATAAGTTATTGAATATAGGTATAGAATTAGATAAGAGGATTTTTATGAAAATTTATTAAGTATGAATGCGAGTATGGGAATTATACTACCCAATCATCCTCGTAGCCATATTATATATAATTTATAATTAAATAATATATGTATATTTATATATAAATTTGATTATATAATAAAAAATTAAAACAATGTATATAGTTAATTTAAATATGAAAAGTTTTTAAAGATAAACTTTAACAAAATAATTTATATTATTCTTTATTGTATTAGTATTATTAGAACTTTTAACTAAATATTATTTTATTAAAAATAATAAGATATAGATAAATATAGTAAACATAGTAAAATATAAATAAACTCAAATTGGATAAATAAGATAAAAATAATAGGATATCTTTAATTTTTGTTAAAAATATATTTAGATATAGATGAATATATATCATTTGAATAAGATGGGGAAATGAGAATGGGTGCAAGTGTTCAATTATTTGATGGGAAGGGAACTAAGTATTTAAAACTCTACTCAAGCAAGTATGGGGACAGGAAATGATAGAATACTAGGAAGTTACTTGTACATTATACGGAAAAAAATTTAATTCAATACTATATAACGCTATTAATATATGTTAATTATTTAAGAAGAGACATGATTATAATAATATAATTATCAATTAATTAATATTAAAAAAATATAACAAAGTATTATAAATGGCTAAAAATGATTGCTTTTGGTTGTAAGTTATAAAATAACTTATGTAATGAGATGTACTCATATTATTATTTAATAAGTTTTTATGTTATAAGCAATGCATTTATAACAATATTTTATGTATATTATACTAATACTTCTTTGTTATTCTCAAATAGATAATTGCATATCTGTATGAAAATGATAAAAAAGGATAAAAATAAATAAATAGGTTTACAATTAAAAAATTTAATGATATTATATTATTATTTAATAGAGGGATTAGTGCATTATTGATATCTATTTATTTATTTTTTAAAATAAAATATATAATTAATTGCATAATTAAAAGGCAAAATGCAAGTTTTTTTTAGCTAATTTCCATGTATATGAATTTAACTTTTCTAAAGTGCAAGATATATTTTAAAAGTTATAATAGATGATCTTAATTGTTGACTAAAAAATTAAGAAATGAAATAATTATAAATTAAAAAATTACTTTTTTGATGGTTTGTTATGTATCAAATTCTCAACCTTTGATTTTTTTTTATTAATAGTTGTAATTATCTACTTTACTCTTTAACTAATTCCTAATTTTCTATTAAGAATGAAACAATTAAGGATACATATTAAATGATTAATTGACACAATAGGTGCAAAATTTTATCTAAATATTTGTATATTGTACTTTAATTATAAAAGATTATAAAAAATTTGATAATAAATTTAAATTGATGTTTCTAACTTTTTGTTATTGCTTTAAATAGAATATATAGATATTTTCCTTGTTATAATTCATTATTATTTTTAATCCTCTAATGCAATAAGACATACTAAAAAGATTAAAAAAAATACAATATGATTAATAATTCATAATTTAGTATTTAAGAAGGTATAATTTTCATCCAACAATTATTATAATATAATTTTGTATAGATTATTATTATTTTTAGCTGTACATGTTATATTAAGTTGTAACTTTTAAAAAATATATATTTGTTTGTCTATATAAGAATCAAGTACAATCCCTAAATGCTAAAAAAAATATTCCTAAAAAAATCAACAAATTCAAAAATTGTTAGGTAGATATTATAATAAAATTATACACACACACTTCTAAATATTTTAATTATTAGATTTCTTATAATACTTTTTAGTGAGAACAAAAAAAATAAAAAAATAACAATATAGGTTATGAGAAAATATATAATAAGTACCCTAAATACAACTTTAATTATAAATCTAAATGATAAAAACTATAATAATTATTTTTAATAATAAATTTTCACCAATTATCTTAAGACCTTCTAATAATTCTAAAATAAAAATACTAATTTTAGTTGTCTAAAATTGCTCAAAATATTAACTTATGACCTTAATATATATTTGAATAAAATACTTATAATTTGAGCAGTATTATTCTAACATTTAACCTCTTGGTAAGTAAAAATTAAAAATAAAATTTGATGATTGTTCTCCTGCCCAATCTTGCTTCACACCGTCAAGCTTCAAATTTCCAAAAGCATGCATACAAGTTATAGTAAGTGCAAGGAAGGACTATCTCTCAGCGAATTGGCTATGTATATGAAAAGAATGCAATGGCAACACTTTTATCGCACATTATTAGAGTATTGTTAGATTGGTGTTTGAATATCTATCATGTAAAATTATATTTTCTTTTCCTGCACATATTCTAATTTTTTTACACTATTCTATATATGTTGGCCTGTTGCCATAAATTATATAAATTGAAAATTAAAAAGACAAATTAATTAAAATGAACATTCCATTCCAAGTTGGATTTTTCTTTTTGAAAAAAATTGAAACTTAAACTCCCAAACTAGTAATTACTTACAAATTTTTCACTTTTAAAATTTAAATATTTTGTGAAATTTCTTACGAATTGACATTAACTCCTGTGACATTTTGTCTAACTTTCACATAACTTGCTTTAATGTTTATAGTATCAAAACGCAACAATCTCATCATTTTCATCCAAATTAATCATTGTTTAATTAAAGTTTTTATTTTTATTAATTTTTTTAGAAGAGACAAAAAGAAAATTTAAGAACATATAAATAAAAACTTAGATTTTTACGATAAATTGAGTTGAATACAATGAATTAATCATTTTAGCATTATAATATTTGATGAATGTGTTTAGATCCCTCATAAATTTTATATTATCCCTCATAAATATTATATTATCCAAATTTAGATCTAGTGACAAGCTAGAAGAGAGAAGAGGTCTAGCTTCTTCAAAGAAGATGCTGAGAAAAAGATTTTTACCAAAAAGGACCAATAAACAATATTAAATATACAGAAGAAAACCATCAAGTCTTGTAAATTAGCATTTTCAATTTAAATTTGTTGGATTCCAAATAGAAATGTTTGGAATATTAATAATATAGAATACAAAAGTAGTTTACCAATAATAGAACCACAACAAGGCACCATATCAAATTAAATAAGGATTAAAGACCAATAATGTGAACATAGAGGAAAAGCGCACAAGCCATGTAACGTCAATATCATCCATATTATCTCATAGTTTAACCAAAGTGAATCTGCAACAAAAACCATAAGCAAAATTCACTGCATACAAATAGTGATGCCTATAATTATATATTTATTAGATCTTATCAAAAGGTGTGAACAAATACTAATGCAGTGACATACTAATGTTACACTTTATCAAAATGGGAATAAGCATGGATGTAAAATTAGAAGAGAATAGGATCCATCAACTAACAAAAAACCAAAGGCATTAATTCAAAACATAGACATAACTATATTAATCAAAGTCAGCCTCTGAAAATATAACTAAATATATTAGCACAAGGCAAGCAACAAGCTAGCCAAGGCCAAATCCAACAACAGCTAGACACTAAACATACGTCACTGAACATTAATTCCAAACAGAAATGCATCGAATTTGGTATATGTGTGATAATCACCAATGACAATTCACTCTCAAAAAAGTATTATTTAATCAACATGTCAACTTACTTAGATTATGCAATTTTACACCACCAAGCAATGGATGACCATATGGCAAGAAACAATTTATATCCCAAGTCCTTAACAAAGAAAGTGTACCTAAAATTGCTATAAACTTTGGGAAATCAACAATTTATTACTTGAGATCTACATAAAGCATAGGACCATTTATCATATAAAAGACACTTGAAAACCAATAAAAAATATAAAGTCGTAAGAAATTTGGATCCAAACTGATAGTCAAAATAAGGAGATAATAAATAGCTATACACCCCTTTGAAGAAAATGAGCTTTATTAAGATGATAAATAAATGGGTTTTTTCAATGTTATCCAAATCAAACCATGAAACATTGCACTCAAAGCATTCTAACGGAGAAGAAAGGAATATAGTAGTTGCAATGAAAATAGAGGAAAATGTTGAGTAACAGAAGAATTCATCATAAAATAAGGAACATTCTCAATGGAAAAAGGAGAAAAGAGGAAGGAAGAACAAGTTGAGAATACATACAGTGCAGGAAGAAGGAGATAGGAAGACGATGAATACAAGTTAACAAATTTCAGCTTTCTCTTTTAAATTCGGCAATTCCTCTGGAGATGTTTGTGAACCCTAGAAATGAAGAAAAAGGAAAGAAAGAAGAAGACCAGGGCGAGCTAAAGAATTTTTCAATGAGGACAAATTGAGAAATATAAAAAAATTATTAGGGATATTTTAGTCATTAAATAATTTCATATACACCAAATGTTTGAAAAATGTTGTATGTTATAGCATTTTAAAAATCAACTAATTTGGAGCCGCTAATTGTTTTAAAAAGTTAGTTATCAAAAAATTAATTTAATTGTTAACCAATCAAAGTTAGTCAACTAACCAAAAGTCGGCTCCAAAGTCATTTACCAAACATCACCTTTGTCCATTTGGATACAAATAAAGAAATTTTTATAAAAATTTTATCAAGTGTGGATATAAGTATGGTGACTATACTACCTAGTCATCTTCATACGCATATTATATATAATGTATAATTAAATTATATATAATAATATATGTATATTTAAACAAATTTGGTTATATAATAAAAAGAGAAATTAAAATTATGTATAAAGTTATTTTAAATATAAAAAAGTTTTTAAAGATAAACTTTAACAAAATGGTTTATATTATTCTTTTTTGTATTAGTATTATTAGAATTTTTAAGTAACTATTATTTTATTAAAAATAATAAGATATAGATAAATATGATAAATATAGTAAGATATAAATAAACTCAAACTAGATAAATAAGATAAAAATAACTATTAAAGATATATTTAGATATAGATAAATATATATCATATGGGGAAATGAGTGGGCATAGGCATTCAAATATTTGTTAGGTACAAGAATAAGTAGTAAAAACTCTACTCATATGGGTATAGGAATAGAAAATGATACAATATTTTAAAATAAGTGTGGACATAAGTATCTTAATCCCTTACCCATACCTTTTTTATTGTCATTCCTAGTTCACCGAGTAAATCATCAATTCAATTGATTATAACATAAAAATATAAATTTATATAAAAAATAATAAAAACCTGCAGTAAGTAAAATAATAATAAACTTTCATGTAGTTCATCCAAACGTAATAATGGAAAGGAAATGATTTAAGATTATGCATAATTTGATAATCAAATAAATTAATATTTTTTTAAAATGTTAGTAATTAAATATAATAAAGCGGTTCAGTTGAATTATTTAAAAATTACCGATTAAACCCAATTTTATTAAATCAAATTTTTATTGATTCACATATAAAATTAACTTGATAGTATAATTGAGATCAAATTAATCACCAATTTACTAATTTATCAATTCAATCAACTGATTCAATCCAAATTTGATTTACCGGTTGAACCCATCCAGTTTCGGATTTAATAACTTTAAATTAAATCCTATCCGCGATGCACCCTCAAAGAGGACAAAATTATTGAATACCATAGAACTCGAACGTAAATTCCATACACAAGGCAGCAAGCTAGCCCACTTTCTCCTATAGTTAGCAATAAATAAACCCAATCCATAAAAAGGATCAAACACAACTCCACAGATAAACTTCTAATTATGAATAACAACTCCAATTTCACAACAATAACCTTGTAGTCAAATCCATGACCACCTCTCTTCATAAACCAACAACTTGATATAACTATTACTAAGTGCAAAGCTCACGAGCAACGCCGATCCTTGAGTTAGGCACGTCGTAGAGCACACGGTGGTTTTGCTGCTGCATGTTGGCGATCACGTTCAGCACCGAGTTCACGTTGTCCGGCGCCGCCGCCATCGCCAGGCACGTGATGCTGCCGACGGTGCTGTGAATTAGGAGGTTTTCCTGTGGGAGTGTCACGTTCATGCCCGTGAACATTAGTGTTATTGTCGGTGCCGCGATTTGGACGTTGTAGCACGTGTCAAACCCTCCTAGGGTTGTCACCACCGGGATCCGACCTGTTCGGCGCCGGTAATTAGCCCGAACTCGTCGTTGGAACTCGTTTCGGACTGCGATGTAGGCCGGTTCAACTAGCCGGGTGAATACCGTACCTACAATAATTTCAACATAGCAAAAACGGAAATATAAAATTGATTCTATAGGAAAAAAATTATTGTTTTTTAAATCATCAATATTATTGTTATTTGCTGCATATATATATTTTTTGCCCTTTTTTTGGTACAGTATATCTCAATAATTAGGAAACATGCAGGACCGGTATGAAGTTGATTCATGGTCCCCACGCATTGTGCCTCCTTGACTTTTATTTTTTTGCAAAGTGCACTTTGGCCTTTACGATTCAATCTAATTAAACTCACGATTTTTGTATTTTTAAAAATATATTTATCCTCTTTATTTTTCAAATGAAAAAAAAAATTCTTATCTTATTATAATATTAAAATTTCAATATCACTTCCTAATATATTATGATAAATCTATAATTATTATATTATAGTTGAATGGTTATTAAAATTAAAAGAGTAACTTTTGCATTTGTCAAAAAATAAAAAAATAAAAAGTAATATTGAAAATTTTGGTGCTACAACAAGATTAAAAATTTTCCACATAAGCGAAAAATATATGCTTAAAATAAAATAGAAAGTAAGTATATATAAAAAGATATATTAATATATATTTTTAAATAAAAAATTGTGAATATAATTATATTAAATCGTAAAGAAGCACCAGCATCGAACAACTTGTCGGCAAACCAAGAATACAGAGCCTATCCAATTGCAGTTCTTCACACGTGATGTGAAGGATGGGGCTTTAGAAGGGGGCAAATAATAAATAATCATGACACATAACTAAATCACTAAACTGGCAAAAGCATAATGATTAATTAGATATCATTCTAAAATAAAAAAAATGAAAAAAAAGGGAAGTCCCTAAGTTTGAAGTCTGATTTTTTTCTTTTTATTTTTTTTATCCTACTATAGATTTAATTAATTGGGAGTTTGATCATAAATAAAATTTTATGCTTGAGTTTTATAAATAAAAAAATAAATATTAAGAGAGCTTTATCCTCCTAAAGAAATCCAATCCAACTTGAGCCTAACGTGACCTATTGAATATTAGAGGTTGCTTTAAAAAAAAAATCAATTTTGCGGAAATGAAGTACTAAGCATTATGGGTCAATTTTTAAATTGTTAAGAGGATCATGAGGATACTAATTAATTCTAACGTTCTTCCACATTTTACCTCCCAATCAACAGATTTGAGTTAGCTAAAACATTACCGGAATCAAAGATGGTGCCGGCACCGGTGGTCGGGTTGAACGCCAATGCAGCCGGCGGGATATCCACAATTCTCCGGCCAACCCTAATTGCCTTCAAGTTCGCATAGTAAAGTGAAGATCTTCTAGGATTACTGAGAAGAGGGGTAAACTTGATCCTCTTGGGCTGGGCAACAGGTCCAAGTCTCAATGAGCCCGAGAAGTTAAGGGATTTAAAGCTGGGCAAGCAGTAAGAGAATGTGGACTTGTACAAGTTTTGGGTCTGGGACAACAGTGACAATGGGCCTCGGCCCAGGCCCAACAGTCCCTGTGAAGGCACCGAGCTTCCTGTGGCCCTTTTGATGCAGCCGAATGTGTAGCCACGAATGGGGTCGGTCGCTAGGGTCACGGTGTCTAGGGCCAGGTTAGCGGCTATGGAGGAGGTGCCGTACGTCATGTTGAATGAGCACGCGCTGCCGGCGCAAGTGGGATTGCGTACCTGAAAAAATATTCACGTTTAGCGCAATATTGGAAGCGGTCCTTTATTTTTCTCATAGTAGAAAAAGTAGCTTTCCCAACCAATGTCAGTCTCGTGAGCCTTTTGTTTGCTGCTTACCAGGCTGTATGCCACCGACTACAGTAAAACCTTTTGGGTTTTTGGAAATGGACAAGTGTATCCCACGCGTAATAAGAGCAAGCGGCGCGTGGAGTACCCCTCCGAAAGTACTCTAGATTTATAATTTGTGAGTGACAATGCAGGCTCCAATGGATTTTTCTACTATAACGATTAATTTTCCATCTTGATCAGCGTGTTTTTTTTTAATAATTACAATGCTTTTTAATTATACGAATTTAAACCCATGATATAAAGAAAAAAAAATCCGAATATCATTATACCACTAAAGCTGTTAATTTTTTAATCGAAAATTTTACTCATATGATAAATTTTGATTAGATGTGTATACAAAAAATTGTTCATGTGTAAGCATTGCAAAGAAATTATGTACATTTAGCATTAGTTACAAAGGGTAAATTTTATTATATTTTTAAGGTATTAAAATTTAGAGTAATATGATAGTTTAAAAAATTGTTAGATTGTCACATTTATTAAAAGATAAGCAAATGTGACAACATAATTTTAATGTAATAACTTTTAAAATTATCATATTATCCCATGTTTTGAAATCCAAAAGGTATTGTAGCAATAGGGACGACGCTATGTTAGCCACTTCAAAAATTTGAAAATTTATAAAATTTTCCTATATTTTTTATTTTTTTAAAATATCATATTTTATCCATCAAAATTTAAAACATTTTTATATAAATTCTTCATGAATTCTATTTCAAATCCCTCTATTTTTTTTACCCGAGTTTTGCCCCTATGTAGCAAGCCCCTACTAAAAAAAATTATTCTCCCATTGCGAAGTTAATTGTAAGACCGTGTCTAGGGAAAAACTTGGGTGCTTTTAATTTTTAATATATAAAAAATAAAGTAAATTATACCTATCTTTTTTTAAAGTACACTCATATCTTTTCTTTTCTCTTTTAAAATACACATACACACACTAGGTTTTTTGTTTCTTATAAACTATCCTTTTTCGCTATTTTAGATATGAACTTAGCTTTCAAAAATTAAGAGAGGTACATCTATATATATTTTTTAAAAATACATAGATGATTTATTCTTGAAAAATAAAAGGAAAAACCTTGAAAGTAATTAAGAAATATGCGATTTTGTATAATACATCTTTAATTTTTAATGCTTATTGGAGAAGAAAAATTTTAATCATAGATTATTTAAGAAATGTCTCTTTCCAAAGAAAATTGTCAATGTTTATGAAAAACCATCGGACGAGACATATTCCTCTAATCATTCGTCTAATTCAGAAGACTTTCCACCCTATGCAAAGCACCACTTTAACTGTTTAACAGCAACCTAGAGCAATGAACAAACATCACCATCCACGCGCCAAGAAACCGGCGCGTGAGAACATGCAATGAAAATACAGGCAAACAAACAGGTTTAAGGTCGCTGAAAAATGTTTTGAGATTTAAGCGTTCATCACCTTCTTGCACACAGGAGATTGGCACCTCACACCCCTAAAAGTGGTAGACTTAGCAGGTGCAAAGGCACTTGGAGAGCAGCCAATGCAGCCACTGCAAGGGACCCAAGCAACATCATTGCTAGTGTCCATGGCCATGAGCAAGGTCTGAGCTGGGGTTCCAATCTTGGCCCTCACAATGTAGGTTGGGCTTTGTGTGATCTGCCTGCCAGAGGCTATTGGGACCACTGAACTTCTGGCCACCAAGTTGGAGAGGTATTGCATTCTGGCTTGGTCCTCCGCTTGGAGGTGAAGCACACTCTCCTCCCATGAGAGTGGCTTTTGTGGCCTGAATGGGGAGCATGGGCTGAAGATGTGGAAGACTTTGAGGTCTGATCCATGGTCTTGGTCTTCACATTTCGGGTTTTGCCCTTGGGTTAGGGTGGAGGAGATGAAGCAGAAGAGGAGAGGAAGTAAAAGTGGGATTTTCATGGCCATTGAAGGTTTAAGGTTTTGGCTATGGTTTTGGAAGACTAGAGCACTGAATATATAGAAAAAAAAAGGACCGTTTGTGCACATGCGGGGTTTTTCTTTTCTCTTGTAGGTGAACATTGGGGAGTAAATGGGAAAATAAGGTTGAATATTGACAAATACTATTAATTGTGATACTGTTACACCATTTTAACAAAAATTACTTAATCACCTATTATCACTCAGACAGTTAGACAGGGAATTACTATATAAAGTTCATTCTTAAATTTTTGTCAACTTTATCAAATGATATGCGTAAAAAAGAACTCAAATAGTAATAAATAGTTAGTCTTCCATTTACCTTTCCATTTAGACATTCATATTATCAACCTACAATGAGATGGAATGAAGTGAGATGTAGACATTATAAAATAAAAATATTTAATTTTTAAGAATAATTATTTTATCATTTATAAAACTATTTTTATTCATATTCTTTATTTTTTTATATATTTTAATATTATTCTTTATAAAAAATTAGTAAATTAAATTTATGCTCTTATTATAATTATTTATTAATTACAATATTAATAATAAAATTTAAAATATAATATATTTTACTATTGATCATATCAACTATTTTTTAAAGTTACAAATATAATTCAAATTTTACACTTTCTTTTTATTAGAGTATTATTATTATTGATACATTTTTTTAAAACTTTATTTTTACAAAGTTTATTATACTAAATATAATTATAAAATAAAATCCTCATCTCATTTCTAATTATATTAGATATAAATAAGAAATGATTTCATTTCTTTCTATCACATCCTATCAAATCCAACGGGCTCTATGATTGTGTGGGCGGGCCACCAAGTTTGATGGCAACTTTGTTGGGATATGTTTCCTTTTTCCTAAATATTTTGGAGGAAAATGCGGGGAGGAAGAGTATTATGTAGGAGTAATAAAGGGAAGTTGGGTTAACAAATAAATAGACTTGTACGGAGGTCAGTGGCAGACAACAGAGACCGTTTCCTTTGGTTTAGCTGACTTCAACGGAAGTTACTGAGAGACAACCGACTGTTATTTCATTTCAGGATTAAACCCACAAAAAAAAAAAAAACTCGCATCTATAATTTAAAATGAGTTTTCCCATCTTTCCATGACAGCATAGCTTCGGTGTAGAATTGAAATGTATGTTTGTTTCTTATCTTTAAAAATAATTTTTTTATTTTTTATTTTCAAAAATAAGAAAATTTGTTTGAAAATCTATTTTTAAAAAGATTATAATTCTAGATATGTAAATTAAAAATAAAAAAATAAAAATAATTTTCAAATATTTTTTAAACTTATTTTTATTCTGAATATCAATTTTATAATTAAATAAAATATTTTTTATTTATAACACTTATCACTCTCTATTTTTTATTTTTTTAATTTCAAAATAAATTTTAAAAATAAAAATTATTTATTTATATTGATTTTTAAAAATACAAAAATAAATACATAACCAAACATATTTCAATTTACTCATATTTATTCCAAACACATCCCAATTTTCTCCATAAGTTAAAAGATTTTTGGTTAACCATTGGGTTCTCATTAAAAATCTCTACTGTAAGTGAGTGTTGGTAAGAAGGTAGAAATAAAAGATTTCGAATAGCCTAAAATCAATTCTTTAAATTCACTACTATGAGTATATATTATCTATATTTTAAATCCTATAAATATGTGATATGTGATGAAAGGTAGATAAAGAGCGAATATAAAACTGCAAATATTATTATTTTATTTAAGTACGAAATTATTTTTTTAAGTTTTTATTTTTTTATAATATAAGTTTGATTTTTATCTATTTATTTTTTATAATAATAAGAATATACGTACATTTGTAATCCCAGGATCAAATTTAAAATCTAAAATATAAAACAGGAAAAACTTTTCAACAATATCATATATTATTGGAATTAAATACTTTTGATTACTAATTTATTTATACTATCACTAAAAATTATTATTATTTAATTAATTTTACTTTAATAAAAACTTATTTATTTTTAAATTAAAAATGAATCCCACCACTAAAATGTAAACTTCAGTCTTTAAAACATAAGTCCTAAAATTTTAAATATAAATTTTAAAATCGTAACAGTAAAACCCTAAAATTTATCCACTTCACCCAAATCATAACCATTAATCTGTAAATCCTAACCACTGTATTTCGAAAAAAATCCTTTGCATTATTAATTTATTTTGGATATTTTTGTTTTATAAATTAATAAAAGTCATAATCGTTATTTTAATTGAAAATGTAATAAATGTAACTATAAATTTTTTAAGAAACTCGTTGGACATTAAGTCACTATTCAATAATTCTCATAAAAATAATTGCCATAAATAAAATTAGTTGATTATTTTCACAGGAGGACCACTCTCCTTTACTCTGATTGCAATTTCCCTCTTTTACAAAAAAGTGGATTACACTAACACAAAATTAATGACTGAACATCGAATACATACCTTAAGGTATGTTTGCCAATAGCTGCGGAGAATAATTAAATTTGCCCCACATTTTTTTTTTCTCTGTCCTCTGATCAACAAGTTACGTTAAATAGTACTTTAGATGATTTTGTTTCGCTAACAACTCATACTAAATAATTAAATTTTCCCCATATTTTTAATTTAAAAAATAATAAATATTGAGATGAGTTCTAAAATTGAATTTTGAATCTTTTTTATTCATTAGATTAAATTTTATAAATTTAATATAGGATCTCATATTTAATAACATCATTTAATTACATTCAAATTTTAATTTTAGATCTTTTCTTTTCAATATATATAATATTGCTATTTTTCTATCTCACTGTACTGACTCTTGCTCAAAATAAAGATTAATCTCATAATTAGTGAAGAAGGTGCGAAGATGGTAGTATTTTAATAATGTAATGATATTCGATATTATTTTAAAAACTTTATCCTATATTATATTTGTGATTTAAACTCATGACTTTTATATATATGCATTAAGTAATATATGCATTAAGTAAATTATTATTTTTATTATTATAATAAAAAAAGTGTGATGATATCTTGGATGTAAATTAAAAAAATGATAATTTTGTTTCAATGAACTTTGAAAATTTTATAAGAATTTTTTATAAAAATTCTATGTACTATTGCAGCATTATTTTTTGAAATTTTTGCAAGAAAATTATTATTTTTTATAAAAATTATACGTGATCTTGCAACATTATTTTCTTCAAAAAATTATATTATATGGAGTTTGTGTACAAACACTTTAAAACAGCATTATGTTTGCAATATGAAAATATTTATTTTTTTATGAGTAATTATGAAAAAGAATTCATACTTCTCGTGGAAGTAATTAATTTTTTTTTGTTTAAGCATGTTCTGACCGCAAATTAAATCCTTTTTTTTTATTATTATTCTGCTGTTTGCAGGGATCCCAAAAGTGACATTTCATAAACATAAAAGATTGACATGTCATACGAAAAATGTCTTGTTGCACATATGACATATTTACAATTGCTATACTCCGTGCCCTTGGTTGCCAAGTCAGGAAACCAAATGTCAAATACCAATATAGCCCATCGCCATTTGCAGTCTCTTGGAGTAGTGGGTTCCTTGTTAACTCAGCACTTACCCAACCACATTAAGTAAAATAAGCAAATAAAAATGGATTTTGATAATTCCATACTTATCCAAGATTTTACAAATATTTTTACTTCTTTTTTTCTCATGTAAAATAGGTTTGTATATGATTTTTTTAATAAAAAATTACTATATATAAGCTTTTTAACAAGTAAAAAAATAAAAAAAAATTTAAGAACAAAAATTTCATAGTAAAATTGAAAGTTCCTTTTATATATGAACGGATAACTTTACATGAAAACATATAAAAAAATTGCAATTTTTTTATAAAAATTATACAAACTTATATACATGTGTGCATGAATATAATTTTTAATTTTTTAAAGTATGCGTTGAAGCATAAGGCATATTGTTCAATCACAATAAAGTCAACATATTTAATGATGCAAAAGTATTTGATATTATTATTTTAAAAATTTTGTCCTTGGATGTCTTGAACCAATTTAAACTTAATTAGGGCATTACACATGTATTCATCAATTTAAATTGCAAGTTGCAACTAACAATCGGTTAATTTAATGATAATATACTGAATCTAAAAACCATTTAAAATAGAAAATATATGAATTATAAACAAAAAATCAAGGAATCCATATTCCCTCCATTTTTTTAAAGTTATTTTACAAAAAAATTTTGTTCTTATTTATTTATTATTTTAAAAAATTAAGATTATAATTGTTATTTTTAAATGATAAATAATAAAAATTAATAACTATTATATATTTATAATATTTTTTACTAACAAAATACATTACCTCGGCCTCCATGTACGTAACTTACATTTTTATTCCCACAATATTCATAATAGTAAAATTCATATCACAATTACAATTTACAATATTGCATACATCAGATAGGATTTGTTATTTTTGTTGTAAACAAAAAATAAAGGAATCCTTAATCCATACTACCTCCATTCATTTTAAAATATTATTATGAAGAAATTTTTATTTTTCTTTATTTACTATTTTAAAAAATTAAGATTTATATTACATAATATATTAGTAATTTTGGGTGGAAAAATTTTACATACTAATAATTAGATACAAATATGAAATATTTTATTTAGGCTTGGATTGAACTTATTCATATTCAAATTTTAAATAAATCAATACATTTAACATAACTAATAAATGAGTCTTTTTAAAATTGAAATAAAAGTAAATACATTGACATATCAATTTATTTAAGAATTTATATTAAAATTTTAAAAATATTATTTAAAAATAATTAATAATTATATTATATTATAAATACTCAAATATAATAAAAGTAAAATTTAAATTATAATAAAATGTTAATGAAAACTTAATAGTTAAAAATAATTTTTATAAAAAAATAATAAGTAATTATATTTGATAAATAAATATATAAAATAAAATTTATTATTTAAAATTATTAAATAAATTAAATGAGATGATTCATCTCGATATATTTAATAAATAAATTAACATGACATGATATAATTATTATTGAAATCAAACTCATATTTAACTTAATTAACTTGTTATTAATTTTTAACATTAAAACGAATCTGGGTACAAATTATCACCCCAATTTTAATTCATCCCAGGAACAACCGTTCAGCCCCCGCAACCTGCAGCGAAGGTATCAAAGGCAGCACCGACAATGTTAATTTAACTCCATACCATTCTGTCGGTACTTGTTGAGAGGTACATAAATGGTGGAATCCTAGTCTTACGAAGTGGACTGTGGTCTACCCTCGTCTTTTAGCCTGGAGCTCACTAACATTTTATGCTTTGGATGCTGTGGAATATACGCTTCGTTGGGTCTTACTTCTAGATTCCAACAGTGCTCTATTCATGGTTT
Source organism: Sindora glabra (assembly GCA_020226215.1). NCBI lineage: Eukaryota > Viridiplantae > Streptophyta > Magnoliopsida > Fabales > Fabaceae > Sindora > Sindora glabra. The sequence continues at coordinate 92,775,181 of CM035226.1, forward strand.
TAAACCTGTATATTATTTCTGTGAATTGTGCTGTTTTCGTAATTTTGCATTATAACAATTGATACTTTTCCGCATTTGTCACATGTTTGGTGCTTTTGTTAAGCCTTCTTAATTATAAATGTAGTTCGAGAGTTAAGATTTTTTTCTTAATTTATAAATTAATATTTAGGAAATATTTGACTAATAACTTTTTCAATAATTATTAGTTAGTCTGACCAAAATCAATTGATTAATTTGACAATCAGTTGATTTTAACATTTGACAATTAATTGATTGTTTTCAAAATGTCAAAATTAAAAAGGTTGATAGAGTTAGTATTTTTAATTAGCTAATTGATAAAAATGATCACATTGTCCTTAATAAATTTTTCATATTTTTCATTTTGTCCTGTCTAAATTTTTTTTTAAAAAATTACTAATTATAAAAATCATATTAATTTAATTTAAAAAATATCTAATAGATAATAATATATTTACGATATATCTAATAATTTAATAATAAATTATAATAATTTTAAAAATTATTAAATTCGAATGAATATATAAAATTATTTAATTTTAAAAATCTAATAATTTAATAATAAATTATAATAATATATTATTTATAAAAAAATTTAATATACTAACTAATATATAAAATTTAAAATATTAAAATAAAAAAATACTTAAATAACTCATAAAATATATTAATATTCTTATATATCATTTTATATTCAAATAACTAATCATAAACAACTGATTTTACTAAATGTTCTTATTCAAACAATTAATATAATTTGTTAGTTAAATCAGTTAATACAATCAACCATTAGCTAATAGTTAATTGAATAAGTTAACCACTATCATTATTAGTTAATTGTCAAATAAGACATTAACTCTTTTCATATTTAATATGAATAACTTAATAATCTTTCTCTCATATATTATGCCATTGGTTGGAACCTTAATAACAATTAATTCTACAATATATTGTTAAGCAAAAATGTTGTGATTGAGCATTGATACCTAGTGTTGAGTGCCTTTTTGAATTTTTCTCAATTACAAAAGTTAGCTCCAAGGTTAGGGATTTTCCTCACATTTATATATATTAATCCTTTTGACAACCAATTTGAAATAACACAATATCACATAATATTATTGCTTTGAAATATACTACAATCATAATTTTTTTGGTAGGAAAAGGTTGTAATATATTCCCAAGATAAACAAAAATTTTAAAGAAAGAGATAAATTCAAAAATATATAAATGTCACACCTCAAATATTTTATAATTTTTATTTTAATTATTTAAATGCTAATTATATATGTGCCAATAATTAGGATTATTGAGGATCAATTTAAAATGGAATTTTAATTAGATAAAACATGATTTTATGTGGAGAATCGGTATAAGTAAATTAATTATAGGATTGTATGAAATTAAAAATTATTTTACTTATTTATAATACTTTATGTACATGATAGTCAATTAATTGTTATGGATATACTTGTGGTAGTATTTAAATTAAGGAGAATGCATTTTTATGATAAAAGTTAGGTAGAAAATAATTATATAAAGGTTAATGCAAAAGTAGAATTGAACTTCTTGTAGAAAAGGAAATTAGGGAATTAAGATAAGATTTTCTAATTTCAATTTGATTGGATGTGTTTAGGATCAATTAACTTCCTTCTCACTACCTCATCATCTCTTTCAAATATTAGGTAAATAGATAATCTACTTAAATTTAATGACTTTGTGTTGCCTTTACTTATTTTGAATGTTATGTTATGTTTTTGTTAGGAAGTTGAGTATTTTATGATGTTAGGATGTATTATGGTATGATAAGTTTTTTTGAATAGTTGTAAAATGAGTATGGATGATGATCTTGTGATCAATTTTAGCTTATTCGAAGTATATATGTTGATTTAGGGGAAATTTAACCATTTAAACAGTATTTTTGTAGCTGTTCTATAAAATTTGGGCATCATACTCAAGATATATAAGTGAGCATGGCTCTAAAAAGTACTTTCTGAATGCCCATACTCGAGTATGACAATGTTGGTGCTCTCTAGTTGCCTATACTCGAATATACTAAATAATATTTTTACATCAATTTTGAAAAGTCATATCTCACTTATTTTATATCCAATTTTAGCAAACCATATATTGTTAGAAAGGTAATTGAGTCTATTTTTTAATGAAATTAGTTTCATATTAAAATATTATGTATATTTTTAGTTATCATTAAAATAGTAAGTAAAGGTCAGGAATTCAAGATTGTGAAAAATAAGATTTTTATGTTTAACTTATAAAGGGGATAACTCTATCAAATCTCAATCATTTTATGTAAAAAAACTAGTTCATGGAAAGTTAATTGAGCCTAGTTTCATAAATAATAAATTTGTAAATCTTAGCTTACTCATGAAATATCCTTCAAAGGTCAAAACTATTTGAGTATACATAAAAGGTTACTTTTTGAATGGCCCTACTTAAGTATATACTTGAGTATAACATACATAATTGCTTTTGGATGATCATATATGAGTATTACATCCTTATATGCCCAGCTAATTACTTTATGATAATATAAATTCATACATGCTTGTATAGCTTTTATGATTGCATAATAATCATATGAATGTTAATATTTATGATATCAAAGATGGAATTCCCAAGGGAAAATAGGATTATAATTGGGATATGTTTATGTTTATAATTGATATGGTAGATCCAATTAGGCACATGCGATTGTGTATGGATGATTGTGTAATCATAATTGTTTTATTTATTATAAATATGGTCGGTTTTGTGATGGAATTACCAATGTAACTATATATTTGATGTTATGATGAATTATAATGTGTATTGATGATGAATGGAAATGAAAATAAATTTATTATTTATTTTAATCATTATAAATTGGAGGGACTATTATTCTAAATAGATAAGGTGGGTTCATTATTTATTTGAATTATTGTAAACCAAAATGACTATTATTTTGGAGGGATAAGATGGGTTCATTATTTCTTTTAATTATTGTAAACTAGAGGGATAGTTATTTTGGAGGGACAAGGTAGATTCATTATTTTATAATGTGTGTGGGGTACTAGAATTTAGATTTTCTTTGTATGGACATTAAAAATTAAGCCTTAAGAGCTCTCATCTATGAACAATATTAAAACATAACTCTTCGCCCAAGGGCTCCATCTTGTGAAAGATAGAACGATTCTAGTAGATATTAGAGATTGTGACCTCATATCTCATGACTAAGTACTCATTCCATGTCATATGCCTTATCCCACCCAAGCGATCATGAGAAGTAAATAGGAGGAATGGTAGACATATTAGTTAACCAAATAGACATTTATTATTTACTTATGCATTTTTATAGATGTGAATTATGTTTATTATTTGCTAATTTAGGAATTTCATTATTTAGGCTACATTTATGAATGTGTGTGATGGTATTATCTAATAATTTCTTATTGATTATTACATGTTATTATTAGTAAATAATAATGTTACATGACATATGAATTGGGGTTATGATTATGTTGTTGATGCAAATAATGTTTGGATATATATTTAGAATTGTATATTTTAGTCAATCCAAATTGTTTGTTGTTGGAAGTAAATGGATATATCGTGTACGTGTTTAAACCCTAAATCCTATATATATATTGAATGATATAATTGTGAATGTTCTAATGAGTAGGTTCCCTATTTACTAACTTTATGACTTATTATTTTGTTTAAAGTGTTTTACAAATAGCTTGGCATAAGCTCTACTTCCTTTGTTATTTTGTAAGGAGAAAGATTCTTAAATATTTCGTACTGAGTAGTTATAGCTAGGATTAAACTCTAAATGAAGAGGGATTTGAACTTTGTGAAGTTAATATCAAACTAAAACTCCATTGTCAATATATTCTTTGAAAATTATTTATTATATCAATTTATTTTGTAACAATTGTGTATTGATACAAAAATTAGGTGATTTCGATCAGTGAAAATTGGGAGATAGGTTTTACATTAATCACAATTAGGTGGGTTGAGATAATTAAAATTTTCATTTTTTTGCAATGGTTATTAATATTTTTTGGTAATTTAGATTAATGAATATTAAGATTAGAAATTCTTAAAGTGTGTACTTGGCAATATACATACATACATACATATATATATATATATATATATATATATATATATATATATATATATATATTTAATAATAATAGTGATGGTCAAAGAAGCCTATTAATAATTAATAAATATTCCTAAAATATATTATTAAGTGTAGAATTAATTAAGTCAATTTGAATTTTGATATTTGTCAAGCATAACTCAACTAACATATAAAATTGCTAGAATTCTGACTAATAATTTTGCATTGACAAAATAAAAATTGTTGAGTTCAAAGTTTGCTTCAATTTAAACTCTATTTGATTCTAAAATAAATATAAATATCATAATAATTTTAAATTAATCATTTAAATAATTAGAATATAAATTAAAATTAAGAGAATGAATGTATATTAAAAATTTTTATACAATTTTTAAAATGTATATAAAATGTTTTTTACATATTATATATAATTTAATATAAAAATATTGGGTAGCTTGGTAGGCTAACAAGTTAGGCTTTAAATAACATGGCTTAGCCTAATATGTAAAATGAGCCAAAATTTTGGCATAAGTTATTTTGTTTTACAAATAGGCTAGGCTAAAAATATATTAGACCTTAGAGGCCTATAGGATCAATAACCCACTTTCACCCTTGATCGAAGACAATTTGAAATTTTTTTATGTTAATAATGAAAATGTTTGAATTCAAAATTTTAAAATTACTATTTGAATTTCTCACCACCCTAGCACATTAACTTCTCATTTAAAATCATGAAAAATAAGAATGCAATTTACTTATAACTGGATTCATATCGAAAATTATTCATAATTACTTAAATGCAATTATGTTATAAAATTATTCATAATTAATTAAATTCAATTCATGAATTAAATTTTAATTATGTCATAATTTCAAGCGAAGGGTAAATGATTTATCTTGAAAATGTAGGCACGGAATTCCCTCAAATCTTCCTTTCTCAATAACCCTTACTTTCACTTTAGAAATTCCTAATTTTTTTAGCCTTTAATTTTTTTTCACTATTGATATCGAAGAACTAAAGACACTACTCATGAGGACAACATACTGGCCGTCGATCACTGGCTGTAACCCACTATATTCTGCGTTTATTTCGGATAAAAATATTTTTTACGGGGATATAGTTATAAAATATTAATATAATAAAAATAATTTATATATTTAATATAAAATATAAAAAATTTGATAAAAATAATTTTATTTTTATAAAAATAAAATAATTTTTTTATAATCATAATTTTAAGTATTTTTTATTATAAAAGTGATCTTTTATTTAATACATACATGTAAAATTAAGAGTTCAAACTCAATAAGGAGAATAAATTTTTAAAACAATATTAGATATCATTGTACTATTAAAAGTACTAATTAAGTATTATGATAAACCTTCGTCTACATATAAAAAAATAAATTTTTCCAAGAAAAATTTTCTTTCAAAAAAAAATCCAATTATAAGGTTGTTTTGTTTCTATCTTTAAACGCTGTTTCGATCAACGCATACTTGTAATAACGTGATTGTGTGTCAAATCAACTAAGCTGCAAATTTTTTTCATTAAAAATTGATGGAATTATTTACCAAAAAAATTGATGGAATTATGTGATAATAGATATTAATTAAATCTCAAGTAATAATTTTTTTTTGACAAAACTGAGCCGCTTCTAGCGATGCGTCAAAGATATGTTTCTACACAAAATGGCAGACTTTAGTACGTTATTATTATTATTATTATTATTATTATTATTATTATTATTATTATTATTATTATTATATGTGTAGACGTGAGATATTGCTCGGAATGGTGATAAGAAAGCATGGGTAGTAGACTAATTTTTTTTTTTATCTATTTCCATTTCAAAATATATTGTTATTTTTTGTTCCTATATTTGTATGGTTAGAGTTATTAATATTCATTTTCAACCTTATTTTTATATTTTATTAAAATAATTCATATTTATTTATATTTTATTATTATTTTTAATAAAATTAAAGATATTTAATTATTTTTATTCTATTTATCTAATTATAATTTATCTATATATTATATTTACCATATTTACCTATATGTTATTATTTTTTGGGTAATGTTATAGGAAACTCTATCTCTTAAGAAATTAAATATTTCTATTATTGGATTGTATTAAATTTATATTTTTAATTTTAATTTACTTATTTTGATATTTAAAAAAAGGAATCCAACGATGAAACATTCAATCTTTTAAGGAGTGGAGCATCCCATAGTATTAACCTTTTTTTTAATAAAATAATATTTATTTAAAAATTATAATAATATTAATACGATTAAGAATAATATAAATTTTGTTGGTAATGTTTATTTTTAAAAACTTTTTATATTGAAATTAATTAATTATATACATAATTTTAATTTTTTTATATATATCAAATTTACATATAAATATATATTATATATTATTTAATTATATATTGTATAATATGAATCTAAGAAGAGTTGAATAGTATAATCCTTGTATCCATATTTGCACTCGATAAAATTCTCACAAAATTCTATTTGCTCATGTCTGTATCCCTTTCTATGATCCTATATTTGTGCTTAAATGGATAAAAATTAATCCTATATTTGTGCCTAAATGGATAAAAATTAAAAATACCTAATGGGTATAGGTTAAATTATCATTGTTAGATATTGCTTTATTATAAGATTTAAAATTTTAAATATAAAATAGTACATAAGCCTTAGGTTTTAATCATAAGAATTATCCAATGGCAAAAATGATGTAAAATTCTTTGTGTTTACAATAAGATTTTCCAATGATATGTGAATAATTATTTTATCTAATTATTATTAATAATATAATTTTATAATTATGATAATTATCAATATATTAACTTTTTTAAATAGAACAATTAACATAAATTTCATGATTTGATTAGAAACTTTATAAAAATATCTAAGAAATTTTACTTAAATTTTATCCATTATCAAGGCTTTATTTGATAATCAATTAATTATATTATTAATTAACTAATTTAATTAATTATTAGTTGATAGCTAGTTGTATTAACTGATTTGATTGACTAATAATATTAATTAATTAAATAAAAATATTTACGTAAAAATAAATATTTATTATTAGCTATTTATATTTATAATGATATATAAGAATGTGAGTATATTTTATAATTTATATGTGTTTATTATTTTATTTTAATGGTGTTTTAAAAATTCATATTATTATTTATTAATTATTATATTATTTTAAAAAATATATTATATGTGTGTATTATATATATGTATAAATTTGTTTGATTAATTTTTTACTTTTAATGTAAAAAGAATTTAAATTTATTAAATAATCATTTAATATAATCATTAACATATTGTAATGTTTATTTTGTTAATTTATATTAATTTTATTATATAAATATAATTATTAAAAAATTAAATAATTATTTATTATTTATGAAGAAATATTGCATTGTAATATATATTAAATTAGTACCCATAAAATGAAAAATATTTAGTAGCTTAGTTGTTAAGTTATTTCTTGTGTAGTTTAAAGTTTGTTATTCAATTCTTTCCTAATATTTTAAGCAAAATAGCATATATATATATATATATATATATATATATATATATATATATATATATATATATATATAACTTAAAAGGTAATTTTGTCTTTTATGAATAAGATGATCCAAAATATTGAATTTTATAACTTTTTGAAATTAACTAATTAGAGTGAATTGATTGATCAAAATAATTGTTAATCAAACACTTAAAAGAATTACTTGACTTGATCAATCAATTAAAAACTCTTAAAATCATTAAAACATTAGTGAATCAATTATTTGTCAAATACCCTCCAAAACCTACACTTAAACACAATTAAAACAATCTTATAATTCCTGTGTTTTATTTTTGGCTTTTGCTTTCATAGTTTTGCATGAAATCTGAATCTCACACTTTTTATTAGAAGATATAAGTGTAATGAGAATTCAAGTAACAAATCACAAAACTAATTTTTGCTATTTACCCTATATTTTACAATAGTGAGGCCATTGATGATAAGATGTATGTTTTAATGAAAAAGTAGGCTAAAGTGATGCTAGGGTCATGCACCCTAGACGGCGAAATGAAGATGCCAAATTGACAACATCAAGAACCAGATTTGCCCAAGAAAAATAATATGATGAGATTTCGTGAATGTCTCAATTAAAGTTATAAGAATGTGGTGATAATGATTAAAAAAGAGTAGTGCATATCCAATATGGTAGGTCCTCCCACACAAAAGTGATTTCTTAATTATAATTAGATTTGAATTTCTCCCATATCAGATCAAATGACTTTGAGAATACTGACATAATCACTTCAGATAAACACTGTGGAGACAATCATGGACTATATATATTAATAGTGGATCTGCTTCCTCTATTGGCCTTTTTTTTTTCCCTTTTAATGTAGAACTTGACTATCATATAATTGATCTTTCGATTGTTTTTTTACAAACATGGATCAATTATGAATCCACCATGAATTTGGAGATAAATATTCCCACTCTAATTTTTCTATCGATTCGTTATCACTTATTATTACTAATGGAAGAGCACCTAGGAAATGAGGAAAAAAAGGAAAAAAAGATTCAAATCCCTCCTTCATGGTTAGTAATTGATGCCCGTTATGTTAAGATTAATATAACTATTTCGAAGAAACTTGTAGTATTGATGAGATCAGGTCGAATTTAAAGAATCGGTGATCAATTCAGAGTTGCAAAATATAAACAAAAAGGGGGATTTGTGTTAAACTATTAAACTAAATGATAGTCAAAAGAATTAAATAAGGAAAAAAGTTACAATAATAAAAATTTCAATTTAAGAGACATTCTAACTCTTAATTTATCGATTTATTCGATACCAATAGAATTATTATAATTTGACGACTTAATCAATGATTACCCCATCAACAACTATTATATTATTTAATATTAATTAATCTAACTTCAGTACTTAAATTAATTCTTTATTGTTCAAGCCTAATATTCAAACGATAACATTAAATTCTAAAGAACGGTTAAAACCAAATTAATAATTCAACCTAACTAGTTTTGTATCATCAAATTAGTACCTATTTCTCTTAGTTAACTAATGATTTATCCATATGTTAAATTGTGAAAGTCTAATTGCTACTCATTCATCAATTAATTATAACTTAATATCACAATTAACTATCTAGCAATAGATCACATTAGATAACCAACTAACAGATCTAAATTAATAGTCACCTAAAGTAATGATAAACTTGAGAGAGCAGAGAAATAAGGACTGATAATCAAATTAAAATTAAATTAATATTATAAAGTCTCAAAATCAAATTAAATAAGGATGGAATTCCCTTGAACTAATTGTGAAAAGTAAGCCACTCACGGTGGTTTATTAGAGAAAAACTTAGAGAAGAAAGTATACTGTCTAGAGAATGGTGTTACATTTGGAGACACAAATCCCCTAATGTTTGCATGTACTAGGGTTTAAAACTTACTACGTTGGTTAGGCTAACTCTTAGGATTAAAATGAATTAAATCTTGATCAATTTGAAAGCTCAAAACCTAATTTATAAACCAAAATACTAAAATGATTTACTATTGTGGAATTCTATAAGTTAACTTATGGCCACTATTTGACCATCAAAATGAAGTTGTTTCATAATTCCAAAACATAAAAAATTGTTGAGTTGGATCCAACCTAACATTGGATCTAGTTTAGCACTATTTTGACTCACGAAACTCTAAATAACCTAAAAATCTCCATTAGGTTAGATTAGACAGCAATTCTACATCATCTTTTTAAACAATTTTGAAGTTCCAAATGATTAAACTAGGTATTTCCTTCAATGCAAAATTTATATGGCTACTTCTTATCTTTCTAAATATATAAAAATCATTTCAGTTAGACCTATGGAACTCAAGTTATGGTTTAAAACCTAAAATAATGTTGAAATTCAACGTTGATTAAATAATTCAATTACATACCAAAATCATGGCTCTATCACAAAACAAGGTTAATTCTATAAAATTCTATAACATTTTAAGAGCTAGAATATAAAGGAAAACAATAAAAAAAATATTTTGCATATCAATGACAATGATTTTAAATTGCTTTGTAGTCATGGTTATAGTTATATTATGATTAGCAAAATGATAGATAAATGTGATCATTGCAATGCAAAATTGTAAAAAATTGTAATTGTAGTGTAACCCACAAAAATAATATTATACACATTATTATCATTAAAAACTAATTTAAAACTTTTGCGGTAACAGAAAAGGGTACTACCAATCCAATTGGAAAATTTCATTGTTTTATGTACTATAAATTAAATTGCAAGTGAGATCTTGATCTGATTAGTTGGGGTTTAGAAACAAAAAATAGAAGAAGAAAAAGGAATTGATTTTACAAACCCTTTAATATTGAAACCTTTTGCTAAAGAGCCTTAGTACTATCAAGCTCAGCTCTGATAGATTTGAATCACTAGTGGGGGACATTAGCCTATTATATTGAATGCACATCAGTTTGAGTACTATATTTGTGTGCCACGTGCACAAGGAAATTACATATGATTTTAATAACTTCCATTCACAAGTTACATAGCCATGTGCGTGCTGCATAATATTCCTAGATAACTCTATTCGGAAGACCTTAGTTTAGTGGCATACACAGCACTTTTGGATGTCTTACCAAAAATACTCCATGAAATATAGTATTCAACTATTTTTCTCGAATATAATAAAGTAAAGTTGTAACTTTTAGGGTAGGAATTTGAATACGAATTCTCTAGTTATTTATGGAGAAAATTTTGGAACCAACCAATGATAAATCTCGATCTCAAATTTTTGGGGTCATATGCCTTATGTACCCAAAAAAATATTAGAAAATCTTGTATTATTATATAATATTAATGAAATTAGATTTGATTTATTTTCATTTAAAAGACCAACTAGCAAAATGAATGGTTGATGTTTAATTGAATTTTGGTGGATGAATGTGTAGTTTCAGCACTTGGGCTAGCTCCGGCTTGCTTTTAAGCTACGATTATCATCGAGGAAAAGCCTTTTTCAACCCTCTTATTAGTGAACATATGAACAATAGTGATAAGTGAAATCAAGTTTTGAAAATTAGACATGATTGGTCATACATAATCATTGCCATGGTGAAATCATGGAACCAAAGAAATAATGATAAAAGCAGAAGGTATAGCAAAATAGATCACATCCAAATGAAAGATAAAAGAAAATTATTAATTACACACATTTTTTAATTTCACTTGAAAACTTACCTATATGAATTGATTTGTGTGTGTTTTAATCTTAGTTATTAATATAAAATTTGATAGTTACAATTCATATCTCTAATTGTCATGCTTCTTCCATTTCTTTTCAAGGATAGTTTTAGAAAAATTCTTTTTGTTGTTATTATTTATTTGTCATTTTAAAAATTTTAAATTGTATTTATCATCTTCTTTCAAATATTATCCTTATTATTGTAATAAATATTTAAAAATTTTACTTATCAATTGACTTTTAGTAAATAATAATTACAACTCTTTTTCTCATAAAATTAAGACTATTTATTGCCTTGTTTAATCACTTTACATTTATCTTAAATAACAAATAAAAATGAATAAATGTGGTATAATAATGGTACTCTTAGTATTTTTTTAGTAAGACACTAAGGCTCTATTTAATACAAATAATTGATAAACTAATTAATAACTTATAAATTAGTTGATAGTTTATAGTTTATAATTCATAGTTGAAAGTTAAAAGTTTATTATTGATAGTTTGTAAGTTAGCTGAATATATTAGAAGTTTTTAATAAAAACTTGTAAGAAAATATAAAATAACATTTAAATATAAATAGATATATAAATTACATTAATTTATGTTTATTTTGAAATTAAATTATATTAATATAATTAAAATATTCAAAATAATAATATAATAACCTAAGATGTAATTAATTATATTGTATGAAATCCTATGTTTATTTATATATTCTGGATATAGGTTGTTATTTAATTAATAAAAAGAAGGATAAATTTGAAATATTATTGAAATACTAAAAGCTCATAACTTGCAAACTACCTCATGAAATCAAATTATATTAATACAATTAAAATATTCAAAATAATAATATAATAACCTAAAATATAATTTATTATATTGTATGAAATCATATGTTTCTTTATATATTTTGAATATAGATTTTTATTTAATTAAAAGAAGAAGGATAAATTTCAAAAATTATTGAAATGCTAATAGCTTATAACTTGTAAAATACCTTATGAAACTTTCAAATAAGAGCTTATTTTTTAAATATTTTTAGAGATTAACTTATAAATTATTAAGTAATTCAATAAGTTATAAATTAACTTATTTTTGTTTCAAACACACACTAAGTGGGGAAATCACTTTGGAAATTAATGTATTAATAGATTTTCCCTCTGTCAACAATGGTTATCTTTGAGATTCAAACCTTACATTAGAGCCAACATCCATTCCATTGAACCAATATCTTTTTTGTTTCTACACCATTTTTTTTTTTGCTTCACCTAATGATTTTAAAATAAAGATGGAATTAACTTTTAATAATGAGAGAGAACAAGTAGAACGGATATTTGTTACTCTCTCTCTCTCTTATAATATTTTTTTTTCTTTTTTCATTCCTATCATAGAAGTTGTATTTTAAATTACATAAAAAAATTATGATTTTCCTTACTAACAAAATATCATACTTTTATTTCCTTTTTGAACCCAATAAAAGATATAATACATAACAAATATTTATTAAGAATGAAAAAACAAGTCATTGTTAATTTAGCTTGGGCCACATAGTGATGTTTCTTTGATTTTGATATTAATACTTTTTTTTGTATTTTTTTGGTAAATTATTTTTTATAAATAATTTCTCAAAATTTATTTAAACAATAAATTGAACATATAATTAAAAGGGATTTTAGGAAATAACCCAAAATAACATTTTTATTAGAAACATAAGAAAATAATTATAACATGAAAGAAATATTAAAATTTTATTATAAAGACATTAATTTTTTTTGTATAATAGTTTAAGTTAACATATTTATAAATGAGATAAAATAAAAAAATAATATGAGAGAGAGAGAAAATAATTAATATTTGTTTCAATCTCTCTCTCTCTCTCTCTTTATATATATGTATATATCTAGTGAGAAAAAAAAAGAAAAAATATGTGAGAGAAGGAAGAAAAAGGTAGGAAATAAAAGAGTAAGAGGAGAGAGCAGTCAACAAAAACATAAGAAAGATTGTGATAGAAAGAGAATAAAGATAAGAAGAGAATGACAAAGAAAGAGAGATAGAAGAAAAAAAAGGCAATTTAGGAAAATAATTTTGACATTCCTTATTGAAATTTTATAATATTTTATGTAAAAATAATATATGTAATTATTAAATAAAATTAAGAATAACCAATTAAAGAATAATTTAAAATATTTTGGAGTTAAATATTATCAACAAATAGGAATGTAACTGTAGAGGAGATCTGAGAACTCATTTCTTAAATTGCCCTTTAGGCTTTTACCCTTAGTATATTTCCCAAATTAGACCACTCTCCCCCTTTTTATCTAAACCCTAATCCTTCTTCTTCTTATTGTTTATTCATGACAAGAATCATTTGTTAATCTTCCTTATCTCTTCGTATCCTATTCATATGAACAAAAAGCTAACAACTTATAGTTTCCTTCAAGTGTTTCCTCCACACAAGGTGAGTAACATTCTTCCTAGATCTTAAGTTAAATTTATCATTTTCCTTAAGTTTGATCTTTCTAAAGGTTTAAAGGATAATGGTATGATATTGTACTTTAAGCATTGAATTTCATGTTTAGGTTGATGGGTTTTGTTGATTAGGAATAGTATTTATTTATTTTGAGAGTTTGTTAGTGATATGGTATGTTGGAAATGAAAGTTAAGGGTTGAAAGTGATGGATGAATAGTAATTTAGCAAGAAATTTGCAACTTACAAGCTTATAGTCAACTATTTCCAATAGAGCTACCTTTTAGTATGGCATAATCGACTATAAAAAGGTAAAATTGGTCTCTAACTTGAAATACTCAACTATGGCTAGACAGAGATATTGTTGGGCTAGTTGTAGTTAGCTATATAATTGATTATGATTGGGTAAAGTTGCTTTTGGAATACTTATAGTTGACCACATTGTTGACTATAAATACCAAGATTCATCTTTGGACATTTATAGTTAAGTATATAGTCAACTAGTATTTTGTTTCATTGAAATATTACCCATTTAATGAAATTACATGATATTGTACCTCTTAAATCATGTGAAATGAATAGTGTCATTATGAGTAATAAAGAGTAATATGAGCACGTAAAACATGTTTGAACTTATAAAATGGAAAAAAGTATGTAAATTAGTTTCATTACACTATGGTACCTTGAAATACAGATTTTATGTTGTTTAAATTGGTAAGCTACTCACGCCCTTACCCAAAATGTTAGATATTAGTTTCATGTTAAGTTGATAAGTTACGTATGACCTTTGTAAACAAATATGTAAGTATATTATGTAAATATTGGTATTATAGAATTAAAATTGAAGTGTTAAATAGGATACTAATATCATTATGATTTATTTGTTCATTTTATAATTGCTATCTAACATTAGATGTTATATTTGTATGATACGAAAGTATAACATATTCATTTAGGTTGACCTTGCTTATACTTGAGTATATGGGTATTGTTATTGTTGTGATAAAGTAATTGAATTTCTTATCAAGACATTTATGCTATAATAACAAATTATGCATTGAATGAGTTTTAATGATGTTAAGGGAGATAACATTCATACTATGGCTTATTGCATTAGATCCATGTGCCTATTTATGGAGGGATAAGAGTAAAGGTTATAAAGAGATAAGGATGGTTATGAGTTACAAGGAAGATTTCTTAATTGTTATGTTTAGAATTATCTTTTTTACTTGAATAATTTTTATTTGTCTCATGCATGGAACTATGGTTATACTTTCACTGTATATGGAATTGAGTTTCTAATTTTGATATTTTCATCTATTATTGATTAGGGAGATTTCTATTATGAGCCTATAACTACATATTCTTGGCTTGTCATGAAATATTGTCTTGCTTTGAAAGACTTATATGAAATTTATTCTATAAAGCATTGAATTATTCCTTTATTAAGGTATGAACGAGTTTCTCTTCTTTTACAAAGGAAACAATAGTCAATATCTTCCATAAACTTGAACTGTTGATTTTTATTTTGTTATCTAATTTCGGATTTAAAATTTCTTTACCTTTACTTAGAATAATTATTCACGAGGTTTCAATGAAACTCATTCCATTTCATTTTTCCTCTTTTCTTTAGGACTTCCTCCCCTTAGGTACCTAATTGTTGTTGAATGGATTGAAAAAGAATTTATTTAAGAACTTTGGCATAAAGGAAAGCATTGAGATAGTTAGAATAATCTTGAAAGATTGTTTATTAATATATTTCATACTTATTTTGAAATTATATACCATTGAGAGAGCAAAGCATAAATGCATACATCATTTGCATTAGATATGTTTTAAGATAGGTTGGTAGGTTGTTACCTTTAATGACTTTCTATTCTAGTCATGTGTTCTAAAAATAGATCATGACAAAATTAGTATCAGAACATGATCTAAAACATAAGAAAACATTTTAATTGAAAGCATGATTTGGAGGTCACTAATTGTTTAAGTGAGTAATTTGAGAAGTCCCTGGTAGTACGTTGACAACTATCAAAAGGAATAGATTGGGTAGCTATTGCCAGTATATATGTTTATGCCTTAATTCTCTATGGTTCACTTCCACCTATAGGCAGCTAGGGTGAATAGAGTGAGTACTTTTCTACACTTGAGATTATTATTATTCTACAATCATTGATGACTTTTACTATGAGTATCTATTATGATCAAATTGTTACAAAAAGATGTTAGATTGATGGTTTAATTTAGTAAAGAAATTTGATGGCTATTTTTATTTTGCTTATTTATGCTTTAGGGAGATATGATGAATGTATCTTATTTTTGTATAAGTTTATTTAGGTAATCCTATTCCCATAATAGTGGTAGGATGTTCAGATATTGTAATTAATTAAATCCTTAATAGTAATATGAGTCATTACTTAGATGAAACACTAGTGAGCTAAGCTAATTTGCTACTAATGTATTTAGGAAAAAGAAGCTTACATGGTTAGAATACCTCATAGGGGGATATGATTTGTTGGGTTAGGGTTAAACTTTAAATTAGTCTAAATACACTTGAAATTGTAACAGTGTAAGATTAAACTAAACTACATTTCGACTAAATAAATTATTATGTGTTTCATACATAAGACCTATTAGTTTAAATTATTATTTTTCGAAGGAGGTGGTAATAATATGAGAATTTTGGTTAAATTATATATGTGTCAAATAATTTGCTTAAAATAGGTTAAAACCCAATATGAGTGTGAGCATATGAAAATTTAAAAGTTACATACATAAGTAGAAGAGGATGGATATGGTTACCTTACTTGTTATAAAATGTTTCAATTGATTGATTGGATTGATAAGTTATGAGTTATAAATTTATGAACCAGAGGCTAGATAGTATTAAGTCATAAGGAGTAATAATAGGAATTTAAGCATGGAAGTAGGGAGTTTATGGTTTATATTAAATGTATTTGCTACCTAATGCTTGTTATGATAATGGATCATTTTTCAACAATAATTATTGGTTAATGAGTAATAATTACATAGGGGTTGATATAGCTTGTTACATGTGAAGAAGTGAACCTACTTAAGTAACATTAACTTAATAGGATTAGGCTTCCAAAATGTGGTAGAATGTTGGTCTTCAAATGAAATAGTTATAAGTGCTAGCATGATTTATCAAGATGATGGTAATGTAAATATATTATTATTTTAATTCATAAAGGTTAAATATTTACACTAAAAATTCTTTCTAGTTAGATATTTACTTTATTGTAATTAGAATGAAACAAATGAATTATGATGGTAGTAATGGGATTATGCTAAAATGGTAACAAATAATCCAAGAAAGAACAATCAATATACTTATGGTTAGGAATAAAGTGCTTAGAGAATAAAGAAAGTTGATTACATGAATTATGAGCAAGGTTTTATGTGATTAGGTGTCTTTGAAGCCTGATGAATGGAGTATTAGAAATCAATCAAGCATGTGAAGTTGTACTTAATGTATTGCCATGAGTAATAACTCTTCTTTTAAGGTTTAATGTTTAAAAGTATACTTGTTTTAGTGTTAAATTGATAGGATTGGTGAGGGACACTAAATATGAAATTAAGGTAGGTGTTAGAGGATATAAGGAACTAGTTATTTTGAATGAAAGCCTAAGGTGAAGAGTAGAGTGTAGAGAGGTTGCTATCTCCTTTATAAAATCCTAAAAAATTGTCAAGTTAGTTCTACACTACATATAGGACATTCTATATGATTATAATAACTTTTATGTTTCAACAACTATAGATAGGAATGGAAGAAAAGCATTGAGGTATTGACTAATTAAGTAGTATGTGAGGCAAGGAATTTTATGTATTGAGAGTATAAAGACTAAATAAAGAATGGATTTAATTAGATAGGAATAATGATAAAGAAGTTAGGGTAATCAAGCAGAGCTATCATAGTAATTTCTTCTAGGATATATGAAGGGAGAGATAAAAAAACAATGGAAATAGTGAATAATGGGTTACGTACCCATGTATGAACTTGGTGATATATGGAACACAATAATGGACATAAGATTACATTCAAAGATAATTAGGAATAGATGTAGTCATGCTATAAATGTGATAATGTGTAAAGTTAAAGAATATAACTTCTAATATCTCTAAATTAGATGGATAATATTAAATTAAATTATATGAACCCATAGGCACCCAAAGTAAATAGTTAAGTGATAAACTTGATAAAAGTTCTATAAGTTTAGATTTTTGGTAAAATAGAAGGCATAAAAATTAGATAGAGTTTTTTTGTTTGAGATATCATAAATGGTAGAAACCATAGGATGTGTGCTACAATGTGTATGATGTAAGTTACACTAAAAATTAAATCCTTTATAGTGCGAAGGACTATAATCTTGTTAAGGGCTAAATCTAAGTAAAATAGTGGAGTTCCAAGTGTGAGCAAATAACCTTATCCAACTTTACCATTACTTTAAATATACTTGCCTTTTTATCAATAAGCTCGCTTGATAGATGTGAAAAATGTAATTATTAAAAATTGAAATTGTTGCAACTATGCTATTGTTCTATAATCTAATCTTGTGTGATTAAGACTAATATATGTATTTATAATTTTGATCGATAACATTAGAAGTTGTTTTAGAAGTATATTTGATCCTAGAAGTAATATGCATGGTTTGTAACATTAGGATAAAGTGTATTAGGGAAAAGAGTTTATGTAAATTTAAAGATATATATATTATATATAGTATAAATATATATAAATAAAAGTTTATATTTCATAATTGTTAATTATATTGAGCTATGTGAGTTAATTTATATATGATATTAATGTTTAAACCTTGCTTTTTGTACCTTAATATGTGTATGTCCTTGTCGGAGCATGAAGTCCAACCATAACTAGTGACTATGAACAAAGTATAATACCATGTAAGTTATAAGAAAATTGAAATATGATGACACTTGTGAAATGTGAGGTATAGATGGTACCATGCACCTATAACTCATGATGGATATATTTGAATACTTATGAATTGTTAAAAATTTTACGACATAGGGTAGCATGTTTGTAAAGTGTTTATTTTTGAAATTAGATCCTTAAAGGATTCTATCAATTCAGATGTAGTAAGAAATTATGTTGAATGATTAAATAACTTAGGGGTCAATTAAAAGAAAATATTTAATTTCTCCATTGTTTATAATTGTTAAGTGATGACATCTTCTTTATAGTTGTGTTTATGAATCTCTATTTATAATGATAACTTAGTAATGAATGGTTGCCTAACCTTCATATGGTGTTTAAAGGTGAAGCATTTATCATTAGAATAAAGTAGGTTATAGTGCTTGTTATTAATATTTAAGGGGGAAAGGGCTTGAATATTAAGGTTATAGTTATACTTATACATATTAGATTGATTATTGACAAGTGCAATTCTTAAGCTAGGATAATTATTCTTATAAAACATTTCTTAATATAAAAGCATAGGTTCTAATCCAAATTAGATGATAAAAGGAGATTATATTTTCCATCAAGGATTATGTTTTAGGAAATTAAGCCTTCATACTATGGATTTAGAAATTTTAGCACCACATAAGGCTTGAAATTTATTTAATAAGGGTAATTATTAAAATCATGGTAAGAGAAAAAGTTACATAAAAGCATAAAAAAGAACATTACACTTGGTAAGGATTATTTATAACAATTAATCACAGGTAATTGAAAAATATAATTAGGAAATTAGGAAGAATGTCCTTGAAATTGCTCATGTACATCTAGGTTCTTGCTTGAATGAGTCTTTAAGGGGTGAAAAGGTAAACCACTTAGTATGAAGGAGTTTGTTTGTTGGCACTGAAGTAGAAGTAATAATTAAGATTTAGTGTACCTAAAGATAGGTTGAAAAATGGTAGAGGTATCAACTAATCAAAAATCCAAAAACTTAAGATTAAAGGAATTAAAGGAAGATAACCCTAACTATTGAGAAGGATTAATATATACATATATATATATATATATATATATATATATATATATATATATATATATGTATATATGTATATGTATATATTAAGTTATAGGATTTAATGATTTAGTAAGAACTTGATGCATAAGTCCCTAAAGTTAATAGAACACTTTGAGCGAGTGAAAAATAATATGTCCACAAAATTTCAAGATGAATTCTTTTAGATAGGGAGTATTGTCACACCTCTTTAAAAATTTAAAATATTTTGTATAAAAATACATATATGTATATATATTATTATATGTATATATATTATTAAATAAAATTAGGAGTAACTAATAAAAGAATAATTTAAAATGTAGTCAAATATGATTAAAGATGAGAATATAAATATGGAAGAGGTTTGAGGGTTTATTTCTTGAATTGCCCATTAGGCTTTTACCTTTAAAATATTTCTAAAATCAGCCTATTCTCTTTGTTTTTCTCCAAATCCTTCATTTTTTTTCTATGGAAAGTGCCATTTTCTAATCTTCCTTATCTCTTTATGTCCTATTTAGGTGAACAAGGAGTAAATAACTCATGGTTTCCTTTATCTAGTATCTCCTTCGCATATGGCGAGTGGCATTTTTCTTAAATCTAAAGTTAAATTCAACATATTACTTAAATTGGTTTTTTTAAAGGTTTAAAGGTTAATAATATAAGATTATAATTTAAGCCTTGGATTTGATGTTTTAGTTTATAGGTTTTATTGATTTAGGAGTAGTATTTATATGTTTTGAAAGTTTAATAACGATATGGTATGTTAGAAATGAAACTTGAGGGGGTAAAAGTTGTGAATAAATAGTTATTTTGCAAGAAATTTACAAGTTGTAAGCCCATATTTAGCATTATCCAATAGAGTTGCCCTATAGTATGGCATAATTGAATATAACAAGGTAGAATTAGTCTCTAACCTAACAGAATTGATTATAGCTAAGTAAAGGTGCTTTCAAGTTAGCCATAGTTGACTATGATTATGCAAAGTCATTCTTAAGACATAGTAGTCAATTACGTAGTGATTGTTAAGATTTATCTTTGAACATTTGTAATCGAGTATATACTCGAATGCTGCCCTATTCCACTTAATGAAACTACATGATATTATACCTCCTAAATCATATGAGATGAATATAAGTAATAAAAAATAACATGAGCAAGTAAAATGTGTTTGAACCTATAAAGTGAAAGAAACTACATAAATTGGTTTCATTATGCTATGGTACTTTGAAATATAAACTTTATGTTGGTTAAATTAATAAGCTACTCATGTCTTTACCCAAAATATTAGATTTTAGTTAAATGTTTAAGTTGATGGATTACTTATGAATTTTGTAAACATATACATAACTTTGTTGTGTAAATATTTGTATTATAGAATTAGAATTAAGTGTTAAATGGGATACTAATTTCTTATTTATTTTATTATTGCTATTTGAAATTAAATGCAATATTTGTTTAATATAAAAATCTAACTAATTTGTTCAATTTGATATGCTAGTTGAGGCCTTGTTTATATTTGAATATATCAATATTATTATTGTTGTGATAAAGTAATTGAAGTGTTAGTCATAACACTTGTGCTATAATAATGAATTATGCATTGAAGAAGCTTTGATGTTGTTAAAGGCAAATAATCTTCACATTATGGCCTATTGCACTGGATTTATATACCTATTTATAAAGAAATAAAGTTGATTCTAAAAGGATAAGGATGGTGTTTGTAAAGGGATAGGAATAGTCAGGAATTAGATCTCTTACTTGATATGTTTAAAATTATCTTAACTTGAAGAATTTTTATTTGACTGGTACATGGAATTATGGTTATATTCTCACTGCATATGGAATTGAGCTTTTAATTTTGATATTGTCATTTACTATTGATTAGAAAAATTTCTAGTATGAGCCCATAACCATATACTCTTAGCATCTTATGAAAGGTTGGTTTGTCTTAAAAAACTTACAAGTAATGTGGAATTTATTCTATAACATGTCAAATTATTCTTTTATTGAGGTATGGAAGAGTTTCTTTTTCCTTATAGAGGAAATAATAGTCAGTATCTTCCACAAACATGAACTATTGAATTTTTTTTTAATTATTGGATTTCAAATCTAAAAGTTCTTCACTTTTAGTTATAAAAATTAGTCATTGAGTTTCAATAAAACTCACTCATTTTCCTCTCTCCTCTTTTCTTTAGAGATTTTTTCCCTTTAACTATGCAGTTGCTATTAGGTGGATTGGAAAGGAGCCTATTAAGGAACTTTGGCATTGAGGTAAGTATAGGGACAATTAGAATAATTGTATGTGACAGTCTATCAATGTATTTCATAATTGATTAAAAAATGATGTACTTTTTGGAAAGTGAAACATAAATGCATACAATTACCTACATTAGATGTGTTTTGGAATTAACTGGTCCTTATGCTAATCACATACCTTGGAGATGGGTTGTGACAAATTTTTGCATGAAGAGAAGGTATTCTTGCCTTTAGTTATACTATTATTTTCTATTGATCAAAATTTATTTTTCCTTAATCAACTTTTTCATTGCTTTCAAACATTGAAAACTTCAGAGGAAATTGTCATATTAGTACATTAATTAGTATTGAATTTTTTTTACATTAATTTAGCATTAATTTAAATTTTTTTAAATCCAATCATTGCTAACATTACATTTCCCATCTAGTTGGCTTAAATGGCAATTAAGTTTGTTAAAATAGACCCATTTATTACATTCAAACACCACCTTACACATAAACTTCTTCACCCTCTTCATTTCCCTCTAGTACAAAAAAATATTTTATTTACTTAAAATAAATTAATTTTTATTTTTTAGTTTTTATTATTTCTTTTTCCAAAAGCTTATTTTCATTTTCCCCTTATTTACAGCACAACCTTTTCCTTTTTCTATAACTTTTGACATTTTTTGCTTGACCTTAAGTTTTTTTTTCAAGTCATTCTTACACCTTATAGTCCCATCTCTCTTGGGTTGCTCACTTTCTTATCATTGGCAAAGCAATTACTAGTAAAACTTCTCACCTTAAATTATACTCTACAAACATTATCGATAAATTTTAGCTTACCATTGATTTAATGATGATTTAATGTGCATATATATGGTCCAAGTTTCCTTTTATTAGATTAATTTTTTAAAGTAAAAACCTAGTCTTAAAAACTTCCCTTTTATCAAATTAAGTCCTTAGAAATTTTCTTTTTCTTAAGAAAATTCCTTTGTAATTTTAATTATCATGTTCAATTATTTAAACTAATGTTCTTATTTCTTTTTTAATTTAACTTTGGCTTACCCTTATTCTACTTTAATTCTTTTATATGAATTTTTTGCTTGGTTTTTAATTATGTTTAAAGTCAATTTTAAATTTTAATGCCTTACTTGGACAATCACAAAATACCACCTCCCTTTCAATCATACCATTACCATTGAAGCCCACATATCAACTTGTTTTAGGCTAAAACTATCATGCCCTAAGCCCAATTGACCTAAGATAACTAATAAGCCTAATCCACTAGCCTAAAAGTCTAGCTCAAATTGTTTATGTAATCAAGTTTGGTGAACTTATATATCATGCTCAAGTATCTTATCTAATTAATGTGGGGCTTTACAATCTTACTTGCTTAAATGGCTTAATATCCTCGTTAAGCTCATTAAATCTTATGGCCTAAGATTTGCATGATTAGAAATATATAGTTGATGAATACCTTAATACTATTTGTCATGCCCTAAGCCTAACCATCCAAAAATAAAGCTTAATCCACTAGCATAAATGACTAGCTAGATTTGTTTAAATGGTTAAGCCTTATGCCTTATCTACCATACTCAAGTATCAAATCTAATTGATGTGAAGCATTACAAAACTTTACACTTGAATTTGTTTGTTATCTAATATGGTATAATGAAAAGTTTCATTCATTTTTTAGGTCTTTTATTTTTGGTATTTACCTTTAGGATTTCATTTGATTTGTTATGTAATGGTTTTTTTTTTCTTTTAAATTATTTTGCTGAGTGAAATAAATAAGTCTACTTAAATAAAATTAACTATTATATAAGACAATATAATGGAGAAAGTGACAATAATACTGATTAGATGTAAAATTTTTTAAATAGATACTAAATTGGTATAGAAATATCTTTCAATACTAATTTGATGTATATTATATCATTTAATCCCTTGAACGCTAAAAAAATATTTAAAATTTTTTTTCTCTAAATAAATAAAAATTTAAATTAGAATTAGATTAAATGGATTATTAATATATATATATATATATATACATACAAAGTATTAAAGCACACATGAGCTATTTATTAATACAAGGTTGAGTGGCTTCAACGATTATATGAAATGATTGTATTTGTTAAAACTACTTAAAATAATTTTTTAATTACTAAATAGTTGACATTGATTTCTTAGTATGATGATGGATTTCCATAAGTCCAATTTTTGGTTATGCCAATGTGGTGATGTCATATGGATCCTTTGGACAAATGTTAAAAGTGAGATTAACAAGCTTTTTGCCTCTAGTAATCCATGCTAGCCGATGTGGAGATCTTTTGCTTGCACTTAGCTCTAAATAAATAAGACTTGCATTAAGAAATTAAATCTAAGAGTGAAATTTGAATAAAGTTTTAGGCTTTATTAGATAAGTCTTGTTTAAACTTTCATGTTTAAAATCAAGTTGGTTTGATTTTATATTTATATATTAAGTATCTTGTTCATATTATATATTATATTATATTATATATATATATATTAAGGAAGATTACATATTATGTAAGGAATAGCGAGTGGAGGAAATTATATTTCCAAATGACACATTTGCTTGTGCTTAGTGATATATAGGTATTGTGATATTTTTTTTATTTTATTTCATGTTAGACTTTGATTTTTTAGTGGTAATATAACAAGTTTAGTTTGATAAAAAGTTGAAAAAGACATTCCTTAGTTTTTTTTGGTTAATTAAGATTTCTTTTAGAATTATTACAAAATTAAAAGTATTTTATTTATTATATTTTCCTTTCTCCTTCATGGATTCACTAATATTCATGAAAATTACAAAAAAAAAACTTTTGATAGGACAAAAAGACAATAAAAATAGGGTGAATTGGTATTTATAAATTTAATATTTAAGCTTTTAAAATAACTTCCATGTTAGCTTGCCTTTTCAAATAACCCCCAAAGTAACTCAAGTATAAGTATGAAAAATCAAGTCAATATAAGTAAACATATGTAATAAAGTACAAAAAAAAATGAAAGAATAAAGGATGGAGAAGATAACACCAATTTATAGTGGTTTAATTGTATAAATGAAGAAACCATCCCTTTAGGTCTACTTCATTCTCCCTAAATTAAAACTAATCTTGATAGTTATTTGCTAACACCTTTTCTTTTACAAAGCCCATGTACATTTTCCTACTTGATCTTTCAAGGATTGAAACAATTACTCTTTAATACTTAAGGATTTCTCTTCATGACTTATTTATAGGTGACTACAAGTCTTTCTCTCATACTCCATCCTAACTAATGAATATTTGACGAGTAAGTTTATTTAGGGCTATTCAAAGTCGGTTACAAGCAAGTTAAATTAGTTTTTTTAATTGAATCAAATTTTTTAGTTTAGTATTTAATTTATTTGCCCTTAACTTTTGACACTAGCCTAATCATTTAGAATAGAAGGCATCAGTTTGAAATTGTTCGGGTGATTTATATCGGTTACAACAGTAGAAAAATTTACATCTTTCGTAAAGCTCCATGAATGATGTAATGTAATGTCAGATCTCATAACAAAACCTTCAATAATAAATTAAATAAATATTCAAATTAAAACTTATACTTACAGTGACTTTTTGCCTATTACTCATAAACCTTACTTCTTTTCTACAATATAAAATACCTACTATGATTGTTGAGAAGCTATTGTAAGAGTTTAAATAGAAGAATTCATTGAATTAAGGCAAATTATAAGTGATAGAGAAATTAAAATTATGAATGTAGATTTGTAGGGTTTTATAAATAAAGATGGTAGTAAGAATGATTTTATCAAGAAAAATGAAGATATATCTGAAGATATACTTAGAGAAGTTTTAAATTCCTCAAAACAATGCAATGGGCCGAAAGAAGGGCTCTAAATTGAGAGGAAAAAAGTAAAATACTGATAAATGTAATTGGCAGAAAACAGAGCAACCAGAACTGATGTTTGATTGTGGAGGAAAAAAATTTAGTATTAGTAAAGAAGAAACCTGTATAGTTTAGAAGAAATAAAAATAAGGACAAGGATAGGATGCTCAAACTTCCCTTCGAGTTAGTCATAAATACATCTCCTTCCTTTCTCACCAGAATCCATTTCTTATCGGTCACTATTGTCTCCTAGGCTGCCACTTATCTAATTCGTTCTTATCATACTATTGTGCACCACTAAGTGAGTGTGGATGAAACCATGATAGCCGATAGTGATGGAGTGAAGATATATCAAAATGTTTATTTCATTGACTAAAAGTACTGAAGATGTTTCTAAGTGCAGAAATAGATGAAAGTGATATTGAATCAGATTATTCCATCTTTTTCTACAAGTAAAGTTTGTTTAAATGGGACCACATGATGTGCTAAAAAAATATAGCCCCATCTACAACCACCGTCTATTTTCTATTTCTCTACTAAGCCATAATTATAATTATATGCATGGACAACTTTCATTTAGATATTCTTAGGCCTTGATGACTTTGAATGGCGAAATTCTTGATTAATTTGAATTAAGACAGGGCATGATAGACCTGTGGAGATAGGTTTGAAGTTTAAGCAGAGCATGTGAAGTCCTTTCTTTGTTAGAGTTAGAGATATTTTTCTATTTTACCTTATGTTATGCCTTGGACAATGACATTTTAATTGCTGCCTTGTCCAATGGTCTTTTACCCTTTGCCTTTTGTCTTCATAAGGCCCAATTTTTCTTTATCTTTGTAATATGAACCGGTCGAATGTGATTTATAATGAATTAAAATTTTAAATCCAATTAATCCATTAAAAATTAGATTTTAAAATTTATTTTAACTATTATAATTTATTAAATATTTTTCAATCGGCCTAAATCACTTATTTGGCTATCGGACCAGTCAATTTAGGCTGGTTGAGTGAAACTTGGATAGTTCTAGGTTTATTGCTTAAAGAAATTAAAAGGTTTATATATTCTAATAATGTAGATATGTAAGTTTAAGCACAAATAAAAAAGAATGTAAAAAGATTGATAGCTTTTATAAAAAGATTGAGATCTTTTAAAGAAAGAAAGTTTTGTAGAGAGATAAGAATGGTTTTTTACTTATTGCCAAAGGATGAAGACTAAGTGTTAGAGATACACAAATTCCAACAAGCAACCTTAATCCAAAAGGCTTTTTCTATTACTCTTCAATCTTTTAAGCATCTTGCTCTTTTTAGAAAAAATGGTCTTATCATTATCAAAGTTAGTTTCATTGAATATGCATGACTTGTTATTTTTCCAATTATCTTGAAGTGTCATTTTCACTATGTACTATGAAAGTATAATTAGCTTGCTTTTTGCAAAAAATTTAAATTTTCTTTATGTGTCACCATTATCAAGGTACCATACTTATCCTGCATTTTTTAATTAAATCATATATGAAAGTACAAATGCTGACTTAGCATAAGTTGGCATTCAAGGAGCAATTTGCAAAAAGTTTAAAATTTTTTGTAGAAATAATACTATGCAATTCTAATAGCAAAAGAGCAATTAAACCTAATTGATAATTTTTAATATTTTAAAAGCACAACCACATGATATATCATCAATATGGAGAGCAATTGCAATTATAACTCAATTTTATTCCATTTTAAGTAATAAAACATGTTAAAATAAAATATCTTAGAATTAAGCATGCATAAAGCAATAGAAAGCAACTGTATGATAGAAGCATTTTTCTAGTTTTACTGCACTGTGCATTAACATATTACATTTTATCCTTGCATTAAAAATATCTAATTAATTCCATTCTTCATTGAAACTAAATAATTGTGTTTTTAAGTAAAATTAGGGGTTACACATTTCATGATCTTTCCTTTTTGTTGATGATATCCATGTAAAGATTATTTTAAGAAAATAAAGCATGAAAGTAACCTGTCAAAAGGATTTAACAAATATTATAGCAAACAATAAATTACCTAAGCTAGTATTAGCAACATAAGATTATGTCAATTTTAACCATTTAACTAGTATAAGAAATCTTAGGGTATTTCTAGGTTAAAGTTATTTATCTTACTCTTTTGCTTTAGTTTTTCATTTTTTTTGTAGAATTAGTGTTTGCTTGCTCTTAGTTATTGCCAATCAAATTTACTACTTGCTCTTAGTTATTACCAATCAAATTTACTCCTTTTTTATATTACTCCCTTTTTATCTAATCCTTAATATTTCTATACTCTAACATTTTTTTACTCTTTTAATATAAAAAAGCATGAAGCATTAAAGCAATAAGAGCATACAATGAACTTTTAAACCTAATCAATAATAAGAACATGGAAAACAATAGGTTAAGGTTTTATTTTAGACAAATAACAAGTTCATAAAGGAAAATATCATAGTAAACATTAAAAGTAGGGTTATCATTTTCTAAAAATAAGCTCCCCTTGAATTAATTCTTACTAATAACTTATAAAAAAAGGCAATTTATGGCAAAAAAAATATATGTATATAAAGATAGGCAAAGGAACATATCACATCATTAATATTAAGAAACCATTATAAATTAAAGGGATTATTCCAAAAGGCAAGTTACCAAAAATGGCAAGTTAGATATAATAAATGCATGCTAAAAATGTAATGTATATGATGATCATTAATGCATTGTAACTTTGGTAAAGCTTAAAAATAGCATGAGTAGTCCTAAATCATACTAAAGCTAGTCATAAAAACATGCAAAAATATAATACCCCAATGGAGCAAAAAAATAATAAGAAAATTTGAATAGGAAATTATCTTAATAGAAGCTCGATAATAAATTTTAGTGAAATTTGATTGAATTATAAAGATAAATTTAAGGTATATCTATCTATAATTTTTGCTAAGATTATACTAGGCATTAGTATGGTCAAAATACCATAAAAATCCTAATATTAGGTTTGAAAAAAATTTATAAAAATTTGATCGGAAATTAAGATCTGGGTAATAAAAAATTTACCTAATTAACCCGAAAACCTAGAGATTGAATACAAATTTGAAATAGATTATCCTAAATTAGTTGGGCTAATTTAATTTCATATTTTGAACCTAAATATGACCTTTGAACTAGAAAAAAATTCAAGGCCACAAAGGCAAGGCCCAAGTGTGTAAAAAACCTTAGACAATTTGATAAATACTTGCAAAATCAAAGGCATTTGTTAATGATGAAGCAATTTATTTAGCTCATTTTAATTGAATTTGGAGCAAAAATATTCTAATTTTGAGCGACAAAAATGTGATCCCATTTGCTACCTATCATGAAGGAGAATTCTACCACTTTCTAACAAGGAAACTTAACTTGGAAGTTTAGGATTTTTAGTGCTATATATATATATATATATATATATATATATATATATATATATATATATATATATATATATATATATATATATATATATATATATATAAGGTTTTAGGATAAATTTTTGAACATTTTCTTGCCCATAAACCAATAAAAAATGTGCACTCTCCAGCTTCCTTTACAAGGATTTTCAATTTTCTCACACAACTTAAAGGATTTTCTAACTTGGCTTTTCAATTCTAGTAAGGTAACTTAGGATTTTGTTTATCTTTCTTTATGTTTTCATGGCTAATTCTTCTCCTAAACTTCTAAAATTTAACTTATTTCATTAGAATTTTTCTTGTACTATTTAACAAGGTTTTTACAAGTTTAGAAATCCAAGAAGTTGAGGTGAGTGGAAATTACCTCTTTTCTTTAGAGTTTTTCTAAGGAAAGTGATGAATATTGTGATTTATGATGATATTGTTGTGATGTTTGTGTGTGGCCATGTATAAAGACATGGTTATAGTTTTGTGCTCTTTTGAATGTTGTTTTATGATATTAGGATGTTATTAAGTTGGTATTTTAATGTTAAGATTGACAAGGGAACATTTAGTAAGTTTTAATGATAAAAGAAGCAAATTAGCTAAGAATGGATATTATCCTATTTTTTGTTACTCTATGGAACTAAGGATTAGAAAATGATAAAAACTTTTATTTTAATGTTTTAATGTAAAAAATGATGTTAGAATATGTTTGGAAAATTTTAGGAATACGAAAAGTGGATATTTCTAAGCCTAAGAGGAATGGAGTCAGAACAGAACATTGGTAAGTTTTGCTTCTATTTTTGAGGAATTTTGGTAGCCAAATGATGAAGAAAAATTATGAAAATTGGTGTACTTGCCCTTATATAAGTTAGGAAACTCATGAAAAAATTTGGCAATATTTGAAGCTTAGTTATCTAACAAAATTTTATATTTCAAGTGCTCTACTGTAGTCCTGATTCTGGACCCTACCTGTGTAGTCTTGGGTTTGAAAATTTTTGAACTACCAAGTGATTAATAAAAATCATGAAACTTTTGAAATATGTTATTTAGGATGTTTGCAAATTTATTTCAAATTTTGGTGACAATTGAAGTTAATTTAGTTGCCTAAATGACTAATTTGTTATGACAGTTCCAATGTTGTCCAAATATCATATCTTTAAGTTTATGCTTTTCATGCATAGTGAAACTTACAAAATTAATTCTATAATAATTATGTTATTCTCTATTAATGTGGATGCTATATTAAAATTTTATATTTTATGGAAGTAGTTTGAATATTGAAAAAGGCTCTTCCATTATATGACACTCCATACTGGCCCTATTTTGAGAATTTTCTTTCACTTCTATGTGAACAATACCAAAGAATCATAATGGTGCAATATAATTGACTTTTGATGATTCACAATGGGTTAATAAGATGACAAGGATCTTAGATAAATTTTTAGTAAAAGTTAGAATAAGTTTGAGTAATGAAAGGGGGATTTACTTATGAATACCCTTTACGCTCTAATAAGGCTTTTGGATTAGTGAATTATATATTGAATTAATATCATACACTTGTTATTCAAATAGCCTTTTGTCTTAAAATAATCATATGTTATATTTTTGTTAAAATAATTAATAAAACACTTATGGCTAAGTTAGTATTTTGACCATACTCGTGATATATGATAATGGAATACATGATTGATGCCTATAGTGTCCTAATATGGTTAATGCCTATGGTGTCCCATCTTGGTTGATGTCTTTGATGGCTTGATACCTATTTGTTATGTATAGGGAAAACATGTATTCTTCACATGACTTATTCCTAAGAGGAGGGGTATATCGTAGTTATAACAGGGAGGAAAAGTATAAGGCAGGACTAAAGTTAGAAGGAGGGGAAGGGTATAAGGTAGGATCGAAGTTGTAAAGGGAAAAACTTGAGTATCAACTATAGCCATTTTGCTTAGTAACTTGAGTAAATATCATTTTAAGAAAAATATTATGAAGAATTTACTATATGATAACTAATCAAATGTATCAGTATATATCTAAACTTTTATGGCAAAAACTTTCTAAGAAAAGAGGAAATTAGCTATTCATTGAGTAATTTTATTACTCATACTCATGTGTATTGTTTATTTTATAGATATTAATCGCGGTCTCGATAAGATAAATTGACATATATACTAGATTTCTTCCTTACTCCATAAAGGCACACTAAAGTAATAGTTTATGAGATAGTTTAATTTATTAGGTAATCTATCTAATAAATCTATTCTAAGATATCCTTCTCCATTAGACAACAACAGAGTTTATTGACCTGCATTATACTTAGGGAATTTGATGTTGCCTTTTTAAAGAAAGATCAATTCTCCTTCATTAAGGGCTCTAATAAGGTCACTTATCCTCTCAGCATTGAAAACATTGGTTGCTCTTATAACATAAACCTTTAACTAAGTTTCTATTTTTCTAGGATCAAGTTTGGTATAGAACAACTTTATGTAGCTCTTATCTATTTCTATAAATTGAATGTAACTTTGATTTACAATGTGCTCATCAAAATCAAGGTTTTCTAAGGTAAGGGATTCAAGGTCTACTTTCTTAGAGGTTATAAATTTCCTGTAGATGAAATTTTGGTGAAATATTTTGGCTATTGGGTTTCTATGGAAGTTGAAAGGAAATTTAATGAAAGAAAACTAAGATGCCATTTTGAAAATAGATGAAGAAAGTCTAGTTTATTTGGTTTAGGAAAATAAAGAAAAGTATTTATAGAAGAATGTGGCTGTATACATGTATTTGCTCAAGCAAGAAGATAGCAAAGAGAATGAGAAATTTCAAAATATAGAAGAAGAATGCTTTAGAAGTGCTAAAAATGGTATAATCAAACCTATGATGGAAAAAAGGCAAAAGGAAAAACTATAAGAACAACTTATGCAAAAGGAAAAGTAAGAGAAAGAAGAAAGTGCTTCAAGGAATACCATGCAAAATTTCATGAAAAAAAATTAAATGCAATGATGCAAATATGCAAAATTGCAATTGCAAAAGTACAATTGTACAAAGATGAAGAAGAGATACAATGAACTTCTAGAAAAAAAAAGTGAGTAGGAAAAAGAATAAATAAGTTTATGATAAAGTTACTTAAGGATTAAATAAAAAATATTAAACAATATGGTTGATAAGTTTAAAGTACTTTGAAAATAAAAAAAATAAAGACAGATTGTGATTAAAAGAAAAGATGGAAAGGCAATTTAAATTGGTTTTGAAAAGCAACAGATATTTTTTTTTTTGGCTATCTTGGTGAAATAGAATAAGAAAGCTTAAATATAAGCTTAGTTAGTGCTAAGTGATAAGGCAAAAAGGATAACAAATTCAATTAAAAAAAAACCTCATTTCACCATGGGTGTGTTAACTTAATTGGTCCAAAATTTCAACTTTCTCATGTAAGCTCATTGTCTAAATTTTAAGGATTTCTATTTGCCTTTTTTCCTATTTTTCAAAACAATGCTTTCTAAAATGTAATTGTTTCCTATTTTATACCTAAATAATTTATGCTTGAAAATTGTTATAAAAAATGTATCACACAAATTTATAATTTTTCCATGAACATAATTCAAACATTTTGAACTAAAATTAATTAAGATTAATCATTCGAAGCTCATTTCTTATAAAACAAGATCTATTTTCCTAGAGGAGTTTTTTAAAAATATTAATAAGCTAATTTTCAATCTGATTTTCAATATTTATAAAATTAAGTTTAATATCCCTTCTATGAATATGATCTCTTATAAAATTATACTTAATGTCAATATATTTAGTTCTTGAATGTTGAATAAGATTTTTAGTCAAATTGATAGTACTAGAATTATCACATAATATTGGGATATGATTATGATTCAAACCATAATCTGCAACCTAATTCTTCATTTATAATACTTGAGCATAACAACTTCTAGTTACCATATATTCTTTCTTAGTTGTTGAAAGAGCAATTGAAGCTTTGGCTTAAGAAGTAACATGCTCTATTTGTACTTTTCTTATCTAACTTATATCTAATAGAGTCAGCATTAAGGTATCTAATGTGATTAAAGAAATTATTTTTAGGATATCACAAATTAAGATCTCTTGTACCGAGTAAATATCTAAAGAATCTTTTAGTAGCTAGTAGATTGATACCTTGTACATGAGCATATACATAAGCATACATTGAACATGATATTTAATTTACTAGCAGTTAAATAGAGCAATGAACCAATCATACTTTTATACTATTTCTTATCTACTAACCTAATATTTTCATTCTTTTCAAGTTTAATGGAGACATTTATAGTTATAATAAGGATCATTGCATTCTCCATTTCAAATCTCTTTAAGAGATTTTTAGTGTATTTTTCTTAGTTAATGACTATACCATCTTTGATTTATTTCACTTGAAATCAAAGGAAGAATGTAAGCTAACCTATCATACTCATTTTAAACTCTTTTCTCAAAAGATTAAAAAAAATTCCTTATATAAAAGCTCATTAGTAGACATAAATATAATATCATAACATATATTTGTATAATTAAAATATTATGCTTAATATGTTTAATGAAAAGAGTAATGTTTACTTTTCCTTTCTAAAAATAATTTTTAATAGGGAATTTACTAAGTCTTTCATACCAAGCTCTTGGAGCTTGCTTAAGACTATATGAATCCTTGATAAGTTTGAAATCATGATGGTTTTTCAAATATTTTAAATTTGAGAGGTTGTTTTACATAAACTTCCATATTTAGAAAGACATTTAAGAAAGCACTTTTAACATCCATTTGATAAAGCTTAAAATTTTTATGAGATGAAAAAGCAAGTAACATTCTAATAGGTTCAAGACTAACAACAGGAG
The DNA here is from genome assembly GCA_020226215.1 of Sindora glabra. NCBI lineage: Eukaryota > Viridiplantae > Streptophyta > Magnoliopsida > Fabales > Fabaceae > Sindora > Sindora glabra. Next base: position 92,809,527 of record CM035226.1, read on the forward strand.
CATAAGTTTTATCATAATCAATACATTTCTGTTGATTGTGTCATTGTGCTACTAATCTTACTTTATTTCTCACCATTTTCTCGGATTCATCAAGCTTGTTCCAAAATACCCACTTATTGTCAATGATTAGATAATAGAGAGGCTTAAGCACATTTATTCCTTTTAATTGATTTTTTTTTTGGCATGGTGTGGATCCAATTCTCATTTAGAAATACTTCATTAACATTCTTTGGTTCAAAGTGAAAGAAAAGAACCAAGTTATTGTTATTTGTAAATAAGGATCTTGTTTAGGTTCCTTGATAAGGATCACCAATGATATGCTTATTTGGATAGGTTGGCATATGCCTCTATTTTTTTAAAAGACCCTAGTTTTGAGACTTAAGGACTTGCTCCTTAACTTGCTCAATCTAATCCTTTTGCCTATTCAACATAACTTGCTCTTTTAATTTAGCTTGTTCATTTAGAACTTTTTACTAATCCTAATCTTGCTTGATCTGATTATCTTACTTATTAGAATTCTTATATATTATGCTTGCTCTTTTGATAAGTTTCCTTTTAAGATGAAATCATTATCTTCATCTAAAAGCTTGCTTATTTAAGCATCATTATTCTCATTAAAAACAATATATATAGATTCTTCTATCATGAGAGTTCTTTTATTGTAAACTTATAAGCTTTACTTGTGATAAAATAATCCAAGAAGATACTTTTGTTGGATCTCAAATCAAACTTTGCTAGTTATACTTTTTTATTGTTGAAGATATAACTTCTACATCTAGATGCATGTAAGTAGTCAATATTATGTTTTCTTCTATTCCAAAACTTATAAGGAGTCCTTTTTAAGTTATGATGTATTAAGCATCTATTTAGCTATAGCATGAAGTGCTTATGGTTTTCATTTAAAAATATTTTAGAAGATCATTTTCACAAAGCATAGCTCTAGCTATATTAATTAAAGTTATATTTTTCTTTTTAACTACCTTATTTTGTTAAGGAATTCTAGGATATAAAAAATTATGGTTAATACTATTTTTGTCATAAAATTTTCAAAAAGATAATTTTCAAATTCTCCACCATGTTCACTTCTAATGTTTAATATGTCCATATCTTTCTTATTTTGAATTTTTTTGCAAAACTTTCAATTTCATTAAAAGTTTCATCTTTATGAGTTAGAAAGAGCACCTCAATAAATCTTGAAAAATCATCAACAATAACTAGACTATACCTTTTACCTCTAAAGCTTTACGTTTTAGTAGAACTAAAAAGATCCATATGCAATAGCTTTATCTTCAAATCAAGACCACATTTTTTAGTTGAAAAAAAGATTTTACTTGTTTCCCTTATTGACAAGCACTACAAATATGGTTTTTCTTAAAAGTTAATTTTCGGAAGGCTATAAATTAAATCATTTTCAAAAAGGTTTGAAACAAGGCATATGTCTAGCTTTCTATGCTAAAGCTAACTTTGATGCCTTTTTTAAACAAAACATTTGGTTTCCTTTAGAGAAATATCCTCCAAAAAGATAGAACAAATATTATTTATTCTTTATCCCATAAAAGATTTATTATTTTTAGAGATGTTTTGTATACAACAATGAGAGGATTTAAAAATATTATATAAGCTTTGACACAAAGTTGACTTATTCTTAATAAGTTGTGCTTAGTTTCTTCCTTCATTCTAATATTATTAAGATAAGATGAAGAATTTATACCAATCTTATCAATTTCAATATTTTTGTATATTGTGTCATTATTAAGAACTACCTTTCCTCCTTAAATTGGCTTGAGAAAGATGATCATGCTTGAATCTCTTAGCATATGCTTTAAGCATCTACTATTAAGAAACTAATAGTCCTTTCTAGCACTTACCTTTAGGTTCACCTACAAAGAGGAACTATCTTGTTTTAAGCACCTAAATCATTTTAAGTCTGTTTAGGTTAGTTATTTTCTCTTTCGAATATTGTCCATTAGTTCTCCTTCTTTGTGTGTCATGAATGAGAAACTTCTTCCTATGAACACAAGATAAAGAAAAGGTACTATTTTAAGTTGATTTTACAAAGAAATCTTGTGATATTTACATTATTTCCTTATATGAAGCTAACTCCCCTTTTATCAAAGGAATATTTTTATTTTCCACAAAGAGCGTTCAACTTTCTCTTTCCTTCTATAAATATAGTCTGATCCTTTTTCAAATTCTCTACTTTCTTTTCTTCTTAAAAAGTTGATTCTCATTTTTTAAAGCACGAGTAATCGATTTTTCTTTCTTTAAGACTTATTGTCCTTTTAAAAAGAAAACTTTATCCTTAATTTTTGAAATTTGTTAATCATTCCTTTTAGGATAAGTAACTACTTGCTTTTTGAAATTCTAGTTATTTTTCAAAGGAGTAACTGCATGCTTTTTAGCATTTTGATTATTTACTACATGAGCAACTTCTTACTCTTTAACACTTGGATTATTTTTTGAAGCAGTAACCATTTGCTATTTAGCAAAGGGAATAATTGTCTTGCCTTTTAAAACTTTATTTTCTTTTATCAAATTTTTCTTTTTTTTTCTTTTGTAAGGAAATCACTTCAATTGATAATAGAATTTTTTTTTTGATAAATTATTTTTAGAAAAAAAATCCATTCCTTCAAAAACTCATTTTGCTTTTTCAAAAGGTTCATTTTACTTTTCAAAGAATCAAGATTATCTTGTAATACTTAATTTTCATTTCTTAAAGTAACAAGATCATTTTTCAAAACTTTAAGACTTTTCTTGAAGTTTTTAATTTTTTATTTTTTTAATATTTCAAAATCATTGTTTAAAGAAGATTTTTCTTTACAAATAGAAAGATATTTTTTATGACCTTTGGGAATCCTTTAACAAACTTTCAAAAGCTTTATGTAACTTATCATAGATAAGTGAATTTGCATTCATTACCTTAGTATAATCCTTTTTTGCCATAAAGAAAAAGTTAGCAACTTCCTTCACTTCTTCATTTTAATCATCATCATCCAAAGGTATGTATTCATTATCCTAAGTAGCCATCATTGCTTTCTTGTTGGTTGGCCTTCTAGGGACCTTCTTTTTATATTTGGGTATTCCGTCTTGATATGGCTATGTTTCTTACATTTGAAGCAAGTAGGCACTTAATTGCTTATTTCTTTTCTAACTTGCTTTTTTCTTATGTCCAGCTTTTAAGATTTTTCTTACCTTTTTCTTCTCAACATTTTGGTACACATTTTGACAAAGTAGTTCATTTCTTCATCATTATTAGATTTAATATCTTGTTATTTTTCATTTTCTAAAGAAAATGTAGAAGGTTTAAGAATAATGTTTCTTTTCTCCTTCTATTTATTGTATCTTTCATCATCATGATTTTTTTCATAAGCTATAGGTTTACCTTTTAGCTTATCATAAGTTAGAGTGCCAAGATTACTACCTTTTTGAATAGCATTGGACTTAGATTCCTATGAACTTGGGGGACATGTAAGTATTTTCAAGATAATATTTTATTTGAGAATGATTTTTCCAACAATATAATGATCATTCAAGATGACATAGAATCTTTCAAACATAGACTTTGTGGCTTTATTCTCCTCTATTTGAAAGAGTTCATACTATTGAGCAAGCATATTTACATGACTAGCATGCACTTGCCTAGTTCTTTTAAGATGACTTGAAGTTTATCCCATATCTTCTTTGCCAAAGTATAATTAGTGATCTTCATGTACTTTTTATGAGCAATAACATATATGATAATATTTTTAACTTTAGCATAAAGATTACTCTTTTTCTTATCAGCCTTACTCCACTCACTTTTTTGCTTAAGAACATCAACTTCACCATGTTTGTTAGTTAGAAGAGTGTATCCTTCGTCGATCAACTCTCACATATCATAATCAATAGCTTGAAGGAATATCATCATTTAATATTTCTAATTATCATAATTGATTCCATCAAACAATGGCAGTTTAGATATGGAATGACCTTTTTATCGTTGTAATGATCCAAACTTATCCATAATATCCCTACAATATGTTTTCTCAAAAGTAATTAAGCTTTAACTACAAAGACCAAGCTCTGATGCTAATTATAAGGTAAAAATACATCAAAAAGGGGTGAATTGTTGTTCATAAATTCAAAATTTAAGCTAAAAAATAGCTAGTTCATTAACTTGCTTTTTTAAATTACCCTTGAAAAGCAACTTAAATATAAATATAAAAGATTAAGTAAATATAAGTAAAGATATGCAATAAAGTGTAAAAAATTAAAAAGTGAAGGAAAGAAAAGGTAATACCAATTTCTAGTGGTTCAATTGTCTAAAGAAAAAGACTATCCTTTTAGGTCTATTCCACTTTTCCAAGATCAAAGCCAATTTTAAAGGCTACTACCAAGAATTTTTCTTTTATAAAGCCCAAGTACACTTTCCTACTTAATTTTTTAAGAACCTAAGAAATCATGACTTAATATCTAAATATTTCTTCTCACAACCTAACTATAATGTGACTACAATTTTGTTTTTTACATCTCACCTAAGCTAGTGAATATTTAATGGGTAAGTTTTGTCTTTTACAGGGGCTAATAGTGTAGATATACAAGTTTATGTATAAATAAAGAAGACTATAAAAAGATTGAAAGCTTCTAAATAGAGAAAGTCTTCTAGAAAGAAGAGAATGCTTATGTTATATTTTCCAATGAAGTGAAATCATCTATTTATAAGAACTATACATTAAAGATGCACAAGTCCTAATAAGCAACCACAATCTAAAAGATATATTCTTTTACTCTTTAGTTTTCTAGAAAGCTTGCTTTTCCTAGAAAAAATGGTCTTGTTATTGTTAATGTTAGTTTGATTAAATGTGTATAGCTTGTTTTTTTCCTAACTATCTTGAAGTGTCATTTTTATTGTGGACTATAAAAATACAATCAGCTTGCTCCTTGTAGAAATTCCAAATTTTCTTTGTGTGTTATCACTATCAAGATACTATACTTTTCCTATATTTTTTAATTTAATCACATATGTAAGTATAAATGTTGACTCATCATGAGTTAGCATCCAAGGAGCAACCTATAGAAACTTGAAAAATTCTAAAGAATTTGTACTATGCAATTCTAATAACAGAAGAGCAACTAAATCTAATTGATGATTTTTAATATTTTAAAAGCATAAAAACATAATATATCCTTAATATTGAAAGCAACTGCAATTATAACAACTTAGTTCCATTTCATTTTAAGCAATGAAATATGTTAAAATGGTAAATAATAAAATCAAGCAAGCATAAGGTAGCAAGCAACTAGATAGAAAAAAGTAACTATATGATAGAAGTATTTTTCCAATTCTACTACATTGTGCATTAATATATTACACTTCATCAAAAATATCCAATCAATTACATTCATCATCCAAACTAAATAATTATATTTTTAAGTAAAATTGGATGTCTTACATATCACAACATTAGTATATAGTAGAAGATGTAAAAAATGCTATGAAAATTTACTTGTTATGGCCATAATGCAATATGAAGAATAAATATAACATGTAATAATATGTGTTTCATGAAATAAATTAATATGTGTTTGTGACACTGATGTCTCTAGTGTAATAATAATGCTACTTCAAAATTTTAAAGTTATTAAGTTAAAATGGCTCAATTGATCTAAGGCATTAAATTAAGATTTTGGTTTTAAAAGATGTGGATTTAAATTTGACTCTCAACAATTAAACATTTTTCCTTATTTATTTTTGTTTTTGACCATATAATTCAAATTTGTCATTCACCAACTAAAACAAACATTGACTTATCCTTTCTGTAAATAAATTAATTGGATTGTTAAAAAATATAAATATGCAGAGCATTAAAGCACATATGAGCTATTTATTACATTATAAAAAAATTGTGATTAGTGATATAATTTTCTATCACTAATTTTAAAAAATCCATTGTTAAAAAAGGTAGTGATAGATAACAATTTTCAATAAACAATGTGTCAATAATTCATTTAGTGATAGAATTTTATCATTTGTCATTGTTTTGATGGCCAATTTTAGGAGCCAACAATGACTAAATTGAGCAATAGATGAAATTAGTGATATATTTATCTATCACTAATTTTAAATTGAAAGATTGAATTTTTATCCTTGAATTATAAATTTTTTGTTGCTAATTTTAAGAAATCCATCGCTGAAAAAAATAACAACGAATAACAAGTCTTCAATAAATAATGTGTTAGTAATTCATTTAGTGATGGAATTTTATCATCCGTCAATGTTTCTATTACTAATTTTAAGAGCTAGTAACAACTAAAGTGAATGATGGATGAAATTAATGACATATTTATCTATCACAAATTTTATATTAGATAATAGAATTTTTGTCCCTAAATAAAAAATTAGCCATGCAAATACTTGTTTCTAAATCTATTGCTAAAGATTGATTTAGCGATGAACAAATCCATCATTATTGGAATCCATTAGTAATTCAATTACTAAACTGGAAAATTCTTGAAAAAATAGTAGGGTTATTTTCAAAACACTGCTAATAATATTATGTACATAATATGAGATATATTTATTTATAAGCTATCTATTTTTGTAACAACTTAAATAGTGAACACCTTGCCTAATCAAATTTCATAAAATTTAGATCCTACCAACAATCAAATACTTGAATTGAATTTCATGAAACAAATTTAAAGGTGTATATTTTATTTATATTAAGTTAGAAGATAAAAAAGTTAATAAATTTCAATATATACCTTAAAAAATGATATCCAAGGTCTATACATATGAAAATAAAAATCTTAAATTACTAGTTCTCAAATAACGCATTGATGTTACACTTATGCTACTTGATCATCTTAAGATGCAAGTCATTGCTCCCAAATTGTTATCCTTTCTCAATCAGAATCTTTTTCAAATTAACATCTTGAAATAGACAAAGATAACCTAATTTCTTTGTTATTTAGAAATTTTCATGGAGTGAATCTAAGAGTACTAATAGCAAGAAAGAGCATGTTGTTCTACAAAAGTTCATGGACATGAAAGCAAGGAACTAGTTTAAGAAGACTATAAGGATAATTTTCATCAATGTTCATTTCTTCTATTATGTAACTAGCTTTAAATACCCAATTTTCGACATCTTTTTTTCAAAGTTATAAGACTCGCATTAAGTTTCTTAGCTACTTGTATTAAAAGTATGTAGAAGTGCAGTTTTAGTGGAAAATGCTGGATTGTTGAGAGTCAGTATCTTTAAGCTTCTAAACCTCCTTCTACAATTAAAAAAGCATTAAATAACAATAATGAAGTAATTTAAAATATTGTTGAACTCAAAAAAGTGACATTTATAACTTACATATAATGCAAAAGATATTTGATCCATGAAAGCATCATTTCTTTTTTTTTAGCTTGAATGTGCTTGAAAATATCAAACAATGAGTCACCTCCTTCCTAATTTGCACTTTCTATAATAATTACATATACAAAGTCACAATTACAAAACTTGTTAAAATCCAAAGTGCATAATTATAAATTAGAAATAAGAAATTATCATCATTCTCTTACGCTTTACAATAGAAACGAGTCACCTTTCTTTGATGCATGATTCTTTTTTGCTTGATCTATTTTCTTTTTTCATTCCTAGTCACTTTATTTCTTAACCATATTATTACACTAGTATAAGATTACAATACAGGACAAGAAATTTCTATAAATATTAATTCGGTATGTACTAATTACAAGAAACTTTTTATGACCTTTAACTTAAAAAAAACACATATAAAACTTGAAAAATAAAAAAATTACAAATACTTAATTGAACGTTAACTAATATTTATAAGTTTCCCTTCAAATGTAACCTAAATCATATCATCAATTAGATTTGAACTCTAGGTATGTGCTAATGGGTGTCCCTAAAATATGGCTAGGTGCTCTGCAAATATAAAAAAATATACAAATTAAACTAGAAATTAACAATGCAAGTGCATTTATTTTCTTTTTTAATTCATGTACTATTATTTCTTTCACTGCCTGCTTATTACTAGAAGAAGTCATCTTACCAATATCTAATATTTTCACATCTAGCAATACAAGTTCTTTCTTATTTAGTTTTCTTGAAAAAAAGGTTACACTTCTATTAATTTTGGTGGTAATAAATAAAAAAATTAACCTAAGATTCTCTTTTAGCCCACTTGTAAATTGCACTTAAAAGCTAATAGTACAAGCTTTACATCATTGAAAACTAAGTGTATACTATGATAACTGAATAAATTGGGCATCATACTTTACAATTGAGATGCTTTCCTATTCTAGGGTCTCAAACTCTCGAACTCTCACTTGGCAAATGCTTAGTGGCAAGAAATGATCAATGAATAATTCTTAAAGAGCCTTTTAAGCTAATGACTATTAATATAGGTTTCCATTTGTCATCATGTCTATGAACTAGTAATAAGCCATATCATTTAGTTAGTAAATTACTAACTTAATTAACAAAGAAGTGGGGCTTTGTAACACATTGCCTAACCTCACAATATGTTCTAGAAATTGATATGGGTCCACCATTAGATCTAGTTCGAAGTATCTAGTTAGGTTTAGCAGAATAAATTCATGTATAACTTTTAAATCTATCTCTCATTTCCCTTGTTAAAGGAGTGCATCCTCTCTTTTATTCCTTTTCTTAATCATAATTTCCTTCATAATCACTTAAGCCACTTAACATTTCACTTTGGGCCCTTGTTATATCATGCTTCAACTGTCGAGTAAGAATTATATTAACACAATCTAGGACATATTGCAATAAGGGGTACTATACAAGAAGGAAATTATTAGTCTTTCCTATCACTAGCCTCATGCTTACTACTATTTGCTTGTGTGCTTTTCATGATTCTTCATTCTTGAGGTGATTAAGTTATATTTGACTTCTAGTGTCGATTATTTCTTAATGTCATTGAAGTTTTTCAAATCATTATATGATAATTTAGGTAATTAATCAAACATTTTATTAAACAACATATATCATATATAAGCTTTACCACCCATAATAACAGTATAATAGGGTCCATTAAGATAGTACTAATGGTATATGAACCTAGGTGCATGCATACTATTAGTACAATTTCAATCAATACTTATCATTGTAACATACGGATATAACCTAAGGGTTTCATCTTATCAAGAACCTAAATGATGCTCTAATTTCACTTTTGTTATGACCTTAACTTGATCATGATTAATGTAGAACATGTTACCTAGTTTCCACTAACCTAACTTAGTATACTTATCACAATATTAAGAACTCTATTGGAAATGGATATGGAATTTGAATGATTGATAAAATTGTATGCCATAATTTAACAAAATTTTACAAGTTTGTTAGAAAGTTAAAGTTGCTTATAACACTCAGAAAGGGAGGATAAGCCACTCTAACTTATCCAAAAATAAGGGGGGTTAATATTTGTATCATCTACCCAAGCCTATACATAGAATAAGGCCTAAAAGATATCCTATCTAGAATATATAATGCTAACATCTACAAAACTAAAGAATCTTCCAAGTGTTCTAACTTGGAGTAAGTAATGGTTAAGGCTTGACCTGAGAATTTGTTAAATAAAACAAAGAAGGGTGAATCTGAGGCTTAATGAATAAATGCTTCATATAAACAATTATACAACATGTTAGCTTACTGACCAAACTAGTCCCTTTATAAAATTATCACATAAGGAAATCAAGGATGTCATTATAATATTCAATAGCCTAAAAACTCATTATATTTCTTAATAGCATAGTTATAATATACAAGAATAGTTAAGGGTATAAACATTCATTTCATCATATATTCGACAACAATCGTAAATATAAATACATACATGCACCTTGTAACTCCTGAGTCATTTTTATACCCTTCACCAGATTTTCATCCTTGTCCTACTAAGATCTACTTTATACTTTCCATAAGCATAATACTAGAAATTTTCTATCTGGTATTCACATTGCCTCTTTATATTTCTTAAATCATAACTAGCCTAAGCTCTCAATATTCATAAGTAGCCATTTGTCATCTTCATCAAAATTATCATACAATACCATGCCTCCACGTATGGCCCCATATTTCATTTCATCTCATAATAAGATCAACTGCATCATATACCATATGCCATATTATTTCTAAATCTCATCTCATATCATAGATAACATGATAGGTTTATTTCTTAATTCTAATTATGTTGTAATAGCTTTATGGTTATTGGAAGAGGCATAAATCTTTATCAATTTAAAATAAAATTAACTCATAAAAATTAAGCAAATGAAGCACTTTATGAAGCTCTTTAGCCACTCCAATAATATTTAGAAATAACAAAGTGCTTTATGAAGTGCCTCCCAATTTCGATAAATTCTAGGCTTAGTAAGTGTTTCACAAATAGTTTCACAAAACTGTTCATAACTTCTAATAACATTTTCTTATAGTAAGGTTCTTCGTAACTTGCTTCCTAGCCTAGTAAAATTTGAGAAGAGCTTCTCGTATGAGCACTATTCATTCTTTAGTGAGTTTTTTACTGTTTATTTGACATAAATATGTACCTAAGTCATTTATCACTTTACTAAGTCATTCTTTGCCAATAAATGCACCTGTTTAACACTTTATTCAATCATTCTTCACTGTTGAATTTAATTAAATCATCATAATGTTAGTGTATATGCCCTAAAACTAATCATATTGGTGATTGTAATTTTGAATCATGTTATTTTAATAGCAATTCTAATTATTATATTTATATATATTATCTGCGTAATACATTTAATTATAATAATAATTTTAGAATAATTGTATTCTTAAATGTCCCTAGTCATATATCATTGTGGATTAGGTTGCTTTGATATGTTAAGACTAGCATGTGTGAAGACTTATATGGGATATTAAGTTTACACATGAGTACAAGTTAGAGAACTTGTATACTAGACCAACCCATATTAAGAACACTACATGGATCGTTATATGAGTGTCATAAGTGGTTCTTAGTGATCATTATTAATATGGTCCTTTGACCTGAGATCACCAAGGTTCCCTATATGTGAGTTTCATATTTTGATACTATTTTATGTCACTAATGGTTAAGTGAATGCAAAGGTAGATATTGGATATATCACATATCATGCGGAGGGATTTGTGTGATCAAGATGGGATTTGTCCCTCCTATATAATAGGAGTAACATCTATTGGCCCATTGATTAAGTAAAACTGAGAAAATGCATGGCCATGCTCAGATGAATTAACATGAGATGTCAATTACATTTGTTTCAGTCAGCTTACTTAAGAATCAAGAAACCTTAAGATTGAGCTATATGGGAATGACACGGTCCATATCTTGTGCTCAATCTAGATGTATAGGACAAAAGGACATAAATGATGATCATGTGTAAAGGTTTAGTCAAATCACTGACTTTCTCATTACTTGGATAACAATGATGTATTGCTAGACACCAATCATTGTTTATGATCATTAATATGATTAATGGCCATTGCCAACGTAATGGAAGCCTGTAGGGTCGCACACTTAGAGCCTAGTAAATTTGGAATTAATGGACTAAATTGTTTAGGCTTAATATTTGGGAATTCATATTATAATTATAAGGCCCAATAGTAAGCTTATAATTGTACATAAAATAAAGCCCAAATAGGTTAGGTTTTTCTATGCACCTATTTAAATAGGCTTATTGGCTAATAATAGGATTACGATAATTATTCACGCACCCCAAAAAAGGCATAGAAAACCCTAACACCTCTCATTGACCAAAACCCCTGAAGAGGCGTAGCTAGCACTACGAGGTGTAAGGAGATCAATTCCAACCGGTGCATGTAGTGGACATTCATCGGTGATTCACGGGTTTGTGTGGATAACACAGAGGTGCAGCCACATAAACGCTGTACTGGTGATCTGATCTTCTAGTTTCTATTCCGGTTCGTGATTTAGAGAGCAGATTGGATTGGAAAATGGACAGAAGCAGATCGAATTTGCTGTGTAGCGAACAGAAGATTTTTGGCCGAAAGGTATAAACCTTAATCCCTAATTTATGGCGTTCTAAATTCGCATGGATCCTTGGTGGAAATTGTGTAAAATTTTTATTTCACTGTGCATGTATGATACGTGATTTCCAGCACATAATCATTATATTCTCACAAATTCACATAAACTTCAATACATAGGCAAACAATAATTTTCTTAATAAATCAATGAATTTGAGTTAGTGTATTCATTCACCTTGTGTGGAAGAGATTACTAAAATGTTAGATTGAAAGCTTCTCAACTCTAATTACATTAAAAACTTAAGTTTCTTATGTTAGGGTTCCAAACTCTCATGGAAATCAAATAACCTTAAATTTCTTCATCATCCAAGAAGAAATAAGGAGGAATCTCAATAAGAACAATGTTCTTACCTTAATTGGAGTAAGAAATTGAGAAAAGCTTGAATTTTCTCTTATCAACTTTAAAGAGAGGAAGATGAAGATGTAAGAGATAAAAAAAGGAAAGGGAAGGTTATATGAGGTAAGTTTAGTATAATTTTGAGAAATTGTGAAGGGTTAGCTAATTTTTTAGCCATTAGTGACAAGGGGTGTTTTGAAAAAATTTCTTCTACACTTACATATTCACTTAGAATTGATCAAAACTTTACACTTTGTGATTCTTTTTTTTCATCCAATTTTCATAAAATTCATATATTTATATTTTTTAAACTATCAACTTTATTTTATTTCATAATTCATATACAAAATTCCTAATTTTGCAAAGTTTATTAATTTTCCTTAATTATTCTTTTTTACAAAATAGATTCTAATTTTATTATATTTTAAAGAGGGTGTAATAGAGTATAGTTTCTCAATCAAACTTTTATAACAACCATTTTTTTAAGATCATTTTTTTATTAAATATGAATAAGGTGATTTAAAATTATTTTTATTTTTCTTCATATATTATTTTGCATAAAATGGGAATTCATTAAAAGTATATATAACAGTATTATATATTGCTTTTCTACATATATTAGGAGGAACTTTTTTAAAATAATTTCTTCTTCAAATGTGATTTACAAAAAATAAGTGAAGAATAAGATAAGTTATGAGAATTTTCATTTGTTTAGTTTCTTTTTACTCTTTGTTAGACCTCTTTTTAAGTTGAAAATTTTTTATTTGATAATAGATTGAAATTGTAGATAACTTATGAAGAGTACTATATTTGGCAATGAAACTCAATTGAATTTATGAACTTTTATTTTGTAAAACATAATGTATGTATTCAAAAAGTTTATTTAGAAAATTAAATATATAATTGTATAATAAATAAGATAAATTAAATTTTAACATTTTTATGATATAAAAATTGTTAAAAATTTATTTATATAAATACATGTTTAATCGATGTGACAATTGATGTCTAAAAATTTATTTTTATCTATATAAAATTAAATTCTTATTAGTTTCATCCTTAATTAAAATTTTATATTAATTTAATTTTTGTAAAATTGAAAATTGAAAATTTTAAATTTTAATAATTTAATATTTTATCTCATGCATAAAAAAATTAAAATTAAAAATTTTTTAAACTCATAAATATTAAATTAATATAAAATTTTAATTAAAAATAAATTGATAAACATTCAACCATATATAAATTAAAATAGGTGTTCACTCTTGATGATTAACCCGTACTTCGCGTACGAATTTACCAACGAATTAGAGAAAAAGAGGAAGAAAAATGCGAGAGGACGAGGGATAAAAGTGATTACACGTGGAATGAGCAAACAGATTGGGACAGGGAGTGCCCGTGAATAACACAGACAGCAATAAGATTGGATAGTAATTCTCGCATACAGCCAAACTCGAATAATTTTTGTCCTTTGCTGAGGGGCCATAACTTTAAGGTAAAAATTAAGATATAATATTATACGACATACTAATAAATTTAAATTATTAAAATTTATTAAAATTGTATAAGTTTATATAAATATATAAATTTGAATCGTTAAGTTTAATGATACATGGTTATAGTGATATATATTAGTTCTTCTCCTTTAAAGAGCTCTGCTTTCACTTTTATTTATTTATTTTTTTATAGATTTATAAATTATAAATTAGTAAATATTTGCCTTTCCGTTTTTCTTCTTGTTCGGAGCATCACGGGAGCGCAATTTAATGCGGTCTCTCCAATTTTGCCTTTGCCGACAAAACAGTCACACACAACACAGCACGCACTAACACAGTTGGAACCGCAGGTGAATCGCCATATGTGACGTCGTAAAACCCAATCATTTTATGTCGAACTCTCTTTCTATTTCTATCTATATTTATATTTATTTTATATTTATATTTATATTTATATTTATCCATATTCATATTTACATACTAAATCTCAATCTCCAATTTTTTTTTCAAGTGTGACTTCCTCAAAAAAAAAATCCCTCTAAAATTACATTTTTTTCATGTTATCCTTATTATATTTAATCTCTATCTATAAAATAACTATTTAATCTTCTTTGATCTAATTTATAATAATTTAATATATTTATTATAAAATATTTTAAATAAATTAAAACTTAATAGAGAAAGTATTAATTGAATAAAATAATTACATAATTTATTTTTAAAAAATTTGGAAAAATTAAAATGAATTTATTTAATAATATCAATTTTTAAGTGATTGAAATTATTTAAAAGTTTTATAACTCATGCATTATTTTTTTATTTACTTTATTATTTACTTTTTTTCCTCTATTCACTCATGTTATTTACAATTTAAATATTCAAATATCACTGAATTATACGTTTATAATATAATATATTTATTTTTTATAATTTATTTAAAGTAAATTTAATTTAATTTAATTTAATTAATTAAATATATATTATATTTTAAGCTCTCTTATTGTGGTACAGATGGCACATGATTTTTTTCATTAGAACGATTGTATATATTTTTTCATTAAGTCAATTACTTAATTTTCTTCCAATAATTTTCATTTATACTTCTATTATTTACAATTCTGGTGGTTATATTGCTAAATAGTATAATGTAATATAATGTATTTTACTTTTATCATAAAAATAATTCAAATACATTAAAATTTTATTATATAAAGTACTAATTAAATGAATTAATTATATATTTTATTTTTATATAAAAATATGTAAAACTTAAAATTAAAATTATTTATTTAAAATTTTTCAACGTTAGCATGCCTCCCATTCTAAAGTGCTATATTTCAAATTAAATATGTATAGATTGAGATTTTATGAATGCTCTATTACACCTTAAATACTATTTTTCCTTCTTTCATTTATTCTATTATATGTGTTTCTTTTTTATTTATCCAATTTTATTATTTACAGCTCAAATGAAAATATCACTATATATTATTAATACAATATAATATGTTTTATTTTTATTATAAAAATATTTTAAATAAATTAAGACTTTAATGCAAAAAAATATTAATATGAAAATATTTTAAGGAAGTTAAAATTTTAATATAGAAAATACTAATTGAATGGTTTAATTACATATTTTATTTAAAAAAATGTAAAAAATCAAAACCATATATATTTATTTAGATTTTACCAAAATTTACATGACATGAATTTTTAAGTGTTATTTTCATCTTAAAAACGAATTAAGATTTTGTTAAAACTTTATGGGTCAAACACCATTATTCTTTCTCTTATCTACTAAATTGCATAAAATTTTCTTTTCACGTTTCCGCTTTTTTTGCTTTAAAATGTATATGTTAATATTATTAAACAATAAAAATATAATACAATATGTTTTATTTTTATTATAAAAACATTTTAAATAAATTAAAATTTTAATATGAAAATATTGATTGAATGAATCGATTACATATTTTATTTTTAATAAAGGTATTTATAAATTATATTTGAAATTTATTAATATTTTTATATCAAATTTTAAGTTATATTTCAAATTAAATATATATTAATTGAAATTTTATCAAAAGTTTAAAGTGTGTATACTATTTTTTACTTTTATCTATTATATTGTATTTTTTTTTGCATATCCACTCATATTATTTATAGCTTAGACACAAATAATATTAAATAGTGTAGATATAACATAATATACTTTATTTTTATTATAATTTATTTTAAAAAAGTTAAAAATTTACTATACAAATTATAAATTCAATTAATTAATTTTGTATTCTATTTTTAATAAAAATATTAAATTTATTTATTTAAACTTTGCAAATATTTTCTTTATATTAATTTTTAAGTATTATATTTCATATTAAATATATTGTAATTAATTTGAAATTTATCATAGTTTTATAGATAATCTATTAATTTATTCTTAATTAATATATCTTATAAAGTAACTGAAATTCAGATCTTCTAACAAAAAAATTCTTAAATTAATTGAGAACAAGTTCCATATTTTTTTGTTTTCCAGGTTTTTTTTAAATATCAAATTCAAATCTAATATTTTTTTATGGTTTATGTGGAAAGCTTCTAAGAGAAGTTTCAAAACAAAGCTCTTAAGCTAAACTTTGCTATTTACATTTGACTGCTAACATGTATTTTTCTTTTTTTATATTAGTTAATTATCGTTAAAATTTTTGTTCTTAAAAAATGAAATGACTGATTAGGATAGCTATGTTCATAGTTATAACTTCTTTTTTTATAGTGTTATTATTAAACATGTTATATTTAGAATACTCTTACATTTGGATATAAATAAAAGTTATACTAGATTATATTATATAGTTATGAACAAGTATTATATCTAAAATTTTTAAATATTCAATTTTATGAACATGAAATAAATATTTGAAAATTTTAATAAGTTTGAACACATTTTTGAATTAGATTTTTGTAATAACCATTATTTTAAGATCAATTTTTTATTTAATATGATTTATGTGATTTAAAATTATAGTTATTTTTCATTGTATATAATTTTTATAAAATAGAAATTCAATAATAACATATATCTTGCCTTTTCACATATATTGGAAGGAGCATTTTTAAGTTAATTTTTTCTACAAGTATGATTGTGAGAAATGAAACAAATTGTGAATGTTTTCATTTATTTAGGTTGAAATTTTTTTCATTTAATAATAGATTCAAATTATAGAAATTTATTAAGAGTGCTATATTTGATGACATAATTTAGTTGATTTGAGTATTTGTTTTTCATTTTGTAATAACTGTGGAAATTATAAGGAATAAATATACAAACCTATTAGGAGTATCTTAATAGGCCTATGGGTTTTTATCCTATTGTAACTATTACAAGTTAACCTAAATATTCGTTATTAATAATAGAAAATTCTAATTGGTACCCTTGTTGCTTTATTAACTGTAGGTCTATCCACACTCCAATATGATGTCTAAGTCTAATGCCTTTTTATAGATAGACAGCTTGGGAGGGTTCACAAAAAAATAAACGTGAAGGATTTAACAATGCTTGATTTTTCAATTCTCATAAACCATTGAAGCCATTGGTGAATGATATTTAAAAGATCTATAGTAAGTGTAGTGGCTAATCTGTTGTTCTTAAATACTATTTGTTAAGCAATCCAATGAACCCGGTGTTGGTAGACAACAAGTAATTTAAGGTTTCTTTAGGGGTATGTCTAATCCTTTCTTCTGATACCAATTTGATCCCTATGCATAGATCTAGAACTTTCCTAAGATGTCTTAGATATTACAAGAGTTTTCTTTGTTGCAGCTTACTTTCCAAGATGAATCAATGTAATTTTCAAAAGTTGTTAAGATTCAGTGGATTTGTTAATGTATGATATGAATGACCTATATTGGATGTATTAACTTATTATGTATTTGAAGATTTCTCATCTTCCAAATGGTCCACAATATGATGTAGATCTGATGTAAGTTCCTCATCTCCTGAATATTACTAGATATCATATTAGCAAGATATTCCATTAACCATTATAATAAATTTCCTTTTTGTATATAATCTAATATGAATGAGAAAGGGAGTCCAAATGAAATTTCTCTAACATAATTGCAAGTGAGGAATAGGTGATTAATTTCTTTCTCATGATTCCCATACATTGGACATGATATATTAAGTTGGATGTAGTGATCTTGTAGTTTAACTCTCACTGGTAAGGCTTTATGACTTAATTGCCAGATAAAGAGGATAATCTTATATGGTAATTGTAGCTTCCATAGGTTCACTTAGACCTTCTTTCAATGAATAGATGAAATATTAGTCCTCATTTCTTCGTTAATTAGGAATTTGTATCCATAGTTGATAGTATACACTTCACTTGCATATCCTATCCAAATTAGTCTATCCTTACCCCTAAAAATAGATACAAGGGTTTTAAGTAGCATATCCACTATGTGTTATGGGTATTTGTATCCATGGTTGATAGTATATGCTATCCATAGTTTTAATTAGGAATTTGTATCCATAGTTGATAGTATACGCTTCACTTCCATATCTTGTCTAAATTAGTCTATCCTTACCCCTAAAAATAGATACAGGGGTTTTAAGTAGCATATCTACTATGTGTTATGGGTATAATTTTTTAAGAATAGGTAAAGTCCATGCCTTAATGTCAAGATTGATTAACTGACTAACCATATTTAGGTTTGGCAAAATCTGTGTTACAGGTTGCTACCAAAATCTACTCCTTAGACTAATTTGTTGGCCACTAATACAATTCCATTTGATATCAGGTATTAAGAATAATGTTGCCTTTACAATTGCTCTCCATCTCTACAAGCTATTGTTAGGAATCCAGGTGATACTTTCCATATCTCCTTGTCCATATTTAGCAATGATGCATTTGCTTAAAAGAAAGTCAAGAAATTAAAGTATTCTTTAAAATTGTTTGGCCAATAAGGCTTTATTCATCAATTCCATTCTTCTAATTCTCAATCCATCGAACTCAAGTGGTTTACATAGTTTCTTCCATGGTAGTAGATGAAAAGCTCTTTTCTCATGAGAATGTCCCCAGTAAAAATTCACTAGAGCCATACTCATTTAATATGTATATTTTGCTAGGATTTCTATAATAGTGACTTGATATAAAGGTAGGGTATTTAGCATTGATTTGTAGAGGGTATTTAGTCAATAAGTTCATGTAAAGTGCCATTTGATTTCTCCTTTGAACTATTAGTAGGGAGCTTAAATAGTTCTTGATTGAGTTTTTGACTTTAATGCCAAATATTATGGCTAATGAATATTTGAGTTGCTTAAGAGTATTGTGGTTGAATATTAAACTTGATTTATGTTTATTAATTATTATCCAATTAGGTTTCCATACAAATCTAGCACTATTTGAACAACTTCACATGATTCATTTGTAATTTTGAAAAAAAAAATTAGATCATTTGCATACATTAAATATGTGATCATTAGAACTTGTCCTGCTATTTTGATACCTTGTAATGGTTGTCTATTTTTTGTATTCCTAAGAATGCAAGATAAAACATTAGAGTATAAAATGAAAATGAGAGGGGATAGAGGATCACCTTGACAAAGTCCTTATTGTGGTAGGATAGTTTCTAGCATTTGTCCATTGATGATGATTTTGTATATTACAGTAGATACGCATTGCATAATCATTCATATCCAGAATGCTAGTAAATTCATACAATGAAGAACTACTTCAATAAAGTCTTATGATAAACTATCATAAGCTTTTTGAATATCTACTTTGAGAGCTCCCTAAAATGTTTTCTTGCCCTTAATATACTACATTTTATGGAGGATTTCTGTCATAAGGAGGATATTATCATGTACGTTTCTGCCTTTAATAAAGGCATTTTGGAATGGAGAAATGAGTTGATTCATTATTCATTGTAATCTCTTAACCATGATTTTTATATAATCTTATAAATAACATTTGCTAAGCTAATAGATCTAAAGTTCCGAGCTATTTTTTCAAATTTTCCTTTTGGGATTAAAGAGATAAGTGTTTGGTTTAGTTCTTTTAAAAGGTATCCTTTTCTGAAGAAAGAATGGATCATGCAAGATATGTTCAGGCCTACAATTTTCCAATCATGCTAAAAAAATTATCCAGATAATCCATTGGGACCTAGAACCTTATCTGGATGTAAGGAGAAGATAGCCTCTTTAATTTCATGTTGAGAGAGATTAAGAAGTAAGCTCGCTTGTTGTTCTACAGATAATATAGGTAAGTCATATTGGTCTAAAGTTACCATGACATTAATATCAATCCTATCCTTTGAATATAAGTTTCTATAAAACTGAGTTACAGTTTTGTAATTTGTTTTAATGTTGTCACCTAATATCCTACCTTATCTTTAAATGGACCAATTCTCCTGGTTTTTCTTCTATAATTAACTAATGTATGAAAGTATTTTGTATTTCTATCACCTTGAATTAATCACATCTCTTTATTTTTTTGTGCCTATTTAATTTCCTTATAGTCTAGAGTTTCCAATTTGATTTTGAGTATTTTTATTTGAAAGAAGGTATATATATTTCAAAATTGTTATTTAGAAAACTAAATGCATGATTATATTAGAAACATGATAAATTAGGATATTGGACTCCTTTAAAATATAAGATATATTTTAGAGTATAAAGTACAACATCACAATTCATGATGAGAAAATCAAATACTTAAAATTTAATAAATAATAATGAATTGATAAAAAATAATTTTGTAATCACACATTTCTTTAATTTTCTTATTAAAAACTTTGATATTCCACTTCACTCTTGCACTTTAGAGAAATCTAATAATGATAAATTAACTTATAATATTTTTATAATACAAAAAATTTAAATTTTATTCATATAAATAAATATTTAATTTAAGTGAAGCAAACTTATGAATTAAAGTTAATGCATAATTCACTAATGTCTCCATTGGCACATCATATAATATAGTATAAAAATTATTAAATAGCATAATATTATGTAGGATAAAATAATATATTATATAATGTTCGGTTTGTAATGGTACAAAATGAAGATTATATAAAATTATCATATCTTTTATTACTTGTCATGTTTTATAAAAATGTATAGGTTTAAAAAAATAATTAATTTAATAAAAATACCTTTATATAAAAAATCTAATAAAATTATCCTAAATGATTTAAAGTAAATAATTGAATTATAATTCTCTTCAACAATTAATATCTTATAAATATATATATATATATATATATATATATATATATAGAGAGAGAGAGAGAGAGAGAGAGAGAGAGAGAAAGGAAAAAGAAAGATAAAAAGAGAAATTATTTTTGATAAATTAGAGAAATATTTTTTTTGATAAATTAAAGAAATAATGGTATACAAGAGTTTTATTTATCAACCTTTATTCTTTTCTTTTAAGGAGTAGATAGCCCTATATAGAACTAAACAAATAAATTAAGACTTTTTGGTAAATTATATAATTCATTTAAAATATATAAACCTTGTATAGTCTATCCTATACTATCGAGTCTTATATAATGTGTTAAATAAGGCCTAAATAAATAAAATTTATTTAAGTTATATGCTATGAATTCTGTAATAAACATCATATTATAAGCTATTAGTAACAATTTGGTGGGAAATTTGAATGATGTATTGAAAATTTTAAATTTAAACTATCTCACTATCATTGTAAGGAAAATTAATCTATATTTTTATTAAATAAATAAAATTTGTTTAAGTTAAACATAGGAAAATACATAAATTATGATTTTTTTTATAAATTTAAGAAGGAACCTAAGCCTAAAGAAAGAAATAAATAAAAAATAAAATAAAAACACTTAGCATTGCACCTATTTAGTGAAGATGACTCTTATAAAATCACTAAGTAGCAAAAGTTTTAAGACGGGGGGTAGGCAAGCAAGAAAAGCTTCAAGTTTACAAAGGGTTACGAAAGCAAGTTGACAATGTTGTCTTAAGTAACTTTGACATTAACTAGCCAATTAGCTCATTTATTCCCCTTGTGATGAGTGTGATAAATATGCACCATTAAATATCTTTTTAACAATTTTAAATAGATTCAAAAATAGTTAAATCCATCTTAAATTTACTTTCTCCATTTTTAAACATTGAGCTAGAGTTAATGAGTTATAGAATGACTTTCCTAAAATTAAGAAACCAAACTAATTTCAAGCCTTTGAAATAGGCCTAAATTTCAGCTTTAGGTGTACTATAATTTCTCATATTTTTAGCAAACGAATGGATCCATTCTTTATGAAATTTGTACATTGAAACTACATATGTTGCTTTCCTTCTACTTTCTTTGATTGCACCATTGATGTCAATTTTCATCCAAGTGTTAGGGAGAAGCTCCTAAACAATTCAAATAGTTCTCCTCTATTTCTATGGATTATTTGTTGCACTATCTATTGCATTATGGATGTCTTTAACATATATTAGAAAGACCTATGTTGAATCCTTTAGCATAATGAACACTCATTCATAAATTATATTGTCAAGCCGTTTCCACAATGAATATACACTACAATACCCCACATTATATCGATCTCACTTTCTTATCACTCCTAAGATCTATAAATAGATTCTAGATGAATCATAGTTACTAGAAATAAGGTATATGTAGGGAGATGGGATGGATACACTATTTAAAAAAAATAAAATTTATTGGGGTAGGCTTAGTTGGTATGTTAAGGGTACATAAATATGTTTATAGTATATGGATTTTATTTTTCATAATTTTTAATATAACATACTATTAATTTAAGTTATAAATAAATAATTGATATTTTAAAAGAACAAAGAGTGAAAATAGAAAATAGTTAATAAGTAAAAGAGGAATTTTAATTTTTAAAGGGTGCAAGTGGTTAGTTAGTAGATAAAATCAATTTAAATCACCATTTTAATTGCTATTTGATTTTCTAAGAAGGAAAAT
Organism: Sindora glabra; assembly: GCA_020226215.1. Taxonomy (NCBI): domain Eukaryota; kingdom Viridiplantae; phylum Streptophyta; class Magnoliopsida; order Fabales; family Fabaceae; genus Sindora; species Sindora glabra. Next base: position 92,832,400 of record CM035226.1, read on the forward strand.
TTTAATTACATCCCATGAAGTGAAGCATGGTTTGCCTTCCTCTCCAAATAGTCTTCTTATTGAAGTATGCTTCCTTCCACCTTTCTCTACAAATAGTTATTTTTTTGCTTCAAATGCCTCTTTCCCCTTTCTTTTCAAATAATCTTCTTCCTTCTAATGCATCAAAATTTTAGGCTATACCTCCTTATTTTACTAACTTCCACTACAACTCTTCCTTACAATTGAAATATGGCATCTCTTTTCTCCTCGTAGAATTAGTTTCCATTGATAGAAAGGAAGTAATTTGAACATGGAGGAATGACTACATGTTCACATGATTTTGCATCCAAAATGCACACCATCACATTTTGAAATGAAAACATATCGTGTTTGGTATATTTTATCCTAATTTATAATATATTAGTATTCCTAATGTTTCTAGTAACTATGACATGACCCATTCCTTAGCTTTCTAAATAGAAAAAGTAAGCCATATATGTAATACTGATAAGATTTTTTCATTTGAGGTTATTTCCTTACAATCTCTCAAAATGTGCAAGATGGTTTTTGCTAATATCATGTATCTCCAACAATAAAGGTATAAGTTCTACCACTTGCCCCTAATCTTATTAGTAAAATACTTATTTTAGATAGCCTACTATAAGAACATATATATCTTTTTCAGGCTATTTCATTACCAAATAAGCTTCCATTTTGAATTTGATTCTTACCAATTTAATTTTTCTAGGGAAATATATTTGATCTTAACAATAAAATGGCCTGAGTTATGATTTCATAAAAGCACATCACCACTAATTAACATATCAGGTGGCTTTATTAATAAAATCAATGTATATGCTTAAGGATTAATCAGATTTGATAGTAGTTGTCAATTCCAATCTCCATTAGGTTTAATAAAGTAAGTGACCTTAGCCTTCTTATTCTTTTATGAAAAATCTATTTTTGCAAAATCCATAAAAGATTACTCATTGTTAAGCCGATATTCTACCAAAAATTTATAACTAACCTATTACCCACTATCGAGTGTTAATTTTGCATACAATGGGGCCATAATCAAGCTAATGCTTTCTTAAAGGTTGAATCAAATGATTTACAAATGATTTGTCTCCTTAAGTTTGACCATCTCCCTTATTTAGCTATAAGAATCTTACAAGATAAGTTACGCTTGTTAGAATTTTAACAATAATGGATTTAACAATTTAGAAGTTAATTGAAATGTTAAAATATAATAGCCCACTAATGATAATAAAGTTAGGCTTTGCACTAGTACTTATGCTTGATGTGTTTATTAGGTTGGTTTCGATTATGGATCAAATTATAACCTAAAATTTTATAACAATGTTCCTTCTCTTAGAATCCTAAGCTAACTAAGCATTATTTAATATAGCATTTATATTATTGATTCCCTAATTTTATGAGAGTTAGGATTCCATTACCTTTGTACAAGAAATCTGAGATCATGACCAATGTTTGTACAAATCATTCATCTTTAGTGGTTGTGCTTTTAATCTATTTAGTTTGGGAGAGTTGGCTTTTTTTAATTATAGATATTATTATAATAAAGATATGTTATATATATTATTTTATTTATTTGTATATAATTCATGCCTAATTATATAATCTGATCGAATTATTTCATATTAAAATTCAACAATTAGTATTAGAGCCACAAATTATGTAATTATGATTAAATGATATGCAGATTTAAGAAAAATATTGCAAAGTGATAATTTTATAATCTACTTCAATAACTCTTAAAAAAATTTGCTATGAATTCTAAAGTTATTTCATAGTCTTGTGTCAATATGAATTTCATTTTGATAATAATTATATGACTTATTCCATGTCATTAATATACATTATCTATGGATTTTGTGCATGTTTATTTAGTTTCTGGATCTCAAATTCATAAATCAATGCTTTAACTTTTTCTATTGGTTTGACTAATGTATTTCAATAAATTCATAATGGGAAAAAGTTTGTTAATTTACATGGGAAATTCCAGATGAGTTTTGTTTTATGTTCAAGTGGCCAAAATATATCTAAATCTAGTATGGTTGAATTAAAAGAGCTCCTCTTTTAGTTTTTTTTTATGGCCCCATTATTTAATTTGCTATATGCAAGTTGCTATAGTCCTTAATTAAAATCTTTTGAATTTATTTCATACAAGTAGCTAAGATATATATGGCATACTTTTGCTTATGTTTAGATACTCTACGTTATTCAATTATCAAGATATTTGGTGAAGGTCTCCAATTTTTTTTTGGCACCTTTAAAGTTCTAGTTTTGCACTTAAATATTTTAGAAATTATTTGTAATTTTTTTAAAAAATTTTTTTGATTCAAAATAGAACAATTTACAAAATGTTTTTTAGATTTTTTTATGAATCTTAATTTAGAAATGCATTTTGCATTTAAATAATGCAAAATTCATGGATTTTACTATTTTATAACATTAAGAAACCATTTAATTTTTTTTAGACAAAAATTTTGAAATTTAAGCAGAAAATTTTTTAATATGTTTTTTGGGAAATAATTTCATTAATTTATAGTGGAGAAGTGCATTAGCTATTAAAGGATGCAAAAATCATGATTTTTTTACAATTTTTAAGCACTAAGTAAACATAAATATTTTCTAAAAAATTTATGAAATTAAAATGAAAATTTTTGTACATTATTTGGAAAGTTTTTCCATTTCATTAAAGCATTTAAGATTAATTTAAAGCAAGGATTGCAGTTAAAAAAGCATTGAAATTGTGTTTTTTAGTCTAGGTCATAACTAAGTTAGGTTATCCTAGTTGCAAACGTGACTTAAGGAGGAAGATGATAAATAGTCTTTCAATGCAAAGTCTATTTATGTTAAGGGAGAGTGCAATCTACCGTCAATTTACCAATGTTGTATGATAATAAAAATTATATTATTGAGCTCTATTCTCTAAACTTATAATTATATGAATTTTTCTAGAATTTTTTCAAATTAAAAATATTTTATCTACTTTTCACTCATATTGTTTAAGTGCCTAAATAAAAATTTTTTAGGCATGAAATTTTTAACATGTGATTTCTATGGTTTGGGCCCTTATATATAATTTTTGGTGAAATTTTTTTTATTGCTTAGCCATTGAACCAATTTTGCATGCTTAAATGCATAAAGGAAATAATTTTATAGGAATTAATTGGGCTCATATTATGCTATGAAATTTCATGTAATTGTGGACTTGCCTCTTGTAGGCAAATTGCATAAAATTTTAGTGATGAATAATCAAAATGTTAGTTAACGAAGGAGAGTATTATGTAATAATGTTTAAAACCCTATTAATATAATATTATTATAACTTATTAGCAATGATATGAATGTAGGATTAAATATTATATTCTTAATTTTTTTTAGCACCTCATTGGTATTAAGCTTTTAGTAATATTATATTATAAAGTTTTAAATACTCTATCAATGTTATATCTTGTAGTATAATACTGTGTATAATTGTATAGTTTAATAAGAAAAATTCAAAACATGAATAAAGTAATACATGAATTAATGTGGTAGTAATTTTTCCTAGACTTTGATGTCTATGCAATTGACTTCCATTAAAATGCTGAATAGGACAAATAATAAGGATTTGGCCAATTTTTGAAGTTTTATTTAGTGGTCACCAATCATGATCTTGCATTTAAGAAAATAAAGCCTATTATCAATACAAACTTTGCTGTTAAACAAAAGGTTAAGCATGAAAAATTGATTCACTTAAATAAAGTGTGCCTCAGCCTAATAGTGATAAAATTCACAATGGAGAAGGACCATTTGGCAAAGTACTCGTAAATTTAAAAGTGCTAAAGTCTTTTCTCAATTATGTTACTAAGAAATATATCAAGTTTGATAAGGTTAAGAAAAGCCAATACCTCTTGTTATTTGAAAAAATGTATATGATGATGTTAGTGGAATATGAGAGCATATTCTAAAGCTTTTCTACTATTATGACAAGCATAAAAGTATGAATATTAAGTTGAGCAATAGTTATTTGATTTAACAAGCATTAGAATCTCTACCAGCACAATTTGATGTTTTAAAGGTGTTCTATAATACTCTGAAATATAAGTGAATTATCTATATGTTGATCTCGATTATTATTCAAGCATAAAGAACATATATAAAGGGAAAGTCAATGTTATCAACTACACTTCTACTAGTTCAACATTTAAATAAGGTGTAACAACACATCATAACAAAGGAAAGTTAACTGTGAAAGGTAGAAAGGTGAAATAAGTAAATAATGTCATAAACTTAAGCAAGCCAAATTTAAAGGAAACTCCAAATTTCGTAAGAAGTATAGCCATAAGAAAGTGGATTGTTTCAAGTACAAGAAATAGGTTAATAAGAAAAGAAAGGTGCTTTTCTAACTCTAGTATATTTTTGAATCAAACGTGGGTGATATATCATTTTATAATTGATGGTTGGATGGAACAATCACTATTCACATAACAAACTATTTTCAAATATTGAAAACTTAAAAAAGCTAAATGAAAAGGACTTTGTGGTTTAACTTAGAAATGGAAACATAGTACAATTAGAGTATGTTAGAGTAGTTTCCTTATATTTGTCATTTAAACATGTTTTGGAATTCGAGGATACTATTTATACATATTCCATGAGAAGGAATTTGTTTTCTATAATTACATTGAATATTAGTAAATATTTGTGTTATTTTAAAAATGAAAAATTCAATTCTACTTAAAATTCTCCCACCATTAGCTCTAATTCACTATATGGTAGACTGTATAAGATTGATTTTAATCTAAAATTTACTAACTAGATAAACACCATTATTGGAAAAAAAAGGAAAAACTAATGAGTCATCCTCAATTTTATGGTTCAAACATTAACATATTTCCAAAGAGAGAATGCAAAGTTTCATAAAAGGGGGAGTCCTTTGATTTTTCAAACTTTAACACATATGTTGATTGTATCAAAAGGAAACTTTCTATTAAAGCTAAATTAGGTAAGAGAAATAGAAAACTAAGATTCTTAAAGGTAATTCATGCTGACATTAGTGGACCTATTACACCTAGTGCTATGAGTTTATACAAGTACTTTATCACCTTCATTGATAATTATTCTAGATGTGGATAGGTGGAACTGCTTTGTGAGATATCAAAATCACTAGAAGTTTTTAAGTCCTTAAATGGTGCATTTAAGCTCAAACTAGGAAAGAAAATAAAATGTGTTAACTTGGATAAGAATGGTGAGTATTATGGTAGGTATAATGAAATTGAAATAAATTCTAGTCTTTTTGCCAATTACCTACAAAAGTATGGAATAAAAGAAAGTTACATGATGCTTGGGACACCAAAACAAAAAGAAATTATAGAAAGAAGGAATTGAACACTTATGGATCTAGTAAAGTGTATATTGGCTCATACTTTGTTGTTAGAATTCTTATGGTATGATGCATTAAAAACTATTGCATATTCTAAATCAAGTCCTTGGAAAGTCAATATCTAAAACCTTTAATGAGTTATTGCATGGTAAAAAGCCTAGTTTAAGGAATTTTTCTATTTAGGGTTGTAAGGTTGAGAAAAAGCCATATATTTCTTCAACTAAAAAGTTTGATTCAAAAACAATCAATAGATATTTTATTAGGTATTGTAATGGTTTAAGAGCGAGTACATTCAATTATCCTACTCACTCAATTAAAGTTATGAAATTAGATTAGGCTATTTTCTTTACGGATGCATTAGATAATTAGAGTAAAATACCATGTATCACAAATTTTACTATAGAAAGTATAATTTTTCCACATAAACTAATAATTCTAAATACTTACCTGATTTATCTATAAAAGAATGAGTATGACATCAATAACAATACTAATCCTACCATATGTTACAAATGGTTTCTAAGTTCTATAAAGGATGAGTCGACCTTAATGCATAAGAATGAGATATAGGACTTAGTGGAATTACTTGCAAGATGCAAGTGAGTTAGGTGTAAATAGGTTTTTAAGGCCAAAAAGGATGCTCAAGATGAAATTAAAAGGTAAAAAGCTATATTAGTAGCAAAAGGCCATACTCAAAAGGAAGGCATATAATATAAAGAAACTTTTTGTCAATTTCAATTAAAAACTTATTTTAAGTTATTATAGTAATGGTGGCTTATTTTAACTTGGAGTTACATCAAATGGACATTAAGACAACTTTCTTAAATGGTGACCTATCAAAGACTATTTACATGAACAAGTTAAATGGTTTCCAAAAGAAGGTTAAAGAACATCTTAAGTGTAAGCTAAAAAAGTCTAAATATAATTTAAAACAAGCATCTAAATAGTGGTACCTCAAGTTTGATGAGATTGTGACTTCTTTTTTATTCAAGGAGAATAATGCAAAATAATGTATCTATATGTTGATGAGCATGCATAATTTTGCAATATTGATGCTATGCATTGATGACATTCTCCTTGTTAGTAATGATATTGTAATGGCCCTGCTGTTAATAGGTAATTTAGAATTGTTATAGTATAAAATATGACTAGATAGTTTTGATATAAATTTAGAATTATCTTAAATGAGCTTAAATTATTTCTTCTCCAATTTATTAAAAGAATTTAATTTAATTTATCCTATTGTTTAACTTAGTTTCACAAATAAAGTTTAGTTTGTCAGAATTTAAAAAAAAAATCTAAGTTTGAGACACCTCCCTTGAAGGGTTATGTCAAATATGTATTTTTAAAAAATTAAAAATTTTGGTATTTATTCTCCTGGTATTTATACATCAAAGAGTGATTTTTAATAAATTTTTAGGAACCTAAAATGACTATTTGAAAAGAACATTATTTTTAAAATTTTTCAAAATTTGACATTTTGAACTAGAACCTAAAATCTAGATTTTTATTCTTTGGAGTTTTTTTTTAATTTTTTTAATCCAAATAAGTGGTATTTCCTTGTTCACATTTCTACAATTTAAGTAAATGTCCTCATTTTCTATTTCTCATTTTAGTCTCTATTTACTTAAGACATTTACTTAAACTGAAGAAATATAAATAAGATGCTGAAACCAAGAAACCTAGGTTCATTAGTACATAGACCCAGCAGCCTAGCACGCCCAACACACTTAATAGCCCAATGTAGCATAACCCAAAAACTCGGGAAGCCCAAAAATCAATTTGAACCAGAACACTAGAAACTCCCAAAAAATAAAACTAAAACAAACAGACTTAAACTAGAACAAAGCAATCTAGAAGAAAAATGCCTAAACCCTAGCTCCTTTCTTCTTCTTTTCCCTCTCCCACTTTTACCCACTTAAGATAACTTCTTCTCTTCACATTCTCACATATTTTCTTCCATTTCCACCTTGTTTTTCACTATTGCTCTTCTTATTTCAGGATGTTTTGAGATTTTGGAGATTCGAAAATTGTTCTTACTTACTTGTTGTTTTTATTCTTTCTTTTGTTTAATAAGGTAATTTCCAAGTTTCATTCTCTTATTTAGGATTTAAATTTGCTTAAATTAGTTAGTGGATAGCAAAGATTAGTTTGTTCTTAGATTATGTTTAGAATGTGAAAATTTAGAATTTTTGTAATAGGAAATTCAGTGGTGCAAATTGGTATTGATTTGTGTTTGAATTACTATTTAATTGCTTATACAAGGTCAAGGAATACTTTCTAGTGGCACTAGTGGTCCGTGAAATAGGAAGAAGTTAAACCAAGTATATTTGCCATTTTCTGAGTAGATAATGTGTATTTTCATATTTTTATATATTTTTTAACTTTTTCTATACTGTTAAATTATTAATTTTATTAATTGTCATTATTTTTTATGCATTTTAATTCCATATATGTGTAAAGCTCTAAGTACTCTTAGGACAACCACCGTAAAAATTTTCTTAAGTCATAGTAATTAAAAATGATACTTAAATAACTTTGTGATGAGGAAATTAATTTATATGATTTATTTTGATATGGTGTATTGCTAAAGCCTTATTATATAATGTTCTTTTGAAGGGTCATTATGGATGAAATGATAATGTATTAGATTTTTATGAATGCTTGTACAGTTAACTATTTGATGAGTTTAGAATTTTGATATGGGAAATGTTAACTACTAAGGTTAGAGACCTTGATGAACTATTTATAATTGAAAAAAGTATGGATTGAAATTGATTTAAACTATTGATATATGAAACTATTTATTTTCAATTATTTTCTTATATAATTGTTACTTATATATATGGTGTTTTATTATTTTTATAAACTTATTTTGGGAGAAGACTGATTAGAAACTATAGCTAATGATAATGATGACACTAGCTTTGGTGCACCTTGGTTTGAACCTTAGTTAGCAGGGGAGTTGCTAATCCCATGTGCCGGCTAACACATGTGGATTGGTTTATGGTAATTTAATGGGTTGCCTTAAAGTTGAGAGTTCTCTTGAGATTATTATTTTATAAGTAGAATGCTCATATTTATTAATTATAACTGGAAATCTCCTACCTCAAAGTGTAATTTTGATGGTTTATATATTTTAAAATTTATTAGCTTTGATTTTGATTACTCATTTATCATGAATATATTGTATTGAAATTTTTTTCCATGAATCTATGTTCATGATGATTTTCTATACTATGATTAAAGAACCTATTATTTACTTTTTAACTTGAAACTTATATTTTAGTATTCTACTTCTAATTAACATTCCGATAGTTATTTTATGAAATATAATTGTATAACTCTTATGATATCTTCTTGTATTAAAAAGCTATTTAATTCTTTTTAAGAAAAAATTTATGCCATGGCTTGTCCTATTTTTGTTGAAAATTCATATTATTTATCCACTGAGTCAATGACTTATTCTTTTTATTATAATATTTTTTAGATAGAGATTTGATTTCGAGTCTATCGTCTATAGCTCCTTAAAGAAAGAGAAGTATTCTTTTATGGTGAGCTACACTTTGTTTGTGTAGGCTCAATATAGAACTTTTACATATTTTTTAAAATTATAAAATTTTGAATACTTTTATATATGCTCTGTTAAACCTATAGGCAGGGCATGCTTTTGTTGATTTACACATATGTATTTTGTTATATTGTGAGGGATTATCTTGTTACAAAATAGTATGGATATTTTATTATTTTATGGATTATTATGTAAACATCAACAAATAAGAAAGTCTGTGCGAGACTATATGCATGTGAAGAATTAATGAATGCATAATGGTTATATGCTCTCTTAAGTTTAGATTAGGTTACAGGTCATCTTATAATATTTTAAGCTTGCATGACCTATATAGTTGTGTTTTTCCCTTCAGGTCATGCACCAGTCACAACCTCTAGTTTTTGGTTATGATAGATATGAACTTACTGATTGAGACAAACCTAATATTGTTAAAGCATTTTGATATGGAAGATTTTAGAAATACCTTATATGTATTAGACATAGAGATCTATCATGAAAGATCTTGAGGTTTACTTAGTTTGTCTCAACATATATATATATATATATATATATATATATATATATAGAAAAGATGTTGAAATGGCTTAATATGTCCACATGCTCTTAAGTTTTTGTACCCATTCAAAAGGGTGAGATATTTTCAAAGTCTTAATATCCTTAAAATAATGATGATAAAAAGAAAAAGATGAGAAATATCTCATATACATTGGTTATTAGTAGCATAATTTATGCATGTATAAGTCTTGATATAGATTATGCTATTGGTATATTGTAGAAATACCTTATTGGTTAAAGACATTGGATTATTGTAAAAAGGGAATATAAGGTATCTGTAAGGTATAAAAGATTACATATTGGCTTATAAGAGATTGGGAGGTGTCATAGTTATAAGGTACTTAAACTTAGATTTTGTCAATTCCCTAGATAATTATAAATTGACATCGAGGTATATTTTTATGATAAGAGAAAGAGTTATGTCATGAAAAATTATCAAGCAGTTCCTTACAGTAACTTCTACTATGGAAGCAAAGTATGTTATATATTATGAAGTTACTCATGAAACTGTGTGGTTAAGGAATTTTATGGATGGTTTTAATATTACTAAAAATATCTTCATACCTTTAACCATTTATTGCAATAATATTGTTGTTGTGAACTTCTCTTAAAATAATAAAGTTCTGTTTGTATAAAACACTTTGATGTGAAGTATCAATTTGTGAGAAAGAAGATACATGAGCATATTACTTGTATGATTATATTTCCATAAATTTTATGGTTGCAAATCTACTAACCTAAGGCTTAATAGTTGGAATGTATCATGATTATATAATTAATAAGGGTTTTATTAAGTTTTTATTATTATTTTAGATTAGTAGGAGTATTTTGATGTAATTGTTTATTTTAAGATTTACATTAATGAAATATTCATACTTGTCATATATTATTATTGTGCATGTTTTCGAATATGACATTTTGATAGAGATAATTAGACTTTCTCTTATTATTGTGTTAAGAATATTAATTTTCATTTGGCATTTTAGATCAATGCTAAGACCATTGTATGGAAATTTACATATAAGCACATTTACCATTATGTAAATTTTATTATACACATTTTATATTAATATCCCTATTGGATATTAATTTTCATTTTGCAAGCAAGGTATGGTGTATAATATGTATAGCATTGACAACCTTATTGGATACGACATTTTACACTATTAAATGTTTATGATCTTATTTTATACCTATAGGTGTAATAGTGCTTTGACTTGCTTTGACATTTATTAAAGTGGCTATAATTTTTGAATCAAGTGGTCTAAATAGAAGGTTCTTAGAATTTTAATAACAATGAACCTAATAATTCATAAACTAATTAAAATATTAAAGTATAATAACCTATTAGTGATAATAAAGTTAGGCTTTATAGTGGCACTTATACTTAATGTGGTGATTGGATAGGTTTTGATTATGGGTTAGTTAACAACACAATTTAGATACTTTGTAATAAGGTCCTTACTTCTAGTACCTTAAGCCAACTAAGCATTATCCTATATGATACTTAAACTATTGGTTCCTTAATTTTATAAGAGCTAGTGTTCCATAGGAGGAGTAAACTTGTACGCAAGAAAACTAAGATTGTAACTAATGTTTGATGTGCAAAATTTTATCTATATTATTTATTTTTATTTTATTCCTTCTAATGTATTACATATGCTTAATTTTGTAGAATTAGTCTTGTCATGTAATTGGGTGATACTTTTATAATATTTTTAAATTGTTTAGTTAATACTAGATTTTGACATTGTTTTAGATTTTTTACTATAACTTGAGTTTCAAATGTCAAAATTGGGTGATCTTTATATTTTTGGAAAGTAGAGAAAGTTCTAAAACTTTCATGTTTTGACTAAAGCCTAATTCAAATATTTGGAAAATCAAAAATAGTTATAAAATTAATGCTTTATTTTTAACCATGTTGAAGTAGTCTTAGTTTTTGGATTATATTTGGAGCTTTAGACATCCAATTAAGGTGAAATCAATGCTTAAAGTTGCTTAAAACCCATCTTAACAACTCTTAGTCAAACATAGGTTGGAATTTGAAAGACAAAAATTATTGTAGTAAAATACTATTAACATATTAAAATTTAAATTAGGCTATGGATTTTTAAAATTAGAAAGGTCCCATTTTTTGTAACCCTAAAAGGCATATTTACTTAGCCTATTAGGTTTTGTAGTTGAAGAGATCAAATTTAAGGTGTTATTCCTTCAAAGGCAAAGAACGAAAACATTCTAGACAACAACTATTATTTTCTCTAGTTTTCTTTATTTTCCATCGTGAGTGCTAATTCTTTTACATTAGTTTAAGGATTTAAGCACTATAACCTTGATTTGACTTTAAGACTCTATTTTAATTCATATTACTCTTGATTCATTTATCTTTTGTTTCTCTATTGTACTCTTATTTTATGATTGTTTTAGGTGATTAGTTAATTAAGCCTATTAGTTAATTACTCTTTGTAATTTATAGGTATAAGTTACATCACAATAAATTCTCACATGTATGCTATTTGTTGTTAACCATAATTAGTATCAATTAGGTGTTTAATTTTCATATGTAAAATTACAATCATCTAGGAGAACTGAAGCATAAATTGGTAATTTCTTGCATATAGGATTGTTAATTTAGTCTTGGTTATTTGTAAATTAATTACTTTTGCTAGTTGATTAAGGATCGGCATCAATCTTGAGTTAATTAGTGTTAGGTGGTTAGTTTTTAATATTAATTAAGGGATAATACATGGCATTTAGGTAATTTTGTAGCTAAGTAGTTGAATTAGGAGTAATCTATTGATATCAATGATAAATATATATTTGGAGTGTGAAATCTCTTGAACTGAGTTTTTCTATTTTACTTCACTTTATTTTAATACTACTTTCATTATGAATTTTAATATGTTTTATAAAGTCATCCATATTTCTACATTTTATTTTTTTTATTGATTTCTATTCCTTTGAATTTTTCTTAGACTCACTCTATCTATGTGTTAAAGTAGGTCAATATTAATTTTTGATGTGAAATGATGCATATCAAAATTTTAGTGCCATTGTCGGGGAATAAATTAGTCAATTTATGGTTGTTTTTCTTTATTTTTAACTTTTTTTCTATTCAATTTTTAGTGTTTTTCATGCTTATTAGTGGTGTTGAATAACAAAGTTTGCTATGAAATTCTGAGACAAAACTTTTCAAAAGGTTTTTCATTGTTCTAAGCAAGATTGAGGGCTTTTTCCTTTAACTCTAGCATTTTTTAGCCAAAAAATATTGTTTGGTATTGTTTTTCAAATTTTTAATATTTCTTTATTTTTTTTATGTTTTTTGGTTTTTATTTTCCTTCAATTCTTGTTCCTCTTGGTGTATAAATGTTTCATCCTATAATTTTGACTTGAATTTTAATATAAAAAGTGTAAGGAACTTTTATAAATGAAATGGTAAAAATTTTTAAAAATGGCTTCTATAGTAGTTTTAATAAGATATCTACATTTGGAATTGAGCAATAACTTTCTTTACTAACCTCTTTTATTAATTAGTTAGTTATACAAAAATAACAGAACATTCAAATATACATAGGAAGATTTCTAAGCTAACAATAGTATTATTATGCTTCATATTTCAATTCCTATAACCAAAACTAGCATGATCATTCAATTTTTAACTATTGCAAACAAATGGTCGCAATTTGTATCAACCTCCTTTTTAAGAATATCCAGTAATATATCAATCTGAAAACTTCAAGGACAAAACTTAAGGAGATTATTAAGAATCTAGCCAAAAATACCTTAGAATTTCAATAAGAGACAAAAACTAGTATTCTTATATTAGGAACATAAATTAGTTAGCTTGCCAGTAAAGTTAGCAAATTAAAATAAAATGCTAATGGTATGTTGTTAAGAAGTGGGGATGAAATTGAAGCCCCTAATCAACCCTAACCAAATTTAGCAAGTGAAATACTAAAGGAAAAAATGCTAAAAATTTTATTATTCAAAAAGTGGAAGTTAATATATTCCTAAAGGAGGTTACATGGAGAAAAATAAGGAATAGAAAAAATTAACCTGCATGATAAAGTGATAGATAAATTTAATGTTTCCAAGGTTTCAAAAAATTCTTCTAAAATTTATTCTGTTTTTTCTATTGACCTAGTTAAGTTCATAGCACAATATGATTTTGAAATTTAAAGAAAGAATGATTTAAAGTTAACATTTAATAGAAAGTTGATAGGTTAACTAATTTTGGAAGTAGAACCATTATATGACCACTTGAAATATGTTTCATTAAAATTATTCAAAGTAATAACTTATAAATTGAAGCTAGATTGAAGTAGCTACAATGTCTAGTCAAAGATGTTATAGAAAGACACTTCTTGTCAGACAACCTAAGTTTTTAGATTTGGTCTCACTTTCCTTTTTTTTATTTTACTTGTCCTTTATTTCTTTTGATGATATTAATATGCTTTACAATAAGGATAATATAAATTTTAAGTCTGGGGAGAGAATTTTAGGATTTTGTTGTGTTTTCTTTTAAGTTTTCACATTTTCTTTTATTTTTTCAATTTTTGAGAAAAAAGTAAAAATCATGTTTTTCACTTGTTTTAGAGTTATTTAAGTTACTTTCTATTGATGAAGATTTTGTATTTTTTATAAGTAAGAAAAAATTGAACTTAATAGTTCCATAACATGATTGAATAAATTATTTGACTTCTTAAAATTGATTGGTATGGTGATGGATTTTGAATTATTAAATTAAATTTAGTAGTATGACTTTCCTTGTTGAGATTTTAAGCCTTATGTTAAGAATTTATACTTTGCTCTTTCCTTCTTGTAAGTGATGTTCTTCCATGAAACTTGTTTTTCTAAAGCTTGCTTTAATTATTTTTTGAGATCATATTTGTACTTGCATGTATAAAAATGATAAAGGTATTTTTTGTTTAAATTATTACTAAATAACCGAACTTAAATTTTTATCTTTGTTAAATTCCTTTTGAACCTAATTGTCTTTTCTTTGTTAAGTAGCCTATGAATATACTTTCTAATGAAAAATCAAGTGAAATTCCCTAACTTTAAAGATTAATCAAGCATTTGAATCTTTGTGAAAATAAGTCCTTGAATAAGGGTAAGGTGCGTGTGTGTCTTATGAAAAAATATCAACTTTTAGTTTAAGGTTTGGTTAAAAAAACTAGGAAAAAAACAATAAAAATGATAAAAAAAAAGTGAAAAAATAAAGTGAAAATGTGGGGAAAAAAAGAAAAATAAAGCAAAAAGAATTGGGAAAGAAAAAAAAAAGAAGTTGATAAGTTTTGGATTAAAAAGTTAGGTTATTGTCTTGAATTATGATTATTTTAAGTTGCCCATATATTTATAATTAAAGTGCTTTACTGATTCTTTTGATTTTTAACCTTCTTATCTATAAATTTTCTTTCCTTTCTCCTTCACCTCATTATAATCTCGAATAAAGTCTTTTTGACTTATGTTGTGCATGTGGATTGAGTAGTAGAGATTAAATAATAACTAAGCTTATGGAAAAGTAATTTCATGGAATGAACTTGAATGAAATATTTATCCTAAACGCTTGAAATTTAGAGAGTGACTTTTGTGAAAATCTATTAATTTGATCTATTTTTTTTTAATGAAGTCACTAGGTTGATTAGTTTTGATTTTGTTAAGATTTTTATTCATGATATGTTATGATTCTTGGAAGCTTTGATTGTTTCTTGCTTGTGAATTTTGGGATTTTGAGACTCCTAGAAAGTAAATCTTTTATTTTTTAGTTTGGAATAAAGTTGTATTTAATTAACGTCATGTAAAAGTTAAGGGTGGAAGAATTTGATATATAAAATTTTATCTACATTATTTTCTATTATTTTATGCTTCTTAATGTGTTACATATGCATAATTTTATGGAATTAGCCTTGTTATGTGATTGGGTAATGGTTTTATAATGTTTTTAAATTATTTAGTTAACATTAAATTTTTATACTATTTCAGATTTTTTGCTATTACTTGAGTTTAAATGTTTGGAAAGTCAAAAATGGTTGTGAAACTAATGCTTTGTTTTTGTCTATGCTAAACCAATCTTAATTTTTAGGCTATATTTACATTTCCAAAGGTATAATTGAGGTGAAACCAATGCCTAAAGTTGCCTAAGACCCATCCTAATAACTTTTATGTTTAAGGTTTAATGAAACTACATTGTTTTAATGGTTAAACATAGGTTAGAAGTTAGAGGACAAAAATTATTATCTAAAATATTGTTAGTAGATTAAATTATAAATTATGTTATACACTTCTAAAATTAGCAAAGTTCCATTCTTTGTAATCTTAGGAGGCATATCTACTTGGCTTATTAGGTTTTCTAGCTAAGGAGATTTGATTTAAAGGTGCAAAGAGTAAATAACAACTATTCTTTTTTTTAGTTTTCTTTGCTTTCCACTATGAGTGGTTGATTCCTCTACATTAGTTCAAGGGTTTAAGAACTCTAACCTTGCTCCAATTTTGAGATTTTATTTTAATTCATATTACTTTTGATTCATCTATCTTTTACTTCTCTTTTATACTCTTGTTTTATGATTATTTTTGGTAATTAGTTAATTAGGCTTATTAGTTGATTAAGGGTGCATGTTAGATGTTTTCAATCTAATTAGTATTAATTTGATCTTTAATTTTCATGTGTAAAATTATAATCACCTATAAGAATCGGAGGACAAATTGGCAATTTCTCATGTATAGTATTGTTGATTTAGTCTTAACTATTTATAAATTGATTGCTCTTGGTAGTTGATTATTGATTGGTATCAATCTTGAATTAATTAGTATTAGGTGATTAATTTACAATATTAATTAAGGTTATTGCAGGGCATTTAGGTAATTTTGTTGCTAAATAGTTAGATCAAGAGTAATCTTATTAATGTCAATGATAAATTTGTATTTGGAGTGTGAAATCCCCTGAATTGAGTTTTTCTATTTTGCTTCACTCTATTTTAATATTATTTTCATTATGCATTTTAATTTGTTTTGCAAAATTCCCCATATTTTTACATTCTATTTTCAGATATTGACTTCTATTTCTTTGGGTTCAACCTAAACTCATCAAATAGAGTAGGATTAGTATTAATTTTTAGTGTGCAATGATGTGCATCAGTGTTGGTGTAGAAATATTATAATAAAGGTATGTTTTATTCATTCACATATTAATTTTTATTCATTTATCTTTAGTAGTTATGCTTTTGATTTTTTTTATTCAAAAGAATTAGTGATTTCTAACTATGGATAATATTATAATAAAGGTATGTTTTATTCATTCGCATATAATTTATGCTTAATCATACAATTTGTCGGATTATTTCTTACTAAATTTCAATAATCCTTGCCCATACACAGCTTGGAGCACCACTTAAGTAAGCAAATATCATACGTTAAGGATAGTTTTTAGGGTCCTAACCCACCAGAAGCTTTAGGACAGTAAATGGTTTGCCATTTAATAAAACAATACTAGCGAGTATCAACCTTATGAACCTAAAGAAATGTTTTCTGCAACTATTTTATTTTCAAACAAATACTCTTTGGGACTTTTTCCACTTGCATCATATAAATTGGAAGAGGTGAGATGACATAAGAAATTAAGGTGGCATTTCTTGCCATAGATAGAAAATTCCTCTTTTATTCTTCCATTCACTTTGAGATATTAGAAGGGATGCCATTAATATGATATCATCCATATATTCTACATCTTAGTGTTACCCCTAAGTATATACTTACCAACATCATAAAACCCAAAGTAACTATAACTATCCAAAATTCCCTTCACAGTATCATCGATCATTTAGATTTTTGAAGAAAAACATATAGGTTTTGGTAACATTTATTTTTTCTCCAAAAATAATTACAAAATAAATCAAGGTAGTGTTTAATACAATTGATTTAGGAAGCAATAGTTTTAGTGAATAAAAATAGGTCATTTGAAAATAACATGTGCCAAATAAAAAGCTCATTACAACCAGCTCTCATAACTTTCCAATTTCCATTATCAATTTCTCTAGAAATAATGTTGATAAGGTATCCATATATAGGGTGAAAGAATGTCACCTTGGTGAACACCTTTATAAAGTTGAAAAGATATAATCCATGATTAAATGGATAAGTTGCCCATGCATTTAATAATATAAGAACCAAGTTAATAAAGCTCCAATCAATCATTTGCTATTTCCAAATCATGTTAATCACTATATAACCCTTCCTACCTTCCTTTAACTTATTTCATAAAGTGCAACATTTCATTTATGATTAAAATATAATGATGAATACATTTTTTAGAAAAAAACTTAATTGAAATGGAAATATAATTATAGATAGATAATACTTTTAAGGTTATAATTATTTTTAATTCATCTTTAATCACAAGATATAAAATTACATAAAGAAATTTAAAACATAATTAATGTATTAACAATATTTATCTCTCAATCACTTGATATCATGTCAATGCATTAAAAAAACTATAATAAATGCTTTAATTTCACAATTATGATGTTTTTAAGTATAAAGTTAATAAAAATGAGATTTTATGGCATTAGATATAAAAATCACAATATATGATATTTTAAGGTATGTGTTAACATTTTTTAATTAAGACTAACATGTAAAAATAATCTTAACCATACCAATAAAATGTTAGTTCAGTGAAAAGCATACTAGCTTTGGACAGACTTTACTTATTAATAGTTAGGGGTTCAAATCTTAAAGATAAAATTTATTAGGAAAAAAGAAATTCATTAATATTATAATTCCCAAAATTGTTATCCATCTGGCTTGGTAATTTACCATAATAATCTTAAACATTTATTTGTCTTATTTGATAAGCTAATCTATTGGTAAATAAAATTAATTAAAATTATTTGAATGGGACAATAAAATAAATAATTCATTTCAATTTTCTTTATTTTTTAAATAAGTAACACTTAAGTAAAATCAAATCTTTATATGAAAGGATAGGATTTATTGAGATCGTTAATTGGTTTTTTCAAATGGATAGTTGTCACTTCAAGTTCAAATTGCAATCTTTCAAATTTAATTAGTTGTGATAATTTTGACATAACTTGTTTTTTTCTTTTATGGCATCAATTTCCAGTAGGCTATTATATTTTCTTGGAGGTTAAGAGTCTAGAAATGTTTATCTTTTTTCATGCATTATCAAATAAGTGTACAAAGGCATTAATAACCTTAGTAGGATTGTAAACAAAGTAATGTGTAGCTCAACTACATGGATATGGAACAATATAAATGAACAATTTGTTTTTATTATTAGTAAAATACTAGTTAACTAATTTCAACTCTATTTCATGCCAAAGTTATAGTAAATTGAAGGGCATTACTTCCTTAATTTATAGTTGGTGTGATTTAATCATTATTTTTATAAAATTTATTATTTTTTTCACATAAAACTTGTGACTTTTTAAAATTTACAAATGTTTAAGGTATTAGGTCATAACCTTTTTTATAAAATCTCGTAACAAACTTTGTGTTAAGGGCAAAACCTAATTCAATCATTTGGGGGTTTGAACTTGGCTAGGAAAATGAAGTGGCATTGCTATTCAACCTAACCAAGTGTCAATATTTGAGCCACTATTAGAGCTTTATGAGTAAAAATAATGTCAAATCAATCCTAAAAGTTAGCTTAGATCCATCCTAATAACTTTCATATTTTAGAATTAGTGAAACTATATTATTTCAATAGTCAAATAGTGGCTGGAAGTTGATCAACAAAATTTTATTACAATAAACTATTATAATGTATTAGTTTTTAAACTAGTTTTTAGGCTTCTAAATTAAACAAGGCCCATGTTATTGTGACATTAAAAGTTAACCTAACTTAGCTGATTAAGGCTTTCTAAAGGAAAAATCAAATTAAATAAGGTTTTATGCCTGTAAAGATAACACAAACACTAGATAACTTTCTCTTCTTCTCTAAGTTTTATTCTAAACCACTATAAGTAACTAATTTCCCTAGACAGTTTAAGGGATTAGCACTCTAACTTTATTTTATTTTGATATCTTAAGTTCAATTTTACTTTTAATTTGATTACCTTTTATTTTTTCTTTACTTTTATTGTGAATGATTGCTTAGATAATTTACTAATTTTGACTAGTTAGTTAATTGTCTATTGTAGTTTATAGCTAAATAATTAATTACAATTAATTTTCATGTATTAGTTAGTTGTGATTAATTAAAATCATAAACAATTAGGCTTTTTTTATTTTACATAGGGGTGAATCATTAGTTTTCTAAGAAAATGAAAGACAAATTAGCAATTT
Organism: Sindora glabra; assembly: GCA_020226215.1. Lineage (NCBI taxonomy): Eukaryota > Viridiplantae > Streptophyta > Magnoliopsida > Fabales > Fabaceae > Sindora > Sindora glabra. Next base: position 92,852,205 of record CM035226.1, read on the forward strand.
TCACTTTTAGAGTTGTTAATTTATTTTTAACCTTATTTTAAATGTTTGAAGCTATTATTAATTAGGTTAGGTGCTTGTTCTAAACTAACATTAGTAATAAAATATTAATTAGGGGCTTGTTCTAATTAATCAAGATTAAGAACTAGCATGATTACTATCGATTAAGAATTTTCATAGGCTATGTAGTCAAATCAATAGTACAATTTGTTAAATGCCTATGATAAATCTAGAAATTGGAATACAATTTCCATTGGAATGAGCTCTCATATTTTGATATTGCCTATTTTAATTTTATTTTTAGTTATCCTATTTAAATTTATCTTCAGAACCCCTATTTTTATGTTTTGCTTTCATAAATTAACTGCTATTACTAGACCCACCCTTGATACAAGTTAAAGTAAATTCAATTAATAATTTTGGTGAGAGTAACACATATTAGCTATGTTTCTATAAAGCAATTAGGTATTAAGCTATACTTCTACAAGGTAACTAGGTGAAATAGAGATATAACATTAAACTAGTTCAAATGAATGAAGTAAGGCAACTTCATTTTGCTTCATTCTTCTTTGGTCAAAGGAAACTCATCCTCAACTTTTTAATCTTATTGGCTTATCAAGTATAATCTCATATATGACAATTTAACCTTTCATCTTGAATTGAATCTCTTATAATCCATTGAATATGGCCATCTTGACTAATATGGTCATTTTTTTAGAGCCTTTCTTTTTAAGATTTTTTAATTAAAGTAGGGCTAGATTTCCTTTCATGCTATCTTTTGTAAAAGAGTAAGTTCTTTTAAACCTATTATGATCGCTTGATGATGATATTGATAGGGATCACTAGGTAGTTAGTGATATATAACCATAGGGATAACATCATATCTTAATTCATCCTTATATTTCTTACTAGTGGAAAACTATACAAGAAAATGTTTAATGACAATTACTTCATCATCTTTTTTAGGCCATTATAGCTAAGACAAATGAGGATGGAATGTAGGATGGCACTCCACTTTCATAACTTCCACTATCAATAATAATGTTGCATGCCTTTTCTCTTGAGGTACATCACGTGTGAAGAATCTTTTGTCCAAGAAAAATTTTCATCTTTATGTACAAGGATATGTTAACTCTTGTGGATAATAAAATTTCTCTATAATTGATGGTAACAATTTCTTCTTCAAGTTAAGGTTGAATGCCATCTTTATTCTCTTTTTCTTCTCCCTCTTTAGAGTTCTCATGAATTTCCTCTTCGACAATGGTCATTGCTCATCCATTTAGGCACTAATAAGCTATATGACTACACATTAGATATCTAATGCACTTTTAAGGTCTTTGATTGGTAAAACAACTTAAGCTATTGTCTTTCTTATTCTTTGCAATTGTTATACCCCTTAAAAATTAAAATATTTTGTGTAAAAAATAATAATTTTTTATGATAAAGTATGTGATAAAATTTTTATATGAAATAATTGAGAAAAGAGTATTATAAGATGTTAAAAGGCTAAATATAATGAAAAGTGAGCATTAGATTTAAGGCACTTTTTCCAATATTAACCCCCAATCCTATTCCCTTTATATTCCCAAATTTCAGCCATAAGTCCTCACTCTCCCACCAAATGCACTTCTAAAACTTTTTCTTCTTCTCATTTCTTCCTCATTCAAGCAAAAGCTCCCATCCTTATCAAACTCCTATAATCTTCCATCTAATAAGGTAAAGCATTCTAAACTTTAATTCTTGTAAAGTCTTTCCTCTATTTCATTTTAGGTTTGGAATGATTTATGGATTTTATTTCAAAAAAAGGGTTTTTGAAACCTAACTTTAAAACTCATTATTAAGAGTAAGGAAAACACAATGTCTCTCATTTATTATCTTCTTCATACTAGATAAGTAACCATTCTAACTAGACTTAGATGATTTTGGCTAAATTAGAATAATTGATGTTAGGTTTTTCTATATTTTCATAAGTCTAGAGGAAATGAGGTGATTTGCATGTTTTGACTTGAAATTCTTATTAGATTTAGCATATATGATGTTATAATTGCAATATATGATGTGTTGAATTAGTATTGTAACTTAAAAAATAAATTTGGAATGAATTTTATCTCGGATGACTAGTATTTTTCAGGAAATTCAACAATATTCAAGCTATAATAGATTATATCTAAAAAATTTCATTTTGGATAGACAAAATTGATTGTGCCCTAAAAAATTTGTTCTCTAGAACTCTATAATTGATAATTCTAAGAACTCTTGCTTTTTAAGTTAATGTAATCCATTATATACCTAAGACTTGCTCTCTAAATCCTTATAGTCAATTACATAATTAAGTATGCCTTGTAAAGTTGCTCTCTAAACTTGTATAATTAATTATATAATTGATTATACCCTATGCAAGTTATTACTTATCTTAAAGGTCCCAAACACTCATATAGTTGTTTTATGATGCCAATATGAGTTAGTATGCACTAATTTGCATTAGATGAGTACCTTAAGGCCATGCAAAGATGCAAAGTGATACTATGACATATGAAAATGTGTTGTGTAATGATCTTTTTCCATAGTTGAGCTTAATTTACATTGTTAGTCATGAGAATTAAGATATAAGCAATGTAATACTTTTGTGATTTGAACACTAGATTTGATATTTACTTATAAAGGAAGAAGATGACTTTGAAGGATAAAGATGGGCTTGTGATGGATAAAGATGGATGAGAGCTACAAGAAAATTTACATACTTTACTTTTATTTCTTTTATTATATGCTATTAAATGATGTAATTGTGATATAAATAAAATTGTGAAAAAAAATTATAAATGCATTGCCTATATGAATGCCTTAATGTCATTAACAAGCCTAAATTATAAAAAGTACTAATTATATAGTAGAATGGTAAGAGGATAAATCTAATTGGTAAAATTATACTTATTTAATTCAATTATTTTAGAATATTTATTCATTAAGTTTCAGACATATTCCTTCACGTTTTCATATACAAATTCTCATATGGATATGCCTTCACCATTATTGCAGTGGTGATAAGACCTTTAGAATTCTCCTTAGCATAGTTATAGGTAGTAAATGGATATTTTGCTTATGTATAAATTTATCTCTTAGGCCTTTCCTTAGAGGGCTTTGGTTCATAGAAGTTGGTAGTTGAATAAAGACTCTTTTATCCATTAGAACTAGTTAAACCAGCTTATTCTTGAACATGTTAAGGATTATAAATAGGTCTAGGTTCCCTTAGTTTGAAGAAACTAATTTGATGAATATTATTACTCTTATGTACTAATGTTAATCTTGTTACTAGTTGCTCACACTATTTGATATGTATACATATTGAGTATGACTAGGTTAGGCTAGCAAAAACTAATAGAATGGGTTCATGCTGATCATAGCTAAGGAAAGATTGTGATAGGAGGAGCCTCGTCAACACTAATGGTTTAGGGGATTGAATTTCTTAAATGGTGGCAATATTTCATTGCCTTGATGAAATTTAGTATATTATTCCTTGAAAGTTACTTTTCAACATTTAATGTTAAATTTTGTCTAATTAATCAATAAAGTCATTTAGTTGTAGTTGTATTTCAAACTCGAGAATGTCCAATTTAATTCCAAGATCAATGGATGATCAAGTATAAGTTCTTTAATGTTAATGGTGACTATAATCATTGGATGATGAGGACATGCCTTGTTTATCTATTTGTAATCTTCCTAAAGGATTACCATTCTCCACATTGGTTTCTAAGTCATAATCACTTTTTTGTTGTAAATATTTTTTATTCTTTTTAGTATAAGTTGTACTTGTAGTTATTTAATTTAAGTTTAAAATTCTTGAATCTTAATGTCATAAAGGTCATGTTCTTGGTAATTTTGTCATCTTAGAGGAATTTTTTCCTATCCTTTTTGCCAAAGTTAAATTCAAACTAAAAATGCGAAAATGTTTTCAAGACATTAAATTTTTAGGGAAAGACTTTACTACAATATGGGTACAAGCATAGATCTTTTTTTATTTAGGAATTTTTAAGAAATCAATAACAATTGTCATTACCCAAAAAAAAAAGAACTAGGAAAGCTTTCCCCCTTTTTTTACTTGACTTTTTGGTCTTAAGAATGCTAATTTTAAGAATAAATAATTGCCCTTCTCCAATCCTTACTACCTAACTTGGAAGTGGACACCGAATTTGTTTCGCTTATTAAATAGGTTTCTCTAGAAAAAAAAATAGATTTAACAATGGATTTTTCCATTGCTAATTTTTTTCTAGCAATGAAATTAATGATGAATTTGAAATTATAAGTAAATAGTGTGTAGAAAATTCAAAAGTGGTACAATTTGTAATCCCTTGCTAAATTTATCACAAAAATTTGCACTCATGATAATTGAATTAATGATGGTTATGTTCATTGCTAACTACTAATTTACTAACAGAATTTTCATCACTAAAAATGATTTTTTTTATTTTGACAACAAAAATATCCATTGCTAAGCTAGAAAGATATATGTGAAACGCTCACAATTAATGATGTAATATTCCATTGTTAAGTTTGCTTTTATTTGGGAAATTCTAAAAAATTATAATTTAAAAGTCCTTCATTAATTTTGCCACTAATGTAGCAAATATTGCAAAGTTTTCAACTATTTTTGTAGCAATTTATGCAACAAACACCTTGTATAAATGCAACACAACCATAAAAAAATAAATTTAAAATATGAATTTCTAAAATTGAATTTTATAATATTAAATATCAATTACCTATTCATATAATGTAAAAATTATAATATAAAATAAGAAGACCTAGATATGTGCAAAAATTAAATCCACAATTTTTAACAAATGATAGAAACCTAAAATCATATGGCATTAGTTATTAGTGATGCATGTCATTTCACACTAAAAATAATACTAAACCTACTTTCATACATAGATAGTGTGAGTCCAAGTCAAACATAAAGGATTAAAAAGTCAAACATAAAGGATTAAATAATCAATTGATGGAAACAAAATATAAAAAGGCAAAAATATAATGCAATGATTAATAACAAAATTAAAAAGAGAAAAATCATAATAAAGAAAAGGATTGGCCTAAGAGACATTCAAATCCTCAATTGGTTGATTTATCCTTAATAACTCCTATAAAATTATTCTAATTTAATTAATTAGCCAAGGACTATCCCAATAACAATCCTTATATTACTTAATTAATTAATCTAAGCCTAATACCTATATTAATTCCTTATTATTCAAGCTCATCACCCAAATTATAACATTAAGATTTAGGGAACAACTAAAATTAAATTAAGAACCCAACCTAATATTGAATCATCAATTCAAATCCTAATTCTTTTAAGTAACTAATGATTCACCTATTAAATCACTAAAGCTTAATTGTTACTTATTCATGAATTAATTATAACCCAACATCATAAGTAATTGCCTAGCAGTAGATCACAATAAACAACCAAGCAATGAGAATTAGCAAATTACCAAAATCAATCATAAATTTAAAAGAGTCAAGAATTAAAAGATAATTAAATTAACAGTAAATTAATAAGATAAAGTCTTAAAATCAAACCAAATTAAGGTTGGAATTCTTTTGAACTAATTGTACAATGTTAGGCATTCATGATGGTTTAGGAGAGAAAACTTGAAGAAAAGAGAATATTGTCTAAAGAGAATATGTTACCTTTGAAGGCACATAACTTAATATACCTAATCTTTCAAGGAGAAAACCTAAACTAAGGGGTCATTTAGTTCAAACTGGGGAAAGGGAATGGAATCAGGAAAGGGAATTAAGGGGAAAGGAAAGGAATGGCTCCTGATTACCCGATCTATTTGGTTCAAACAGGAAAGGGAATCAAGTATTTTTAGTTTATTTTATTAATAATTATTACATTAAAAATAATATATTTATAATTATTTTTAAAATAATTATTATAATTATTATCTTATTATTTTTATTTTATTTACTAATATTATAATATTTATAATTATTTATTATTAATTATTAACATCTTATTAATATTATTTTTATTAATACTCTATTTTAACTATTATTAATATATTAATAATAATTAATATTATTATAATAATTTTAATAATAATTATTTATTTGATTATTATTTTTAATATTTATAATTTTATTAATATTATTAATTATTAATAATTTAAAAATATTATAATATTAAAAATAATAATTATTAGAAATATTATAACATTATTAATATAATTGAACAATATTATAATATTTATTATTTATTTAGTATTTAATAATTTTTAATAATATTTTTAATTTATTAAAAATTAATATTATTTATTTTTAAATAAATATTAATAATATTATTAATATATTATAATAATTATTTATTTAATTATTATTTTAATAATATTAATTTTTAATAAATTAAAAATATTATAATATTATTATTATAATTAGATAATATTATAATAATAATTATTTATTTAACATTTAATAAAAATATTTATTTATTAAATAAATATTAATAATATTATTAATATAAAATAATTATTATTTATTTTTTATTATTTATCATAATTATTATTTATTAATATTATTAATTTTTAATAATTTAAAAATATTATAATATTATTAACATAATTAAATAATATTATAATAATTATTTATTTAATATTTAATAAAATTATTTATTAAATAAATATTTATAATATTATTAATATATAATAATTATTATTTATTTTATAATAATTATTTATTTATTAAATTAAATATGGTAATAATTATTATAAATAATAATATATTTATTATATATTTAATATTTAATAATATTATTAATATATAATAATTATTTAATAATATTATTAGAGAAGATAGAGAAAGGGAAAGGGAATGGGATTCCCCATGGAGTGGGGGGGAATCACCATTCCCTTAAATGGGGTAATCCCATTAAGGGAAAAAGGGGAAAGGGAATGGATTTTTTCTAAATTAAACAAAAATAAAAGGAATGAAACTCTACAATTCCCTTTCCCCCTTCTGAAGACCCCAAACCAAACGGCCCCCAGGTATTTTGCTTAACCTAAGCTTGGGCTAACCTAACCGAGCTTAAATTTATTTCATATTTTTTATGCTCAAGCCAATCTAGTTGAGGCCTAATTTTAAAATTTTAATACATATATATATATCTTATAATTAAATCCTATAAATATATTAAATATATTTATATTTATATATATTATATTTAATATACATATAATAAATAAAATATATCACTAAAAAAATTATCATATACATATACTAATTCTTTATAATTAAGATTTATGTCACATAATATACATTAAATATATATTATAATAAAATATCTAATATATAAATATAAAATAGGGATGAATTTGAGCTGATTAGGTTTTAAATATGCAAGCTTAAGTCGACCTAAATATAGCTTATATTTTATTCCAAACTCAGCCTTTAAGGTTAACTTCTTAGTCCAAGTCCTATTTATTCTTGGATAGATTTAGGCCAAAAACTAGGTTGAATCACATTTGCCTACCCTTAAATTAGATGAGACTAGGTTACCTTTTAGTGTTGCAATAAGATAAGCCTTACTTAATTTGAAAGCATAAAACTTATTTTACAAACTAAAATACTATAATAAAATCTCATAAATGATCTTTTTAGTTAGTATAAGACCCTTTAAAATTATGTAATTTCATTAAAATAAGTCTTAAAATATGTTGAGTTGGATCTTAACTAACTTTAGACCTTAGTTTGACACTATTTAAACATCTAAAGCTCGATTTATTCTTGAATTAGTAAGGTTGGGTCAGATTGGATAGCAACATTGGATCTTCTTCTCATCCAAAAATAAGCCCCCAAACATTCAAACAAGGTCTCAATCAAAATAAGAAAATTGTAATGATTCTTTTTAACTTTCTAATAATAAAAGATCACTCCAATTTAACCTCTAGAACTTAAATTATAGTAAAAAAAAATTAAAATAGTATCAAAATCTAACATGAACTAAATAATCTAATAACATTCCAAAATCATCACTTAATTATTAAATAAGACAAATCCATTAAATTAAGTACATGCAACATCCTAAAAGTTAGAATATAGGAAAAAATAATATAAAAAATATTGTAAGCATTAGTCATCATCCCTTTGATGCTTTTGATTATGCTTAGAATATAGGAAAAGATAATATAGAAAATATTGTGCGCATTAGTCATCATCCCTTTGATACTTTTGATTATACTCTTTTTCATGTTAAGGTGGTGGCTTATCGTCTAAAGATGGCTTTAAGATGCCCAACTTCAAGATTATCATCCTGAAGTAATGATCATGGTGCTTAATTTGAGTTTGTTGAAGATATAATAACTTACAACAAATGAAAATAAAGAGTTAGTATCATTTGAATGAATTATCAAAGGCACATACATAAAATCTTAATCTATGAATACCAAAGATAACCTAATTTAGGATGAAGGCTTTATATCAAGATATTCAATTTATGCTTCATCCTCATCCATCTCTTATTGTCTTCCTTTTTATCATCCTTTTCATTTTCCTTATCATTCTCATTTTCTTCTTCGTTGTCTATGACATCCAAGTCATGACGTAGAATTTGTTCAATATGGCTAACTTCTTCTAGAAATCTCTAATTCTTGTGTGAATATATCTCTTCGTCCTCAATGGGTATTAACAATTGGTTGCATTGTTTATCATCTTGGAATGCAATTAGGCCATTATTTGTTGTTGGAGCATTGACAATACTTTTTACTTTGATTTTAATGACAACCAATCAATTAGTGCAATCCCTTCTACGACCTAGGTAGAGAGTATAATATACATGCACAGCTTGTTGAGTTAATATGAAATGATCATATTTATTATAGCGTCATGACACACAAATCTCAAAGACATCATATTATCTATGTAATCTTGTTCCTTTATTAGGAATGAGATCAAACTATTTACAATTGAACAATACCAATTTCTTCACTAGCAATCCACTAGAATCTAACTCAATAACCTCCTAAAATATTCCATGATACTTATTACATTGATTGACCTACTTACATATACTACTCTCTTAACCACAAAATGAGGGAACTTGGAATTGAAATCTAACAAAATTTCGACAGGCCCAAAATTCTTGATTCCAAGTGGCATTCTAATGGAGACAAAGATAAAATAAGAAGAGCCTCTCCCTCAATAATGAAACCTTGCATTTTTATTTACTAAAGTAAACTGTATCAAGCAGGAGGAGTGTCCGAAGATTTTCCAAATTCTAGTGATGTCCTTTTTTTACAATATCAAAGTCACATGAAGGTTAGGATCAAATTGCTATGATACCAAATGCTTAGGAACCAAATGGGTAGAAGAATTCGCCGATTTTGGCAAGGTTTATGATCCCACTATGGAGGAATTCTAGCCTTAACACCACTTAGGTTGGCTGGACCCAAGATGACTAAGGAAAGAGAATTCTCCCTCAGAAGTCAAAAGTATAAAACTCTCAAAATCTTAATACATTACAATGGGAATTCATGTCCAATTTATAGTAAACCTTGGAAAATAAGATATACACTATAATCTGAACTAGGCAATTTGGATGTCAATGGTGGTGAGCTATGGAGGGCCATTGTTGGCTGGGCAGTGCGACTTGATGGTGGATGAAACAGGGCAAGTTGGCAGCAGAGCTATGGTGGGCTATGATCCTGCAAGGTGGCTGGGTGGACCGGTGCAAGTGGATGAAGCAGGCCAAGTTGGTTCTGCTTCTGGTAATTCACCTAGTAAACACAATTTCAGCAGCTTAGGATTGCTAGCAGCGACGCATACAACCTGGGTTTTTCCTTGTTTCTTTCATAAATGGCAACTGATCAGTACAACAGAATCTGTAGCGGAACAAATCAGCTGTTCCTTTGTATTGTCTACTTCCAACACATAACTCTATCTCCTCCACATAAATAAGATGTTATTTGTCCACTTTTCTTTCCCGTTGCCTTGAAAATAGAAAGTGAAATTTCCAAAAGCATGCGAATCTCACAAAACTGAGATTTGAAATCAAGTTAACAAATGACATCTTTTCCACGAACAAGGGTAAGAACACAAGTGTCATAAGTATGCTGTATACAAGAATTTCTTCTCAAGCATCGTCAAGAGAAAAAATAATTATAATCTTGATTTGAGAGAAATTTCTTGCGAAAATAACTTTTGTGAGTCAAAGCCATCTTTTATAAACCAATATATAAAGTCTTTTGACCAACTGGCCAACTGTAAAATATCCAAGAAAAAGAACAACCAAGAACCCAAAATATGAAAGTGGCAGAGAGGCTAATTGCATGACCGTTCCAATGGGTGTGAATGGGAATGCAATCCCAACGGCAGAAATCACAAGAGTAGAACAAATCACAGGCCAAGAGGCAATGTCCTGTATGAAGGGAATCCTCTCTGTCCGGATCAAATGAAAAATCAAAGTCTGCATCAGGAGGCCCTCGATGAACCACGCGGAACGGAAGAATGCTTGATTTGACTTGGTTTGTTCCTTGTAATAGAAGCTTACAAACAAAAGTGTTACCACATCACAGAGGGTGCACACAGGACCATTCCACAATATGAACATAGGTAAGCCTCTCTCGGACCATTTCTGTGGACTTTTAACGTATTCTTCTTGCATCCTATCCCATGGTATTGCTATATGTCCTACACTGTATAGGAAGTTTTGAATAAGAAGCTGTCTTGAAGTCAAAGGTTCATATTTGAGGAACAATGTTGCTATAAGGAGTGAAATCACACTTCCTAAGTTAGCAATGACACACATTTTCAAGTATTTCATTGTGTTCCCGAACGTAAGCCGGCCATGTTCAACTCCTGCAACGAGGACATTTAGGTCTTTCTCGAGTAAGATTATGTCTGCCATGTCTTTTGCAATTGCCACGCCTGAGTCCACTGAAATACTCACATTGGCAGCATCCAAAGCCAGCGAGTCATTTATTCCATCTCCCAGAAATCCGACAATGCGGTTTCCAAATGTTTGCAAGGATTGAACCACTCTTAGCTTCTGTGTTGGGGTGAGTCTCGCTAGTACTGTTGCTCTTTGTACTGTCTCATGGAAACTGGCTTGGTCAAGCTGCTCCAGCTCAGGGCCGGTGATTACATGGGTGGTTCTGATGCCAACTTCCTTGCAAACCCGCACGGCTAGTGAGAGTGAGTCGCCTGTCAACACTTTTGCTTTCACTCCCTTCTCTGCCAAATGCCACAGAGCTTGCTCTGCCGAGTCCTTCGGAGGGTCAAAAAATGTTATGAGGCCAAGGAACACCATATCTGTTTCAAAATTCTCATCATTGGTCTTGCTTCCTCCACTTGTTTCACCTGTTTCCTACAACATGACATTTGAGATAAAAGGAAGAGAAATAAGAAGAAAATGAACTGAAAAAATTAATGGAAGATAGTTATGTCCACACCGTATCTATTCATTGTTTGAGCCTGTCTGGACCAAAAGATAGTTTAAATATATCAGACACGTGTCTTACACATGCCAGACTTGTGGACACGGTATCGGTGTCTGTGTTTATTAGGTCTCGATATTTGATAATTGATAATTGATAACATATTTTTTTTCCTTTATGGGGTATACCGAGTACGGGTAGAAACCCTGCCGCTGGTACTAAAGAGACTAGGCAGTAGGCACACTACCAAGAAACCACGCAGCTGTAAGCTTCATTACAAAATATAAGTGTAAAATATAACATCTATATTAGATAACCGCAGAATAAAATAAGGCCTGGTACCCAAATGCATAACAGAGGAAAAAACTTGCAGAAGACGGAAAGAGGACATTCTATTAAGCTATATAATGATAGAAACTTATCTCTAGGTTTACAATTCCTCATGCCAATTATGGACACCTATGATTGGCGAGAGGAGAAGTGAATCAAGTAGCGGGAACAGTAGAGCATGCACGTGTCAATTATCGTTACTCATTTACTCTATTAAGCTAGAGCAAAAAATCTAACTGTTGGCATCAAAAGAGAGAGAAGAAAGGGATAATGGCTTAAATTAAACTAGGGTGAAGAAAGAAGCAGAAAAGACAAATATGTAAACATTAAATCCACAGAGATGAAAAAACTTACCATTTCCAGCTTCTTTATAGCTACTCCTATTACCCTCAAACCTTCATTGCTCAATTCTTCTGCCATATTCAAAATCCTCTGATAGTCATTTGAAGAGAACACGGAGATTTCAGCGTTATTAATATTCTCAACGAAGGAGCAAACTCTTGTTACTTCCTCCAATGCTCCTTTTGTTACAACAAACCTGCCAAAGAATTGAGAGGCTTCTCGGTCTTCTTGGTAAGGTTCTCTCTCTACGATGACAGATACTCTTCTTCGTATGAAATCAAAAGGAATCTCATCTATTTTCTTCCATTTAGATGGATGAAATCTGTATCCATTTGTATATACGTATGCCAGGATTGCGTCATCCAAAGGGTACTTCTGATCAGTCTTGAAATAAGAATTGAGGAAAGCAAAGCGCAAAACTTTCTCTTGAGGTAAACCCCAGCTGTCAGGATGATTAACCATAATTGCACGGTTCATGGTGAGGGTGCCTGTCTTGTCAATACAAAGAATTTCCCTGTAACACAAGTGATAAGCATATAGAAATCAATACGGAAAGACAACCATCCATTTTTCTTACTTCCAAATATGCTATAGGATAAAATGTACTGAACCTCCTGTTACTCTAGTTAGCATGAGATTTTACCATACCTTTAAAGCGTGCACTTAATCCCCTAGAATCAGTATCATGTCAAGTTCATTAATGGATGATTCATGTGACATTCACCTATTTCCTAAAAATGCAGTCCCTACATCTGAAAACACAAAATCTTCCCTATTTTTTGTCTTCTCCAATTGCAAGTCCCTAATATTTATAGGTTATTTTCTCACATTTTTTACCATATTTTGCACTAAAGGTTTGGATTTGGGAATATAAGAAATACGGATTTGAGTTTTCAGACCGGGGTTGCATTTTTAGGATCACGTCGATTTCATAGTCAGACGGTAGGGTTAATCACATACAATAGATGAAGTATTGCATGTGCAGTTTTAAAGTTCAAGGAGTACATTACACATGACTCAAATTACGTAAGGACTCCAGTATATTTTACCCTACACTATAAATAAACTAAACTTACATTGATCCCATGTCACGTATAGATCTCAAACTTTTGACAATGCATCTGTCTTTAGCCATAGCAATTGCTCCCTTTGCGAGGCAAGTGTTGATGATGAGAGGAAGCATCTGAGGAGTGAGGGCAGATGCAACAGAGATTCCAAAAAGAATACTGTTGCTCCAATCAAGAGATGTAAAATAATCTGTTATAACAATGATAGTGACTACTACTAGCATAACAGCAATAAGTAGGTAAAATATCCAGCGGAGACCCACTTCAAATTCATCTGGTGGCTTGTTCTTCCCAATTGTTGCAAACATGGTGCTCATGTATGTATTAGATCCAGTTGAAATAACTAAACCAGTTCCACTTCCTGATACCACACTTGTACCCTGAAATTTCCATAACAACTCTTTTTTGAGAAAAATTAACTACTGAATGTCTACCAAATGAAATTATCTGATAGGCTGATTAAAGACCACAGATATAATAAGAATAATATAAGGGAAAGGTTTTTGATAAAACATTATGCTAGAAGTTAAATTCTTGAGTTACTTAAAAGTCTAATCAACCAAATGGATTGTTTCGAGTCGTCTTTTGTAAATTTCATTTTAAAAAACATGATCTCAGTTCATTAGTGAATCAACTCTTACGTTTAAAATCAACTTTCAATAATGCGATTTATAAATGATCATTTGAAAATCAATCAGAGACAAAAAAAAATCATTTGAAATTTATATTTGTTTTACTTTACTACCCTCATTATGACATTGCTTAACAGAAAGATCGTATTCCATGGAAGTTTGCAACATCACTCCTTAAAGCCATTTCGTCAAACAAGTAAGGACAGGTCACCGTTTTTCAATTACCCATCAGTCACAGAATTTCAACAAACCACATCAGGTTCATCGCAACATAGATTTATTTGTAAATGAATTGAACTCTATCTTTTTAAGTGTTCTAATGGGAGTGATGGCAAAGAAAATTACAAATATGGAAGCTATAACTTTCATGAGATTAATCAGTGAACAGAACTATGTTACCTACCATGAAGCAGATGTTCTTTAATTCTAACAAAGGAGTGCTGTAATCCTCTTTGATATCAGCAGTTTTCTCTGCCGTCCAAGATTCCCCAGTTAGTGAGGACTGGCTGTTAAAAAGATAGGAAGCCATCATTTCATAATGTAGATGAAAATTGCTAAAAGAAATTACAAATTAATTACATGCCTGACATTAAGATGTTTTGAAGACAACAATCTCACATCCCCAGGAAAGAGGTCTCCAGGTTCAAAGATGACAATGTCACCAGGAACAACATCCCTTTGATCAACCTGAACTATTAACTCTGTCTGGACAACTCTACCCGCACATCGTTGAACTTTTATAGAACATCTCACAAATTCCGAAAGCTCCATCGCTGCTTTTGAGCTACTGTATTCCTAAGAAACAAATAACAGAATAGAGAGTAAAATTAGAGAGAAAAGGCTGAGAAAGCAATTGACTAAATGCCTATTTTGCTCTCCACTTATTCAATTTGTATCAATTTAGTTCATTCAGTCATCAACTACATCTAATTAAGCCCCTCTATTAGTTTACCATTTGAATCTATACCTAATTTGTTGATATGGCTCTCGTAACCAAAAAAAAAAAATACCCCCACTATACAATGCTAATTTGATCATCTATTCGTTTCTATCATTCCAACAGATTCGTTATCATGTCAACAGTTGTATATATGGTTATAGGTAGAGACTCAATTGAGTATACTTAAATTTGATCTTAAAATTTTTTTGAGGAATTTAATCGATACAGACTAAACCATTGAGTAACTAAAGTCGGTGTTTAGCGAAGATAATTGATTAAATTCAAATCTACAAATTGATGTAAAACTACCTTGTAGAAACGGAGGCCGACACTGATAAAAACCAATGTGAGCATAATTAAACCATTCGGAGTATCCGTGGTTATGAATGACAGAACAGATAACACAATCAGAATGATATTGAAAGGATGGAAGAGAGCATTCCACAGAAGAAGCCACCAGCTTGGAAAAGAATATTCAAGTGGCACATTTGGCCCATTTTCTTTAAGTCTCCTCGCAGCTTCAGCAAAACTTAAGCCTGCCCAAAACCGGAAGGGAGAGTCCTCATTCTTTGCTATCCAAGTGAATTGGCTTAATGAAATTGACTAATACGATAGTAAGTATTAGAACGATTCCCATTCTATAGTTAATATCATATTAAATTGCAGTTTAGACTGTCTCTGTTATTGCATCTCATCATGTTTTTGTATTGCAACAATCATATTTATCTGTAATTATAATTCTTGCAGCATAATCACAATTACAGCTGCAACCGTGGCATTATGCATAGTATTGCCATTAAACCGACCTCTGCCACCGCAACTGCAATAACCACTACTATTCCTACTTCTTCAGAAAGTAACTGAAAAATCACCACTGCTATTGCAATTTAGCAGGTATGATTCAAGAACTTCAGAATTCCTTTCTGTCATAAAGAAGCTTAGGAATTACCTCGTTCAGTGGAGTGAACATACTCAAATGCCAAGTCTTTGTCAGTAACAGCCAATGCGTATAGCCATGAGTAAACTTTCTCTTCCTCCTCGCTCCGCAATCCACCGTCATCTTTTTCTGAAATTACTCAACCACAGAAAAGTAAAGCTCTGAGAATCAACAAATGGCAACAAACAAAAGGAAGAAAATCAAAATAATCAAATGTGAAAATGAAATTGACATACTTGAAGAGAAGAGTGAGCGCAGAAATATGAGGACCTTATTGAAGAATCCAGGGCGGCTGCGGGGACCGGGATTAGGGACGAGAGTTTCCCTTATAGGGTTGGAATAAGGCAGCGTTTGGCGGCTACGATTATCAGAGGAGAAAATGGTATTGATGTTTCCCATAAGAAGAGTGGACAAATGGTTGACAAACGGAAAAAGAGAGAATAAGAAAATGTTGGAAGTTGAATAGAAGGTGTAGAGAGACAAATGGTGATTACAATAAGTTATGAGTGAGCTGTGTTGGATTGTTGTTCCTCGCAGTTTCATTCTCGAGTTTCCTCTCCAACTACCAGACCTTGACGACGGTTAGGTGCAGGTTGTTACTGTTCTGGCATTCTGAAAGGAGGAGGTGCCATTCCTGGTTCAAAAATTAGGAACTTAAATTTTTAGGGCCATAAAAAGCCGCTACCACTGTAAAATTTATAGGTAAATATATATATTTAAAATTATGGTAACAAAAAAATAAGTTTTTAAAATAGAAAAGTTATTATTTTCAAGTATTTATATTTTATATTGAAATAACAAAATATTTTGTTTTATTTAATATTTTATAATTATGTTTTATAAAATTTATTTTCAATTGAAACTAACGGACTCCAGTTAAATTTATGTTATTTCATAAATTAATTGACAAATGACTTAATGTAATCACTCTATATATATAATTATATCAATAATTTATTAATTTAAACGTATTATAATGTTCAATATAAACTTTTAAAATTCTTTTAAAAAAGAATTTAAAGCATATTGAATAATAATATATAAATGTAAAAATTAAAATATTTAGTTACTGCTTCAATGCTATTGTATCGAATTGTCACATTGATGTAAAAATCATACAATTATAAGGACAGCACAATGTCAATTTAATTTTTGTAGCTTGTTATTATTAAAATTTAAACTTTGTATATAATCTAAAAAGAAAATTGTAAATTCCCTCACCGATGATTGTATTTTATCTCCACTAATTTTGAAAAATTTTAAATTAAACTCTTAAAATATAAAAAAACTTGCAATTAACACTTATATTCTATGTAATTATATATTTTATTAAATTATATGATTTTTTAAAAAAAAATTCAGACAAAAATTACAATATTATAGTATGTTGATTTATTACATTATTTTTTACATAATTTTTATGTTTTATAATTAATAGAAATTAAACTAAATATATAAAATTATAATTAAATACTTAAAAATAAATTATAAAATTTAGTAAAAAATGATTTAATTAAATAATATTCAATAATACTATAATTCTTATTTAAAAAATAATTAAAGATTACATAATTTAATAAAATAATTAAAAAAAAAGTAAATGGTGGGTGCTAATTGCAAACTTTTCATAGATTAAGAATTTGATTTATAAGTTTTCAAAATTAGTAGAAATAAAATATAATTATCTTAAAATTAATGGGATAATTTACGTTTTTCTCTAATTTAAATTGTTCTTTGTTAGGGTCCCCGTTGGGGTATGACCCCATCTCGTGGAAATATTCTTACGACCATAAATAATTATAACTATACCTCAACACATGGAATAATTCAATATACACAATATTTTTACACATAATCTCCACAATGTACTTCCATCGTTCAATTATTTTATTCCCCAAAATTTAATAACAGGAGAAATTATATATGTGGCGTTTTAATTTATGGAATCTTTCTCTTATATTTTTTAAATGTTTTAAAAGAATATTACTAGTTCAAAATTAAGAAAAATTTACTTAGAAATGTTCCCATATTTGATACAAAATTAAGAAAAGGTAAAATGGTATATTTGATATTCTAAATTTTATTTCAAATAAATGTATTTTGTAATTTTTCAAAAATATACAATGTTATTTACAATCTAGTCTCGATAGCTCTTTTTTTTTTTTAATGAAGAGTAACGATATAAATAAGTCATACAATTTATTAGAGATTTATGGTTAACCTATTTATAGTCAGATCTAACTTAACTCATTTATGTAAATAAGTTAAATTAAGGCTATTAAATAAATTTATTCAAATAAATAAGCCAAATTTATTTTCTTTAAACTTAGTTTGTAGACCTAACAAACTAATCTTGTTAATTACTAATATATTTATATAATATAATATATTTTTTGTCAAAATAATACATATATATATTATACATATATATAATATAAATACTTTAATACATATATTTATGTATATTAGCTTAATTAGATTATTGGATAATTCTAGGCCTTAAAAAGGTTTTAATATATTAACAAATTTGAAAGCTTATTTACACAAGTATATTTTAATTAAATTAACTAGCCTATTTATTTAAATACGTCAAGTTTATCTTCTTTAGGCTTGGCTTGTAAATCTATCAAACTAGTCTATTTAATTATTAATATAATATAATATAATATATTTTTTATTCAAAATAATATATATTATACATATATATATAGTATAAATACTTTAATACATATATTTATGCATATTGGCTTAATTATACTATTGGATAATTTTTTACCTTAAGAAGACTTTAACCTATTAGTAAATCTGAAAACTTATTTATACAAGTAAGTTTTTAAATAGATTAATAGGTTCAATCAAAATTTTTTTATAAGTCAACCTGAGCTTTGATAAGTCAAACTGAGCTTAAATTTTAGCTTATATAAACTAATAAGCCAAACTTATGCCAGTGATTTAAAAAGTAAGTCTAACCCATTTATAATTTGGCCTAACCCATTTACACCTATCAAGGTGACTACATAACATCCAAATTAGCATTCTACATAGTCCATCAAGTTATACTTTCGTATTATTCTAAAAAGCAAAAAACTTTTAATCTCCAAATTTTTATTGAAGTTTCAATTTTGCCTCTTAAATTTTATTTGAATAAAACAATCTTTTAATTTTTTGAAAGGAATAAAGATATTGATAAGAGGGATCTTGAGCTTGATGAAGAAGATAGTGCACTTAATATTCACTTTAATGATAATGAAAAGGAAATGTTAGACATTAATGGTTTTAAAGAGGTTGCAATTATCATTTATACAAGTACCAACTAAACCTTGTTAACAAATTGGTATAAGGGAGAAGTTACTTATAAGAAGAAATATTGTACAAAATATATCAAGGTAAAAACTAACAAGAAATTTAAATGATAATGAAAAGGAAGAAGAAGATGATGGAATACAATTAGAAGCTTTGCTTCAAATAAAGTTTAGGAAACAATATTGAAACTTTAACAAAAGTTAGGAGATCACAAGTGTGTTTTTGTCAAAAGAATATGAAAATATGACTGGCTTATATAGGTTATATAAGCAATTCTGTTATAAAATCTAATGGAGTTAGGCTATTAAGTAACATTGCACATTTAGGAAGTTACGGGATAAATTTGCTTCAAATAAACTTAGGGATAAAATTGAAACTTTGGTAAAAATTAAAGGATCAAAAGTGATATTTTGCTTTAAGGAAAATTTACCTAGAAATGTAAAACCTTATATCCCTCAAGATATTCCCATGGAAGAAGTAAATATCCTACATTCCTATAATTTTGCAATGTTCTAATGATATAAAAATATATTACTATGATTGGACAGGGAGAAAGGGATAAGATTAGAGGATTAATCCTTTGAAAACCTCTAAAACTCTCCACTATTGACTATTTTACATTCCTTCAATTTAGAGAATTTTCTAATCAATTAAATAAGGAGAAAAAAAGTTATGACTTAACCACCTATTTCCTTCTTTCTTTTTTTCATTTCCTTCCCTTCCCTTCCCTTCCATTTTCTCTAATGTTTTTCTTTCCCTCCTTCTTTACTCTCAAAATGACATATCTAGTCCACCTTTTTATTAAAATCTTATGATTATTACTACCTCAATCCACCACTACATTGACCATAGTCTATCATTACTCATCATTGTTAAACATTGTTAACAATTGTTCACCACCATTAATCATTATTGACCATTATTCAATACCATCCATTATCGTTGACTATCACTAATTACAAACCTATCATTGTTAACTATCACCTACCATCATTCATCTCTATTAAACACCATCATCCACTATTGTTAAGCATTATTACTGGCATTGATTAATCAACTTTCTAGTGCTAACTTCTTAATTTTTAATAAGGACTTCTTTTAGTAATATAACACTATTTTTAAACACACATAAATTAATTAAAACATAATATTGCATATAATATTTCTAGGAATCATATTGATTTAAACATGGTAGCATGACATTCTCAAAAACTACATTCCTTAAAATCACAATTTTATGAATGCTAAGATTTATAGAAATGTATGATTCTGCAAATAAAATGTCAATAACAATTAATTGTGTCAAACTTACTTAGACAAATAGCATTTGCCTATCACATATCTAAAAGTAGAATTTAGATTATCTCCATTGTTGAAAGAAATTGAAGTTGTATTGTGAGAGATATAAATATAAAAAATATTTTTAAAAAATTATGAGTTTGAAAAGAGATATAAATATTCACTTCATTCTTAACTATATCAAATATAATTATAGAATAAGCTTTTCATTTTATTGAATTCATTTCATTCTCTTTCTCATACTCATTTCCATCTCATTTCTTTTCATTGTTACATTAATCTTATGGCCAATCATAAGCAAATATCGAAAGTGCTATCATCATCTTTTTTAGCTTTTTGGTCCAAACTGTCATCTCAGAAGGAAGAAAACTGAAGTACAGTAGCTAGTCAAGTTCTTATGGTGTTCCCAAAGCCCATGTATATATTGGACTTGGATGTTAATTCATTTGTTGCTTAAAAATGTTCCCCCAAAATAATTATCTTCAATTGTAGCCAAATTCAAATAATGCTCACAAAGTTGAAGGTTAATGAAAAAGACATAGGGTCTACATGTTGCAGGCCATTTTAGCCACAAGGAAATATTAATTCCTATGTTTGTCTCCACAAAATTAAGGTATAATTCCTTTATTAATGAAATCATAATATCAGACAAAAAAATCATAATAAAAAATCATTTGAATTTAAGTAACGCATTAGTTCAATTTATTCTAAATTTTTCTTGCGTAAAATTTTGAAATGATATAAATTTGCTTTAATAAATTTATTATTTTTCTATGTATCACTATACCATCAAAATAAGAGTAAATTACACTCATTTATCTAAAATTTAGTTCAAGGATATTCAAATTTCCTATTTTCAAAAGTATACATCAACATTTATTTTCATATACACTCCCTTTTCTTTTCCTTTTATTTAATTCAACATTGATCTCCTCTATTGTAAAGAAGAAACAACAACAACAATAATAATAAAGCCTTATTCTATTAAGTGAGGTCGGTTACATGAATTGTATGACACCATTGGACTTTATCTAAAATCAAACTTTTAAGAATGTTATTCACCAAAAGATTCCCTTTTATAATTTTTTTGTGTCCTTTTTTGCCTCCTTCTATATTTTCTTATAGGGTTAAAGACCATATGATTACTTCTTCTCACTGGTGCCTTCAGTAGTTTTCTCTGCACATGTCCAAACCACTTTAATTAATTTTTTGTCATCCTCTCTTTAATAGATGTCACACTAATATTCCCTCATATGCATTTATTCTGTATCTTATCTTTTCTTGTGTGACCACACATCCATCTTAATATTATCATTTCTACTACCCTAATTTTTTACTCTTGTTGTCCCTTTAAAGCTCAACAATCACTACTATAAAGTATAGCTAATCATATAGTAGCCCGATAAAACTTTCTTTTAAGTTTAGTTGGTACTTTGCGATCATACATAACCATGATACATTTTTTTATTTTAAACATCTAGCTTGTATTATGTGTGTGATGTCTCGATCAATTTTCCCATCGCTTTGTAATATTGATCTCAGATATTTAAATTTAGACACTTGTGGTATGACATGCTCTCTAATTCTTACCTCCAAATCATTTTTGTCTTACTTTTTGTTAAATTTGCAATACATATATTCTATCTTGTTCCTACTTAAGTAAAAACTCTTTGATTCCAATATTTGTCTCGAAAGCTCAAGTTTATAATTAATCTCTTCTCTTGATTCCTTAATCAAAACCATATCATTTGTAAATAACATGGATTTAAGGTAATGTCTCGTATGTCCCTAGTAAAAACATTCGAGACTAGATTAAACGAGGAAGAACTTAAGGTTAAACCCTGATATAGAGTTATCCTTATAAGAAAATGCTTTGCCTTACCTTTGGGAGTTCTTATACTTGTAATTACCTTATCATACATGTCTTATATAACCTAGATATATGCCACATGAACTCTTTTCTTTTCTAGAGCCTTTCATAACACTTCTCTAGGCACTTAATTAAAAACTTTTTCCAAGTTAATGAAAACTATATACAAGTCTTTTTCTTTACTATGATATCTTTCTATCAAACTTTGTAGAAGATAAATAGCCCCTATTGTAAACCTTCTTGGCATAAATCCAAATTAATTCTCTATAATCCTAGTCTCGTCTCTTAATTTGTACTCAATCACATTTTTCCATAATTTTATAGTGTGGCTCATAAGTTTTATCACTTAATAATTTAAATATCTCATTTATTCTTATATATAAGCACCAAAATGCTCCTTTTCCACTTATCTAGCATTTTTTTAGACTAAAGAATCTTATTAAATAGTTTAGTGAGTCAAAAGATACCCCACTCTTCTAAACATTTTCAAACTTCAATAAGAATACCATCAAAACTAATGACTTTATCATTATTTATCCTCTTAAGAGCTTTTTTTTCCCTCCTTAACTCGAATCCTGTGATAGTAAGCTAAAATTTATTCATCCTCTTGAATTTCTAATCCTTTTATATCCCTAATTGATTCTTGCCTATCATTGAAAAGCTTATAAAAGTACTTTTCCTATCTCTCTTTGATATCTTTATCTGTAAGCAGACTTATCATTCTTCATCCTTAATACACCTTATCTAGTCTAAATCTCTTAATTTTCTTTCCCTATTTTTGACATATTATAAATATTTCATTCTCCTCTCTTTGTCTCTAGATCTTAATAGAACTCCTTAAAAGTTTTAGATTGTGCCTCACTCATTACTTTCTTGCTTTTATTCCTAATTATCTAATACCTTTCCTAAATTTTAGCATTATTGCACACATATAAGACCTCAAAATAATCCTTTTTTTATTTTTACCTTTTCCTCCACACTTTTATTCCACTACTAAGATTTTTTATCTCTCGATCCAACACCTTTTGATTCACCTAAAACTACTTTAGCAACCATTCTAACCCTCTTTACACTTTCTTATCCTAAATATGATTGGCACTTAGGTTTTATATACACTTAAGCACAATAGAATTTCAAAAAAAAATTATTAAACCTTCCTAGAACAATGCACAAGGACATAGATGAATAATTATGTATACAAAAATTACCTCTTAAAGTGCAAATTATGAATCACAAGCACAATTAAGTAATGGTGCTTCTACTGTATCCATACAAAGTCAATGATGACTTCTTAATCTCTGCAAACTTGCTAGGAAGCACTTCTCTTACAAAGGAATAAGGCTTTAATGCGTCTTCATTATTTTGATGGTAGTGGTTATATTATTTTTTTTAAAACTACCTTTCTATTCTTAATTTTATTCAACCACTAATATCTTATCCCTGTCATAGTGAAAGTGAGGAGAGATAGAGCTTCCCCAAAGCTTCTCCATTAGTTATCTAATATTACCTTAATATTAATCACTAAATATTATTAGATAATAATATTATTCCATAGTATAATTATCTAATATCAAATAGCATAATTATATAATATTACTTTAATATCAAATAATATCACATAATATACTATATATTATGTGAATAATATATATTATTACTTTAATAATATATATATATATATACATATACACTAAATAATAGGCCAAATTAATAGGATTTTATTCTAATTAAAGTCCATTTAATTACTATCTTATTCCTACTCCTTTTCTATGATCTTATAGATTCTTACTATTTTGATAATGACCCATCTGTGGCTCATAGATAGTGAACGACATCTAGCAATATATTATTACCACCCTAATAGTAAAAATGTCTATGATTCGATATTTACTGAATGTGTAAACAATACTTTGTAACATAATCCCTTTTGTAATGATATCTAAATTGAACTAGAGGCATTAAATATATCATCCTTATCAATGTTCAATCCATATTTCTTAATATTGAGTAGATTGACTTAAATAAATAATCAATATCACATATTGATCTATTTGAGTACGACCATATATTTCTTTATCTCACTTAATTAAATGGCACAAGGATATCATTCCTTTTATATAAGAGGAATAAAATTCTATCTACATCACTCACATCCCTTTGCATATTTTATGACACACCTAATGAATGCCCCTACGTGTTATCCCAATTAAAGATGATACAAGACAACATCAAAGTATGTACTCCTCATATAAGGAACTATAGTGACTTTAGGTCAATGGATTATGTGCATTATGGTCATATAAGAGTAACTAATGACACACGATAATCTATGTAATATTCTCATAACAAGTCAATTCAGTACATCTGTTTACTAACAATGTACCCATGTATTGACTTGATATTACATATTCATAATTCACAATCATTAGTCATCATATATGCTAGTCTTAATGTACTATTGTTATCCTTTTCATAATAATACTCGATTAGGGATATTTTAGGAATAATAAAATTATTATAGGAATAATTATTATGTTAAGTTATAAATTACGTAAATATTAAAATGAAACAAAATATATTAATTGCATTGTTTAAAATAACTTGTTATCTTTTTTGGTTACAAGTTTTAAAATGAACATCAAGGACCAAGACTTTATGCTGTGTAGTGAGGCTTTCTTCTAAAATCACTTTGTAATCCTTATAGACTCTTCTATCTGAGCTTTTTAACAAAAAGAAATCAATTTGTGACCTTAAGGTTCTACTCTTGTACGTGATTAAATGCTCCTCTCACTTCTTAAAATAAATGTTTGCAATATTGAAATCATATGTTATCGAAAAATTAAGAATAAATTTCCTCTCCTCATTTAGTTATCCAAAATCAAATATTCCATGAGCTTCCAAAAATTATCTTGTCTCACTACTAACATGTCCATTTAGATTCCCTCCGATGAGAATTTTTTCTTCTTATGGAATCCCTGAACCAATCCCTCCATGTCTTCTAAAAATTTCTCTTTCAAATGTGCCTTCGATCCTACTTGTGGTGCATAAGTACTAATGATATTGATAATCTCCCATGCAACCATTAATCTTAATGCTAAGATCTTAATATAAAGAAATAATAATAAAATAAAAATAAAAATAAAAATATTAAAGATAAGTATATATTTTTCATATAAAAAATAATTAAACTAATTCTTAAATAAAGTGATTATAATTTATCTGCTAAATAATGCAAAATATTTAATCATATTAAAATCGATCAACTATCTTATATTAATAAGATATAAAATAAGTCAAACTAGTTAATGTTGAGTTATGGTCAAATTTATCAATAAAGACTAAATTTAAATATTAATCATTCATGCATACATGGGCAAAAATTAGTCCTACAAAAGAGAATTCCAAATTTGCCAAATTTCCAGCATATTAAAAAATCCCTTAATAAGGAATTCCATAGGGGTGTCCCGATCTTCACGGCATAGACAAATAAAGTAAATCAAAATAATGTAAAAGAATGATATGAACGCCACATTCTAGAAATGAGGAAGGGAATTGGGAGTGATAAGTTCTGACTTGGGTGGTTCGATGACCTGACGAATGTAAGCAGCTAACCAACGCTATAAGGAATGCGACCTGCTACTTAGACCACTTGTCCAACCACGAACATGAATTGACCAATTCACACAACAACGCACCTGGGTTGAAGCACAAATTGGGGGCTTTTATGAATTTGAATCACCAATCTTATAAGGGAAGATTGACAAAGCAAGGTTTCACAAGAGCAAAAGAAGATAATATTCTCACACTTTGGAGAAGAAACACTTAAATTTATGTATTATTCATGAACTGCCTCATTCTGAGTTGCATTGTCTTCTATTTATACTAGTCTTAGGAAAGTACAAATAGTAAATGCCATAAATATAAAGTTTGACTATCACTAAATTAAAAATAGAAATTATTCTCAGATTTTTCTTATTTGTTGCAATTCCGATTAGGAAAATGTCTCCGATTTTATTGCACTCCATATTGGAAATATGTCCAGGTTCATTGCACTCCATATTAGGAAAATATATCCATATTTAATGCATTCCGTAATAGGAAATTATCTCCTAATTTGTCATGTTCCATATTGGAAATATGTTTAGATTCATTTGACTCAGACATTCCGTAATAGGAAATTATCTCCTAATTTAAACGCTCCATATTAGGAAAATGTGTCTAGATTCGTTGCACCTCAATTATCTTTAGATTTCTTGGACTTGCATGAGCAGCATTTCAACTCTATTTGTTTCATCTACTTAGGCTCCTTGGGCCAAAATTGCATTTACATGGGCTCCAATTACTTCTTGTATTCTTTTGAACCTTCCTCTTGTCATTAAGCCTTCACTTAAAATTAAGTCATTTTCTACTTGAGCTTGATTATGCAAAGTGTTGGACTGGTTCATATCATCCCTTAAGTCCTATGAAAAAGTCCAAATACATTATTTCAAGTTAAGACACAATTACATACACTATTTGCCTTTTCCTTTACTAACTTAGATATTAAAATATGCTCCATGAAGTTTCCTTAACTATGTATATCTAATCTTTTGTTCTTGTACAAACAAATATAAATGAATCCAATTACACTTATACCAATTGACCAAATTTAGAGTTATGATAGCCAAGTAATAATTACTTTCTCTTTTGCTTCCCAATCCAATTTAATTCAAATCATTTTAGTAATTCATGTTAAGTGATCTAGTTAGTTTAGATTCAAGATATTGAACATGCAGTATTTGATAAATTTTAATAAGTATATTCCATTCTAATTCAATTAACCTAAAATTAAGTTTTTTTTTCAATTATAATGATGTCCTTCGCTTAAGAACTAATTTTATCTAAATTGTGTAAGGTTTCTCCTTTTTTTAGAAAAATTATAATGATTTTATATTTGTTAGGATTTAAATTAATTTCTATGTGACTATCATGTTTTTGAATTGATATATTTCCTAAAAATTATAAGTCCCACAAAAAATAAAATATTTAATCACAAATTATAATATGTATATAGATAAAATAATAGATATTTAACTAAACACAAATGACCCAATATCCACAAATGCTATATTTGATCACAAAGAAAGAGAATAAAGAATATAGAAGAGATTAACTTTTCCCTCTTTTAGTTTGATGTTAATAAAAACTTGTAGCCTTCGTGACACAATCATTTAGGTGGAAGTAGGTCGTTTAACCTAAGTTTTAGTTATCTAATTCTTTTCTATTCTAATTTAACATAACTTATTAGCTAAATTGTTAGCTCGTTTTACAAAATAAGATAAGTTTTAAAGTCTAGCTTATTAGCCTACTAAACTAATTCATATTTTTCATATATTAAATAATGTAATATATAAATATAAATATATTTAGAAGAAAATTTTATATACATTTTAAAAAGTGTATAAAATTTTTTAACACATTCTCATTCACTTAATTTTAACTTATGTTATATTATAATTATTTAAATGATCAAGTTAGAATTATTAATGTAATATTTATACTTATTTTGGAATTGAATTAGGTTTGAATTAAGTTCAGATTGAGTTTAGAATTTGTTAAAATTTACAAGATTTATTAATTTTTGTCAAGTTAATATAAGTCAAAGTTCAAACTTCTTTATTTATTTTATTAGGATAATATTTCCTAGAAATAGATAACTTTGTTAGAAAATATTTAGAAATAAATAAATTGTTTATCTATATTTATTTCTTTTTCTCTCATCAACTATCTTATAATTATTGTTGAAATATCAATTATCTCATAATTAAATTAATTATTTTTAAATAAATAAATATAAATACATCCAATCTTATATATGTGACTTCTTAAGTTCACTGTTAGATTAATAATGAATCATGATTAAATTAAACCCTTTTAATTAAATATTTAGAATTAATCTCATTAATTCTAAATCCTAAAATTTATAATTAGCATCTAGTAACATATCATGAATTAGTTAATGTGAATTATAAATATGAACCTTTTTCAATTGCAATTACAATAGAATATAATCTTTTTTATTATTAATAAATGATTGAATGAAAAAAATTAATAAGAGATGTCCTGTTATATCATATATAACTAGCTTGTAAGGCACAATTCTAACAATAACATAATTTTTAATTAAAGTGAATTCAAATTAAAATATTATGATTAGTTTAAACTCAAGTAACTTTCGATATTAATTGAGCTCTACTTGATAATATCAAAACTTGGCTTAGCTCAACTTAATTCTACATCTAATAGTATTTTAAATAATATTTTCTAATTATTAATATGCTTATATAAGCTAACAAACTATGCCATGCCTTAAAAAATTTATCAATACACTAGGCCAAGCTAAATTTTAAGCATATTACAAACTTATAAGCTAGGCCAAGGAATTTTTATTGCAAAAAATATCTCACTTCTAAAATATATAAAGAATGAAAGAAACAAATAATAATAATAATATAAATACGCAATTTTGCATGAAACCCTTTAAACTTAAAGGATAGAAAAAATTATTAGAGAATTAACAAAATTTTCACTATTAAACTATAGAAAATTTATACTCTAACTTTCTCGCAAACTTGAATCCCTATTATACCCAATTCTCTCTTAAACAATTCTTTCAACCAACTTATACATGAAGGACTCTTTACATCATCATGCATATATATAATATGCAAAAACAATGACCAAATTTAATTAAAACTCAAAGTCTAACAAAAAACTTAACTTGAATAAAAAAAATTACAATAGAAAATTATCACAAATTGATAATAATCCTAATTTGAATTAGATAATAATTTAAAATAAAAAATAATCATAAATTTGTAATCATTAAAATTTAAGTTAAATTTAAATAATATCTACCTTAACACAAATTATATCTCTTCACTTAAGAATTTTATTAGGAATTAGTCTTGTCAAAACCTCAACAAAAGTTACTCTCTTCATATGAATCTTCGCACACTCCACCTTCTTATTCACTCCATTATATGCTTCATCATTTATACTTCTCATAATTGTATTTCTCATTAACTTATATAAATTCCCATTAATCTTTTTACCCTTCATAATGATTAACATACCTTTATTGATTTTCAGGACTTCATCTTTGGTAGAATGTTCATGACCTAAAGCATCCAATTTACATAAAAAAAACATATCTCATGTCCTTCAAATTCTTTATACTACCATTATGCAACTTAAGTTTTACATTACAAATACCTTTCATATTCATAATATTACCATTAGCCCTTTTAATAATTCCACATTGATAATCATTATACATATCAAACATCTTCTTTTACGCACAAACATGACCAAAGCAAGTATAATAAAAAAACCAACAATTATTAGGATCATTCTAACATTCATCATTCATTACAATTATATAATCTTCATCATTTTACGTGGTTGTAATACCAATAGTACTAGAATCAACTTTCTTTTTCTCTTTGATTCTCTTAAACTTCTCTAAATTATTAGCTAACTTTTCACACATCCATTTAAAATACTCGTTCTTATGATAGTAAAAATACTTTTTATCACTATAATCTTTTATTGGCCCCCTTGAATTGGATTTATAAGTGTTTTTGTTTAGGTTGCCACCACGATATGTGCTTCAGCCATGACCATCATTGGCTATATAAGCTGTTTTTCTCAACTTCTCATTCTCTAATATAGTAGAAATTGAATCTTCTATCTTTCCAATCAATAATGCAATTATCAAATTATGATAAGAATTTAGAATAAATGTTAACAATAGCAAAGCTTTATCCTTATCCTCTATTGTAACCCCCATACTCATTAATTAAGATGACAATTTGTTAAAATAATTTAGATAATCTCTCATATTTGTTCCTTCATCCATCCTTAGCTAGTATATTTTTTTTCTTTAAATACAATTAATTTATGATAGATTTTGACATATAGAATTTTTCTAGTTTCTTTCATAGATTAATAACACAAGTTTCATCCAAAACATAATATTTTAACCTAGGTTTCAAGTATAGCTAAATAGTATAATAGTCTTCATCTCTATCTCTCCTCAAGCTTCATTTATTATATTTATAAGGTTTTTTTCCTTTCTCATTCAGCATTTTAATTAGCCTTACTAAAATATCTTTCACTATACTCTGTTATAAGTTGAAATTATTTTTTCCATTAAAAAACTCCACGTCAAACTTGTTGCTTACTCCACCTTAAGGTTTCACCATCTCAATTCATAACTTTACACAAGATTGAACCACACCTTTGATTCTAGTTTTTAGGGAAAAATACCTCACTTCTAAAATATATAGAGAATGAAATAGACAAATAACAATAGCAATAAAATAAACACACAATTTTGCATGAAAAACCCTTTAAACTCAAAAGAAAAAACATTAAAGAATCAATAAAAATTTCACTACTAAATTATAAAAGTCTCAAACTCTAACTTTTCTACTAACCTTAATTCCAATTACACCTTATTTTTTTCTCAAACAATCCTTTCACCTAAATTATACACGAAGGATTCTTTACATTGTGTGTGTGTGTGTATAAAACAAGCAAAAACAATGATTAAAACCAAATTTGATTAGGACTTAAAATTTAATATAAAAATCTAACTTGAATAGCAAGGAAACTTACAATAGGAAATAATCAAAAAATTGATAATAATCCTAATTTGAATTGGAGAATGATTTAAAATAAAAAATAATCATAAATTAGTAATTATTAGAATTAGGTTAAATTTTAACAATTTTTTAGTAGATTTAACATTTAGTCCCTCATTTATTAAAAGTGGTAACTATTATATCCCTTAAATTTCATAACTAATGTTATTAGTTCTTTCTTTTTGTATTTGTTATAATTATTTATCCATCTCTTCACTCATATTACTAAAATAAATAGTGAAAAGAAAGAATATAACCGAAATGTAAGTATACATTTGATATTATTAAGGTGAGATTTAATAATCCACTTCAACATTTTTCATTTATTTTAATATTGTAAGTGAAAGGAAAAATAAATAATTATAACGAAAATAAAAATAATTGACTAATATTGCTAGTTATGAAATTTGAATGATATAATAATCATCACTTTTATAAATGATGTACTAAATATTCTTTTTACTCATTTTTTTATATAGGCCTAACATATTTTAAGTAAAACCTAACATGACTTAATCCACTTTTGCCCTTAACATCCACATGTAAAAATACTAGAATGAGAGAAAAAACCTCTCTTAGTGGGATCAAAACTAAGCTATCATTCCTGTTATTTGTAATCCATCAAATAAGGTTCATAGAACATAAAACTTCACCAATGGTCCATCAAATAAAGTCTATAACACTCCATTAATGGTCCAAGTGCTTTTATAAAAAGGCAATAATGTAATGTTATATATCCTATATGAAATTAAACTAATTAAAATAATTTTTGAATAGGAAATGATTATTTGACTATTATGATTGGTATTAAAATGAAAATTTTATAGAGAATAATAGAATTATTATTATGGAATATGGGGGTAAAGTAGTTAGGAAAAGGAGACTTATGAAATTCCTTTCCAATTTTACCTTTAAATTAACTTGGTTATTTCTTTAAAAACCTTAAAACCTTTATTTCCCATTCATTTACTCAATTCTCATCAACTTCTCCCTTACTTCTTCTTCTTCTTTCCAAATCTGACAAGGATCAAGCCAATAACTTTAAGCAATCATGAACAATTTCTAACCAAATCAAGGTAAATTTTTTTACTTTAAAGCTTTTCAGTGATTACTCATTATATTTTATTTTGGGACTACAAGGAATAGAGGATTTTGCATTAAAAGGTTTAATTTCTTAAGTTTGAAGTGATTAGGATAAGCTAACTACCGATCCAACCTTTAATTATCTTCCCCATACTTTATGTAAGTAAGCAATTTGCTTAAATTAGCATAATTTTTGCATGATTTTAAGAATGTGAAGCTAAGTTTATGAATTGATGATTTTGATAATGATTGGTATGATTTCTTATTTGTAACATGTTCTTCTAGTTAATTCTATATTAAATGTTGAGGTTATTGTTTGTTTCAAATGTGTATTTTGAGTTTGAGGATGTATAAATGGATAAGTTAAATGAACAGTAAAAATGTAAAAAAATTATAGAATCAAAGCTATAATCGACTATGACCTAGAGAGTTACTTTTTGAAGTTTTATAATTAACTACATAGTCAATTATAACCAAAAAGCTTACTTTCTAAAAGTCTATAATTGATTATACAGTCAACTATAAACTCTAAAGTTACTTCCTGGATAGTCAATTACATAATCAACTATTAGTGCCAAATTTCATCTATAGATTCCATAGTTAATTATATAGTTAACTAGTGCTATGTTTTTCATAGTGTTGCATATTTCATGGAATTTTATGATATTATGTTAATAAATTATTCATGTGGTTATTTATTTTGAATATGAATGTATTTATACTTAATTATTAATTCCAAAAATCCCAGCATAGGATGTTATTATATTCAAAATTATGATGTGTGACATGAAATTATAAAATTATGATATGAAAACTTGTTCTAATAAATATTTATGAAGAGATAAGGTAAATCTTATAGGGATAAGATTGGGTTTAAAAAGAAATAAAGTTAACTAAGAGTTACAAGCAGATTTGATTAATTTTTTACCTTTACTTATAATTGTTTATATAATTAGGGTAAAATGATGAAAATATTATTATTTATTTAAATCAATATGTATAGTTGCATCCATGTGTAATAAGGGTAGTTCAGATAGTGAGAATATTATTTATTTTTTTGTTATCTAATTTTAAGTAGATTATTTATTCATTAAGTCTAAACTCACCTTTTTTCTATATTTAATTTTGCATATGCTTTTGCAGTAACACCTCTATTAACTCTACAATAGGAGTAATTCGTCCACGAATCTTACTAGGTAAGGCAACAAATAGTTATTTTAAATATAAATAGATATGCTTTACCTAGGCCTTATGATGTGTAAATAGAAAGTAGGGAAATAGTAGTACTTTTTTATAGGTTAGGATTCGTCAAGCTAGCTTAAATTTCAATACACCACAATATGTAAGTAAGCTTAACTCCCTTACCTTAAAAACACTAGATAAATAAATATACATGTTAACACACACACACACACACACACACACACACACCTTGTCCTTATTACATAAATTACCTCTAATTAGCAATAAAATAAGTACCTATTATTAAGATAGGATTAAGTTAGGCTAGTAAAAATCACCTTATCGAGTTTTATGCTAGTCACAACCTAGGAAAGCTATGAGACATAATTATTAGAATTGAATTATAATATATATGTTCTATGTTATTTTGATATTTTGGTAATGTAATTTTTTAATTAAAATTACAAAATTATGCTAATTCATAAATTTATTTCAATAATATATTTGAGAAATTGAATTGAAGCATTTGAAATTTGTTAAATTCTTTATAATTTGCATTGCAAAGGAACAAAAATAAAAGGAACATTGGATTCAAGTGAGATTACAATCATTTAATTCCATCATTAATAAAAAAAATTGCCATGTTGTAGCCCTTTCAAATTGAACATTTAATATTCATCATTATACAATTAGATAATTAGATCTAATATTGATTGTGAAAATTTACAAATAAATTTATGTTAATTATGTCTAAACAAATCATGTTACATAGCATAAATTGTATGCAAATATAAAGGTAAGTTATTAATTTAAATAGATTACCTGAATTCAGCTATGAATCTATGATTCTGGCATGGTTGAACTTTTAGCACATGCACTCCCCTTAAACCTTAGTTGTCATAAGAGATAAAATGTCTATAAATCCTAATGGAAAGATCATAAGATTGCCTTAGGGTGAGTGTAAGGACTAGGGTTTCAGTAAATTAAGTTAAACTAATTCTACTTGACTAAACTAATTATATAATAAATACGTTAAAT
This sequence comes from Sindora glabra, assembly GCA_020226215.1. Classification (NCBI taxonomy): domain Eukaryota; kingdom Viridiplantae; phylum Streptophyta; class Magnoliopsida; order Fabales; family Fabaceae; genus Sindora; species Sindora glabra. The sequence continues at coordinate 92,886,341 of CM035226.1, forward strand.
TGGTTAAATAAATGCAACAATTTAAAATGGTTGAAAAATATATAAAAATTAATTTTAATTAAATTATTCAAGTAAAAAAATTATATGAATTTAACCAAAATCGATCGATTAAAAGCATTCTTAAAACTAAGTTTTGGCCTTTAATAACATTTTAGGACTTGCTAATAATATTTACCCTAAGACTAATATATCTCAAATACCAGAGATGTTGCTTACGTCTCACTACTAGTTTTTAAACCAAACATCACAATATAGACACATTCTTTGTAACTCTTTTTAGTCCTTCTTCTTTCTTCTCTAGTTTTAAGTATTAGTAATATAGGTTTTAAGGCTTTAAATTGATTCTTTCTTTTCACTATGACTTTACTCACATTCATCTTGAGTAAAATGCTTTCACTTTCCTCCTTTGTCATAATTAGCAATCTAATTTTTTACATTGTTAAAATTATTTTTTATATTCTCTCTCATCTTCAAATTTTTAAGCTAAAAATCTATTAGCTTCACAAAAAATCTATAAATACTCTAATTATACCAATACTATTTCATAGCAAGGTTAGAAAGCAAAAGTTTCAGTCTTTTCCATTTCTCATATCCAAAAGATGGACAAGACATAGTCTAATACAAAATAGAAATCCAAACCATATAAATAATCAAAAAGAAAAAGAAAATTTTAAACCTTTAAGACTAAATTGGCCCATTTGAAATTGATTATAATTGTTAACATTAGTTAAAATTAGTTATACTTTTTGAAATGGTTTGCAAGGGGTTTTCAAATTTCAAACCTAATTTTCTTTATCAATTTTAAAACATGGCATGAAACTAATTTAATTTGATTATGCACAACCTCAGTAAGGACCCACCTTATTTATAGAAATCCTCTTAAATTAAATACAACTATTAGAGTAAAGCCTAGTTAACGAGGCTTATATCAATGGTAAATCACTATAAGCCAAAATATCCATTATGAGCCTAATAATTTTATCTTTAGATATAAGCTTGTCATAATGCTAACTTGACATTCATGTAACTTAAGTCTTGTTAAAAATCATGAACCATGTAAGTACATAAGAAAAAATTCTAACATAAGAATAAGGGGCAAGAGGAATAATTTAACAAGATTCACCGATGAATCCATTGGCTAGCCTAATTTGTAAATTGAAAGGACATTAGGAAGAAATTTTAGGAATGTTAAAGACAAGTCAAACTAGATAGTAGAGGCAATTATAGATTGCACCACTTACTTAGGAAACTACCTTGTTAATTGAAAGCAACCCAGAGCTTTTTAAGAAGTAATACTCTAATTAATAAATGTAACATACAATTTTTAGTGGCTAACAAAGGGATAGATAAAATTATCCAAGTTCTTAAAGCCATTCTTTTAAATTTTAGAGTTCTAGCTAAAAAATATTCAATTTTTACTTTGCATATTTTGAAAAGGATATAAATTATTAAATTGTCAAGAATTTCCTTTATAAAAGCATAAATTCTTTTTTGTTATGTTATAATGTAAGTAATTAATTATTTTATTTAATATAATATTTATTTATGTAATTACTTTATGTAATTATTATACTAATTTTTAAATTTTATAATAATATTTACCATAAGAAATTTTATAATAATATTTTTACATAATTTTATTTATTAAATTTTATTTTAAATTTAATTTTATCATATATAAGTATTTATTTTTAATAAATTTATGTATATGTATTGACAATATGAATTAAATAAACTCATTAATTTTAATATTAAAATTTACTTATTATTATTCTATTATATATACATACATACATATATCTTAAATATTTTAATATATATTCAATATATTTTAATATTAAATATAAATTAATTGATTCTATATTTTTTTATATATTGTAAGATTAACACATTAATCCAATAGAATAAAAGTCATCAAATATAAACTTTTAGCCTATTAGAATATTTTGGATTGATTTTTTCAATAGGGTGAGACATTGTTCTTTTTTTTTTTCATATGCATCCTAGAAAAAACTACAATAATCCAAAACTAACTCTTTTTTTTAAGAGACTTTATTTTATCAAATTATTTATAAACAGTACATTAACCCAAAAAACACTAGATCTATCTATAGGTCACTTAGTCTGATAAGTATAGCCTTACAAAATATAAGGTTTGGTTTCTTCATTATCTAAATGCTAATTAGATTTATTCTCATTATTTAATTAATATTTAGGTTAAGTTTGAACCATGAATTTATGAATTAAATTGGCTTAGCCTAATTGAATTATATAAATTTATTTTCATTAATAAAATTATAAATTATAAAAAATAATTATATTTAATTATTTTTAATATAAAAATATTTAATTTAATGTAACTAAATAATTTATGTATTTAAACACCCTAATATCTATTTAATTGTATATTTTTATATAAAAACTTGTTTTTACTTAAAATAATAACAAAAAATATTTTTCTAAAATTTAAACAAGCCAAACTAAGCTAAATTTTTTAAAAACAAAAAGGTTGGACTCAAGTTCAGAATATTGCATTTTGCATAATTATGCATAAAAAGCTTAGCTTAAAGTTTGACAATCCAGCTCATGAAATTCTCTAAAAGGGACATGAAATCTTAAAGAATAAGATTATCCAAAATGTGGGGGATAAAAGAGTTAGGAAAGATGGCCTATTCCATTTTTTATTATCATTACTACGCATTTAATTGCCTCATATACAGTTGCATTATTGTCTTGAAAACACTAAAGTAACTCTATGTTCTGAGAAATTAATAAGTGATTTCTAACCTTCTTAAGTACAACATGATAAGACTTTCTAGGGATAGTCTAGAATACTTAATAAGGCTTCAACAGTTGCACTGCTATCATCTTCCACCAAACATGTTTTTTCTTAGGAAATTGTAGGCTATAAGAATAGCTTTGTAGATTATCAACATTTCTACAATAAATATTCATATTTATCACACCATAAACCCATAATACCATTTCCATTACTTTTTACCTAAAATAGATATAGATGCGTAACCTCTAGCCTATGTTACATCAACATTTAACTTAACAAATTTAGTGAGGGCTTTCAATATTAGCAGACCTTATACAATTGGACTAAAAGCCTAATGGCATCTCCAATTGGTAGTGCTTTAAAGGCCCTAACCCTTCCTTTCTCCTCCACAAATTCCCTTTCTATCTTCATCCAAAGCAACTCAATGTTAACCTTTTCACCTTCATGAACCTCTGAGTTTTAAGCCTTTCATATTTCTCATATCATAACTACCATAAACATTAAAATTTCTTTTCCTAACTCCCAATTGTACTTAGTTCCTAGCTTGTATGATCTTTACAATATCTTATTTGATAACTCATTAAATTGATAACATATTGAATTATGAAGATCCAATTATTCATCTCATTGCCACAACTGACTATATAATTAAATATTTTGATAGGTATTCAATGAAATTTATATTATTATGAAATTTTATAAATTTTATGAAAATTTAATATTTAACTATATCATTATATGCTTTATTTTTTCTTTGTGTTGTAACTTATTATATATATTTAGTTGTTTTGAATGTATAAACATGCATACACGAGATGATTAATGAACACAATTATAACTTATATATACTCATATATCATTGCATAGTTTTTTATCTAATGCATTTTTCACAAGATTTACTATGATATTTAAAATGTTATCATGTATATTATATACTAAAATTTTATATTTGTTAAATATAATTTAGTGTTGCAACTAATATAATCTAAAACTTATCAATTATTTTGGATTTAGTATGCAAGATTATGATTACCTAAAATGCAATAATAGGATGATAGAAATCATAATATAAAATAAATAATGCAATTGATGATGTATAAATAGGCATAAATTAGATTTGTAACTATGGATACAAGTCAGAGGGGATGATTTTGTTTTGATGCCTTATTAGATATTTCAAGACTTTTCATAAATAATATTTATTTTTTTTAAATAAAAGCTTTTGGAAACTCAAGGATAATTTATCCAATACAACAAAACAAACAAGCTAATATTCACCATATATATATATATATATATATATATATATATATATATATATATATATATATATATATATATATATATATATATATATATATATATACACACACACAACAATAACCAAGTTTTCACAAAGATTAACTTGCTAAATTTAAAACAAAAAGGGTAAAAAAGAACAAATACAAATTTTTATAAAGATTTATTCTTAATGGTATACTATAGTGATTGTATTCATTCTTCAGGCTTTTTTAAGTGTAAATATACTTTTTCACTATCTTTTAAAGTTCAACTAACTTTTGTTGATAATACAATATCAATCCACTTATTACAAGTAAATTTTTAAGAATGCTCGCTAAAATCTCTAAATGAAAAAGATCATTTATTATTATTCTTTGAAGATATTAGGATATTATATTGATTATATTTCCTATCATATATTATAGAATATATTTCCTATATTAATTAGCCTAATTTTCTTCAACATCAAAGTTTTTGATTTAGGATATTAATAGTCTTAACTTTAGCTTTATATTAATTCTCTTCATTATTTAGTATGGAACCATTGAGTATGAATAACTTGTATATTCATGTACACGATATAATTAATTTGAGGCAAAAAAAAAATTCTATTATGTAACTTAGTATTAGAGGCCTCAATAAGGTTTAAATATTTTTCTTTTCTCTCTAAAACAATCTTGGGTTAGTGTATTTTATCTTAGTGTCCTTGCTATTGTTTATTATTTTTTTCTTTAAAATTCATCAAATTATTTTTCTAAGTTTCTAATACCTACAAAAGATTCCTCATGTTTTGACAAATCTAATACTATATATGTCTACACATATTACTTAAAGTTATTACCTTGATTAATCATGCCCTTGAATTGCTCATCTAAAGGTTAAAAACAAGATTAAATAAAAGGTTGTTTCAATGGTATCACTTCTTCCTAATAATGTTATTAATCTATATCTAGTGACATGGTCTCATTTTTGTTTTGCCGCATTAGTATTTTTCAACCTACCATATGTTTGGGGTGAACTAACTTGATTGACCAATTTTGATTCACAACTTTAATTGACTAGTTAATCTATTTTCTTGGTTGGTTTTTTAGGCCAATCAAGTTCTTAAGTTTTTTAGTTGTCTTCAAATCAAATTTCTAGTCAATTTTTTTAACTTTAAGTTCAAGTTCTAGGTATTTGCTTTTGAATTTCACTTTAGTTCTTGGATTTTTTTCACCTTTACATTGTGGATTCTACCAAGCATATTTCCTAGATAATAAATGTTATGTTTGATGGTTCAAATTATAATTCATAAGCTCAAAGAATGTGCAGTTTCTTAAAACATAGAATTTTATGGTGAATTTTACTTGGTGAAATTCCAAAACCTACTAAAAAAGATGATAAAAATAAGAAAAATACACTAAATAATATAGAGAAATGAGATGACAAGATTATATCTTAACATAGTTTTGTAACACCTACGCTAATATTATTAAAAAGGATTTTTTCTGGTTTAATATTGCAAAAAAAAGTATAGGATTTTTTAGAATCTCATTATTCTATCTCTTATCATAGCCATAAATTTTAGTTATTTTGTTAACTTCATCATATCCAACAATAACTAAGACAAATCATTCATACTTATACTTTTGAATTACAAGCTTTATGGGATCAATTAGTTTTTTGTGATCTAGTCAAGCTTAGATCTAAATTTGCTAAGGTATATGTAATCTTTAAAATTGGCATGCTTAGCATTTGCTTATAGCACTTAGAAATAAGTTTGAGTCCATTCAAAGTTCTCTCTATTTCACCATAATTTTTTGCCTAAACTTGATAATATGATCAAGGATTTGATTTCTTACTAGAATTATTTAAGAAATTTTCAAGCTGAGCAATTATCATCTTTTGCTAATATGGTTCTTGCTACTTAAGTATCTCGTAAATTCTCCATAAGAGATATCCAAGCTTTTTTATAACAACTACATCTAAAATCTAGTAAATATACTATGCAAGTCCTTTTTATCACACTACGTACTTCTTTCTAATGGTTTTTTAAATCTACTTATTGTAATTATATGACCTCTAATTGCATTATTTTTACTTCTAACACATGACTCGTTATTGCACCAATTCTTCATATTGAAGATAATTTAATTATGCATGTTCAAAAAGCACACTTAAATTTTTTTTCTTTGATGTTTTTCATGTTCCAAAAGTTTCCTTCATTCTTAGAAACTAGCAATTTTTTATGATATTTCCCACAATTTTGACATTGTAGGAAAAGAGTGATCATAGGGAAAATTGTACCTTATATTCTTAATAAGCATTTATTTCTAAAGATAAAGGACTGTGTGAAATTCAAATTATCTTTATTCCTATAGTAATAAACCATGGAAAAGTAAAAAAAAAATCATTCACAAGATTTACTATGGAAAATTCAAAGTGTGTTAGTTAATTAGACATTCCCATAACATTTCCTATAGGAAACATTATAGGAAAACAATATATATTCAAGATTAATGTCGTGGCTCTTATTTTTTTATTTCTTTTTTCTCTTTTATACTACCTTTCCGCTATTTTTCTACCTTTTTCACTATTGATTAATGTTCATTATAGCTTTTAATCATATTTTCCATGCTCTTCATCAAAGGTAAATGTTATGACCTTCCTATGGTCATAACTAATTTGAAACTATTATAAACAATCTAGCAAGTCTTACCTAAGTTTATTAACAATTTATAAAGGAAAACTATTAGGGTTCAAATACCCCTTGGTAATAAGATAAAAATGCAATATATCAACAATTCAATATCATTCTGTAACTCTTTTAAACATGTTTAGGCTTATCTTAAAAGAGAAGTTAGACTAACTTATGATCTTAATCTCCCACGGGGAATAAGTTAGCCTAAGTAAAGCTTTATATCACATGTTTAAAATTAATGGTCTAAGATACCACATGTTTTTATCTAAACATAAGTATGACCCTATATTTAAAGGTACATACAATATGAAGTATCAAAATGAATATGGAGTAAACTACTACTAGGCTTGCAAAAAATGGAAAGATCCTATAAGAAGGCATAATTACTTATTATGAAGGAGATAATGGTGCATTAACTTAGGTATCTAAGAAAACAAATTAAAAAAAATCAAGTCTTAGAATTTAGTGAGAAACATTCTACTTAAACAAATAAATTTAATACATCACATCTTCAATAATTTTTACTATTTAGCCATAAGGTACCAAGCTCTTGTAAAGGGCTTACTTAAAGATAATTAAATTTTAAACTTCCAAGGTCTCCATAAAAGATTTAATTTAAATATCAATTATAGCACTTGTACTTGCTCAAGGAACATTAGCATATAATTCTCTTAAGAAAATTAAATTTTATAAGTATATATAATAGTTAAATCTATTTGTAACTCCTGATCATCCTTATTCTTTCATAAAACTAACCTTGTTCCTCTAAGGCATGCTTTATCCCTTCATAAATAAGCATATAAATTTGGTGCACAAGCCATAACATAAGTATCTCAACACTTCTAACATCATCATTGCATATATATTGCATAAGTTAATATAAAATTCGAGAATTTCAATCACAATTCAAGTTCTCATAGAATAATAAGTTCATCTTGCACTTTATTATGCATACTAAGTCATACATATCCATGATAAGTATATAGGAGAGGAACATCTTAATTGAATACTCTTAAATATGTAAAAATGTAATAAAAGGTAGGATGAATTTATTTAGGCAAAATAAAAGGACTCTATACCTTACTAAATTGATTACCTTGACCTTTTTGCTGAGGTGAATCTATTTAGGTTAGATAAAAAAAAGAATTAGGCTTGATGAATCAATTTATGAATTAATTACCTTGATGATCTCTATTAAGGTGAATTAATTTAGGCTAGGTAAAAGTAACTCCATACTTTAATGAATTGATTCATAAATCTTTTACTTTAAGAAATTTTGCAAGTCTTTTATGCATTCCACTATTTATCTACTACTTTGTGGCCTTAAATCTTATCTATTAAAAAGTCATATTTGATGAATGATACGTTATAACTATAAGATCTAACATAAATATCTTAAATCCAAGATTTATAACACAATCATTTTTAGCTCCTCCAAACCCTATACTAGCCAAAATGCAAAAAATAAAAGGAATTAAGCTAAAATTCAAGTAGAATGTTACTTAAAAATTTTAAAAAAAATGGAGTTTGGGGTAGGTATTATGGTGAATCAAATAACTATACATCCAAAAAGGAAAAGTTCCAAATTAGGGTATAAAATTCTTAATGTTTAACTTCAACTAAGTCTTTAGCAAATTTCCAATGGAAATAAAAATATCCAACAATAAAATCTCTTAAGGTTAAATGTGTTAAGAAATTTGTAACTTGATTGATTGAAGATGAAGAAAGAGATAAGGATAAAAAAGATAATTGGTTATTGAATGTAAGGGTTGCTTGGGAGTAAATAAAAGACTAAATAAAAAATAAGGAGAGAATAATAAGGTTTTATTAAAAAAGATCCAACTACTCCCAAAGGTAAAATAGGAAAATGGTAGTGTGATCCCTCCTAACTTCCTCAATTAATTTTTCTTATCTTATAAAACTATATATTAATTTAATAAAGAGATAACACTAACACTTGCCATTATTATGCCATCCTTTCATAAATTTATTTAATCATAACGGTTTTATCTTCCTTTCATTATAAGTTCACATACTTAATGGTCATTTAAATATTTTTTCTCTTCTTTAAATCACTTACTTATTGTTCAATAAACCAATTAAATTTCCAAACCCTTAATATCAAATTTGAACACCTTTAGCATTATGATTCTTAACTAAATATCTTTAATACATAATTAATTATTAAAATGCTTGTCTTAAAACTACTAGGTATAATGGTACTTTTGCTTAACAAAATTCATCCCCAAAATCTCATAAGCACAGTATAAAAATTTTTAGTTAGCAAAAAACTATAAAGTTAAGTCTTGAATTTTTTTTATTGAATGATTGAGGGTATTTAGGCCACATATCAACCTCAAGTTTCCAACTAAGTTCTTCCTTACCATGTTATTCCCATAGAAATTTCACTAGTGGTATCTTTTTTTATCGCACTTTCCAAATTTAGCGATCAAGAATATCCACGTATATTTCTTTGAATATTAGCTTCATGTCCAACTAAAAAAGCTCTTCTTTAATAATGTGCATGACATTAAGCACATATTTTTGAATTATGAACATATGAAACATAAGATGGATGACTTTAAGCTATCGAATAGCTTTAATCACTAGCTTATGGCACTTATATGCTTAGTGATATGAAAAAAGCCTAATGTAGTAAGATATAAGTTTGCTCCTTTTACCAAATCATATAACTTCTTTCATTAGTGAAACCTAAAAGAAAACTTTGTCCTTTCCTAAAATTCTAAGTCCATCTTTCTCTTGTCTATATAGGACTTTGCCATCTTATGTAGCTTTTAATTGATCCTAAATAATTTGTATCTTTTATAAAGCATCTATTACAAAGTTAAGCTACAAGAGTTTAACTTCATCACTTTTAAAGTAACCAATTGCAAATACAAATTTCTGGTTATACAATCCTTCAAATAGAGCCATTTTAATACTTGACTAATAATCATGGTTGTAAGCAAATTTAACTAGCAATAAATATCTTTCCTAATTTTTTTATATTCAAGGGCACAATCCTTAAGCTTGTTTTAACACTTGAATTATCTTCTTTAATTATCTATCCATTTGAGAATAGGATGTCACACTAAAATGTAACTAGGTTTTAATAGCTTGTTAAAAATACTATCAAATGTAAGCTATAAACTAAGTACCTTCTTTCAATAAAATGGATATACGAAATCCACGGAGTGGGATTATCTTGTTTAAGTAAACTTAGGCATATTAATCCACATAATAGGTTACCTTAACTGGTAAAAAGTATGTAAACTTCATTAATTGATCTATTATAACCTAAATAGAGTCATGCCCCTTCAAAGTTTTAAGAAATTTGAAAAAGAAAGCTATTGTCACACATTCCTATGTACATTCCAAAATTTGTAAGGGTTAATGCAAACCTACCAGCTATTGATGTTCGACTTTCACTTATTGGCAAGTAATGTACTTAGTCACATACTCTAGGACATTTTCATTTTTTTCATTTTTTTCCTTTTTTTGCCAAAAAATTTCTTACAAGTCATGGTGCGTTTAAACTAGAGTTATTGAAATGGATAAAGCCTATGGGCTAACTCATTATCCAACAAGTTTTGAAAGATTTTGGCCTCTATTTTGGAGGCCCTAACAGTTACAAGTCATAACTAGCTCGACTTGTGAAAGCTTGAGGCCTACATAAGCTAACGTCAGATGACCTATGAAATTTTTATATATATATATATTTCTAAATTTTATATAAACTTATACTTTCAATCTATATAAAATTACATTTCTATTTTTCATTTTTAATTATGTAAGATTATATTATAGATAATTTATAGATAATATTTTTATTTTGTACGTATTTTTTAGCTTTTTATATATAATATTTTTATAAATATATATAATTTTAAAATATAATATGGCTAATTTATGAATATATATATAATACTTTTGAATAATTTTAATTTTTTATTTAAAGTTGAGAATTTTTTAAAAAATTAAAAATTAAAAAAAAATTACAAGCTAGCTCAGATTCACAAGAATTAGACTAAAACCTCTATATTAGAGACTTATAAAAAACTAGACGGATCCAACTTACTGGATTTAACCATTAATCTACGTGGGTCGATTAAGCCTGTCAATTTCTCGCATCTAATTTTAGCTACCCTTAGATGTATAGAGTATGAAAGGCAATGAGCTTCATATAAAAATTTATTTTATTCACAAAAAGGGAAATACAAATGCCTTTGCTATCGAATCATACCCTTTTCATTAATAGTAAATCCAATTCAATGATTTGTGGTTACTTCTAATGTTAACGTAAAGTATAAGGGATCAACCTTTTGGGATTTCTTCCATCAAATAGCTAGTTACTTTAGCAATACTCTTTAAGTATTGGATTGAAGATTGACTAAAATTAATGTGACCATTATTTATAAATAATTTGTATATTCATGTACATGATATAATCAATAGAATATAATTTACTTTTATTCTCAATTATGTAATTCCAGAGGTACCTCACTCTAAGATTACTTAGAAAATACAGGAATATTGATTTGAAAAAATGCATATCTTAAAAGATTTGATAATATGATGAAGGACTAAGAAGTTAAGGTTCAATCAAAATAGCTTAAACAATTGATGGATAAAACCTATTGAAAGTTCATAGTATAAATACATAATAGCCTCATACAATAATACATTACTACAAAATAGTTAATTAATGTTGGGTGTTTGGAGATTATATATTGAAAAATGATTAACATGTAATAAGCACTATAGTATGTATGATTTTAACATTAGTTAGTAAACTATGGTAAAATATAAAAATAACATTGATTTTTATTCCAAAAAATCAACATCATTTACGTTTCAACCATCTTGAAAAATAATATTAAACATCATTTACTTTTTAAAAATTAATGTCTAATACTCATAACACTATGTCAGTTTATTTAAATAACAAACATTGTTTGTCCATCCATCCTATCTACTTAAACCCCATCCCTTAATTTATCATTCTCGTGTCCCAAACCCTAACCCCATTCATATGCTCAGACCCCTAGTTCCTCACTCCTTTGTTCTAAGCCCTAACTACATCCTCATATTCCTTGCTTTTCTATCCTTTTTATTTCTCTTACATTCCTAACTAGATGTAAAAATCTAACATCTTCTATTACTCTAAAGAATTTCAATTTAAATAACTTAAATAGCTACCCTTATAAACTAAATAATATCATAATTAGAAATGGGTGCTTCAATAAATTTACCTTGATATTCATTGCTCAATATATAAGATTTGCACTTCCTAAAAAAGCCTTCTAAATACAATACTTATAGATGTAATAAGCATTCATGAAAATTGGTGCACTACATATTTTTATATAAATAAATAGTAGATAATGAGAAAAACTATCAAAAAATATGAATAAGATCAAATTTCTTACATTTGCAAACCTGCAAAAATTGTATCAAAATGATAGGTAATAAAATAGGATCGAAGAGGAAACCAAAAATTATAAATAGTAGATAATAAGAAAAACTATCAAAAAATATGAATAAGATCAAATTTGTTACATTTGTAAACTTGCAAAAATTGTATCAAAATGATAGGTAATAAAATAGGATCGATGAGGAAACCAAAAATTAAATTGCTAATTAAAGAGTACTAAACATTACATTTGCAAACCTACAAAAATTGTATCAAAATGATAGGTAATAAAATAGGATCGATGAGGAAACTAAAAATAAAATTGCTAATTAAAGAGTGCTAAACATTATATATTTAACCACATATTTTTAAGAAGTGCTAAACATTACATATTTAACCACATGGTAATTAAGCTTTTAATCCTATAAAATAATTAATAAATAAAAATATAACTAAAGAGAATCATCTTAAGATTGGAATGAAAGTATACTTTATTAAATAAAGAATCATTTCAGGGTTGGAATAGCTTTAAGATAAAATTTGCAAATAGCATCATATTTCAATTTTTTATCTTCAAGTCGCACTCTACTTTATCCCTTTTTTTTCCAATTTGCATCCATGGTCTAAGCTTCCATGTTAGCAATTGAAGTTCTTAATACAATTATGCCATTTTATTGAGTAATGTTTAACATTAGTTATAACAAAAAAATTGATGCCATAATAAATGACTATCTCTTTAAAAATATAAATTTATTTTCTTCTTATTATAGAATTAAACAAAATAACAACAAATTAAATATAAATGAAACAAGAATGAGAAATGAAACAATCTATTATGAAAATATATTATTTTATTTTATATATTTCCATATCAGTACATGAAAATATACTACAAAAAAATTGTTATTTATGATAAATAATAAACTTTACATTTATAATAAACATTCATGTAATCTTTATAAAAATTAAAATGAAAAGTAATTATCATCTATTCATAATTCCTTTATATTGTTTTATGGCTTCTGGGTTCAATTAATTTTGTATCTATTGCCTTGAGGTGCTTAATTGATTTATTTATCATGAGCCTTTCAAGGTTTTTATGTTTCAGTATGAAAATAAACATACTTCTTACTCTATGTGTATCAATTTTGACATAGCATATAGAGAAAGTAACATGTCAATTTTCATGTTGAAACACAAGAAGCATTAAGGAAAATGAAGAACTTAAGCACCTCAGCCTCAATAGGAGGACAATATATACCATTAATGCTACACAATTAAAAATGCTTCAAATCTTTTGATCATAACAATTGTATCAAATCATAAATATGCTCATGACCATTTATTTGAATGCAAAAAATAATTGTGATTTAATGTGATGCTTATGACCATAAAAGATGACTAATGAGATTGAGACGAAAGGTGTAGATTGTAATATTTAACATTGAGAAGGAACTTGAAACTAGAATATCCCCAAGTTCCTTCAATTAAAGGACTTGAGTTCATACTTTAATAATGAATAGAAATATTCTAAAAGAATTTGAAAGGATTTTTGTTTGAAGTCCTTACAAATGCTTTGTAAAACTCTTATGTTTATGGTCAAAGTATGAATATAAGTTCTTATAAGGAACTTAGATTGATTTTATAACCTTATAAAAGACTAATTTTTAGAATTCATTAATAGAAAAGGCTTCTAAAATGAAAAGTGTAGACTATAATATTAATATTACCTAGACTATTGACGAAATCTAGAAATCTTTTAGAGTTTTTTCCAAGGTGTGGAAATAAATTCTTGTAAGAAACTTTGAAAGTTCTATGGACCTTCCAAGTAACCATGGTAATATCGAATACCAAGATCTACACTTCCTAACTTAGAAGCTTTCTTTTTAATGCAAAGGATATATCTTGAAAGATCATAGATTTAATGTCAGAGAGCCCTATTTATAAGCTAAGAATAAAATAATTAGATGTTAATTATTAATTAAAAATTAATATCGTAAGTTTGGCTATATATGTAGTTTTAATGACTTAAGATGTTGTTTAGGTACAAAAATGTTGTGTAAATTATTAATGAATAATCACAATGATAGATATGGGCTTGATGACAGTTAACAAAAATAATTGACATTGTAAGTTATTCATTTGTTACCATTGTTACAATTATCTTCAGTTTTATTCATTTAGACTTCTTCAGTTTCTTTCATTTAAAGTTCTTTATAAATTCATTCATTTAGATATGTTGAATTACATTTATTTAATTTCTTTATAAATGGTATTTATTTCGACATCCTCATATATTTTGAGAAAATGTCATCATGTTAGACCTTGGTTAAACCTAGAATCAAAGTTTTTATATTTGTTGCTTTCTCAAAATTATTACAAATTCAAATATGAAAAGAAAGTTATTTTAAATCAATTTAATACAAAATGTTATATTTATTTTGATATATCTTCTCTTTATTAATCCATGTAATCTAAATGCCTATTATAAATTTTTTAGTAACACTAACATATAAATGAACAAAGAGAAATAATTCTGTAAATTTAAAAAATTTTAATTGTCATTACTCTATTTATAATAAAAATACAAACATATGAGTAAAGAAAATAATATCTCTGCAAACTCCAACATTGTTACTCAAATTTCTTTCATTTGTATACTTCATTGGAAGATAACAAAGTATATAATGAGAGAGAATAAAAGGTTAAAATTCTCTCATTATACACTCTTTTAATTAAAGTGGAATAAGAGTTCAATAACTCTTCCATTCCTTAACTCTTCTATTTCACTTTTACATTATAAAAAATGAAAAAGTATATAATGGAAGAGAAACAAAGGTTATAGTTATTTAATTGTATGCTCTTTTGATGAATGTAGAGTGAGAAATCAATGATAACATTATGTATCAAACTCATCATACTCAAGAGCATATTGGAAAGATGTTAAAAAAGTTCATGTGGAAATATAGAGTTTAAGTGGGAGATTTATAAGGAAAAAATAAATGTCAGTTATTAAACAAAACTAACATCATATGATTTTGCAATTTCCAATGTGATTCCTTAAATGATTCTTAAATGATGGCTATTAACTAGGATCAACATCTTATACTTTTGTCATTTCCAACAAAACTCTTAAAATGCCTTTTAGGCGATGGTTATTGACTAAAATTGATATCTTATAATTTTACGATTTCTAATGAGACTTTTGAAATTCATTTTAGATGAAGGTTGAGTTTAAAATTGATGTTCTAAATTTCCATGCAATATTTAGATGTCAGTTCTATTTTTATCTATCATCTTAAATTTTTATATAATTTTAAAAATATCATTGTATTAAAATAAATATTAATTTTATTATAAATCAATGTGTATCGATTGACATAAATCATTGATTTTATAGCAATGATATATGGCTATATTCTAGTTTAAAAAATTGCTATAATGTAATGAGATATGTGACTTTCTAAATTTTGTATTAAAACATAATCATTATTTTTTTATGATTAAATATATTTCCTTTTTGTACAAAAGGAATTAGTTATTATCTTGAATTTCAGTTAACTTAATCGATTAGCAGGCCCATAATTTAAAGAAATTAAATTTAATATTTAATTTATTATTAATGTAAAATATTTTATATTATCAATAAATAAAAATAAACATATTATAAAAAATAATAATTAAAATTTTTGAATAATAATAAAAAATTTAATAATTTTTAATTGATATGAAAATACTTCAATGAAGAATAATATTAAATTCTTATTTAAAATTCCCAATCACGTAATCGATGAAACCAAATTCCATGACTCTTGGTATTGGCTTAATTGATTAACTTTCTATTATATATAGCAATGATTAGATAATTATTTGTCGGCCAAAAATATGCAGCTCCTAATCAACTAGTTTTCTGAAAAATGATTTTTCAAAATTCAATTGATTAATTTCTTCTTTAAAATTATTTTAAAATTATTCGGATTATTATAATCTTAATTTTTTTCTGATAAAACATTAGGCGGAATAACTATGAATTTCTCCTTTTTCCAATAAATATTATTCGCAAAATTTGATCCCTTTACTCATTAATTGATAGATAAAATTCCTCTAAGATGAATATACTCTTCACTGAAAAATCATAAAGAATCATATCAAAAGTTTGATAAATATTCCTAATTAATATTGCTTAACGACAAAACAATTGGAAAATGGGTTTTTACGCCCTTACAATTTGGAGAGGAGTTGCGTGATCTGTTTTATTCAAAAGTTGACTTTTTTTCATAAGATTTATAATTTTTTATATAAAACTTAATTATAACGTTTTCATAAAATTTAAAAGTGTATGACCATAAAATTAAACCTTTTCATATACTCACAACATAAAAACATTTAGAAATTTTATGAAAAATCTATAACTTTTTATTAAAAAAATTGTAAAATTTTACAAAGGACTTGTAAAAAATCATATCTTTTTTTTTTTTCATTTTAAAGAAGTAATGAAGAACAAACGTCGCTGTTATGTCATGTAACAAATGCTACGCCCGACAGGAGCGTTCAAATTTGATGCCGAGGCTTTCTTTGGCGCAAATTTCGTTCCTTGCCGTCTCCTGGATGTGTGGACGTAATCAATTTTAGTGTTGTGCTTTTAAGTTTTTATGAAAAAATCAGTTAAGGGAATAAGTATTTTTATTATTAAATTATTATTTTTGTTAAAATTTATAATTCTTATTTGATTTATTTATTTTAAAATTTTATTTTTATTTAATTCATTTACTTTAAATTTTATATTTTCACCCTAAATTTTTAACTTGTTTTGTTTCCAGGAATTTTCTGTCACAATACTAAACCAGAGAAACATTCAAATTTGGAGACTGTCTTTCTTGTTGTTCAAGTGGCATATCTGAATGAGAAAACTTGATATTATTTTATTTAAAAGAGTATATAATGTTTTTTTTTTATAAACAATGAGTTTAATAGAATTATAAATTTCATAATTTATAAAAAATTTAATTTTAAAATATAATAATTTACTTAATATATATATAAAATTTTAAAATAATACAAGGTATCACTATTATGATTCCGATAATTTTAAATTATTTAAAAAGGGGTATATATAACAGAACGCCTTTCGTAAACGTGTAGTTCCCATCGCGATTGAGTGTTGCAGTTTCCCACATTCGATTAATTATTCAAAAGGCCAGGGCTCCCCAAATTGAAGACGTTCAATTACGGAATCGATGACGTCGTCAACGAGATGTCACACTTTAATGTTTGACAAAATAAAAAATCTCGGTTGAATTTTTCTTCGTCAACCTTAAGTACTTGGGCCTTTTGGTTCAAACGTAAGTAGGGAAGAGAAGGGGAATTGAAAACTTTCATCCCTTTCTAATGTGTTTAATTCAAAAAATTTTGATTTTTTTTCTATTTTTATGATGAAATTATTCTAGATAAAATAATAACAATTCTTTTTAATTTTTAAGTATTAATAATAAAATAATAATAATTAATTAATTAAAATGAAATTAACAATGATAATAATATTAAAAATAAAATAATAATTATAATAATATAAATAATAAAATTATTAATAATATTAATAGAATAAGCATATCAAATATTAACAACAAAATAACAAAAAATTACATATTAATGATAAATAAATGATGAAATCAAAAAATAATTATAATAATATAATATTATTAATTATTAATACTAAAATAATAAATAATTATAAAAATAATATACAATATTAGTTAAAAGGGATAAAAATATAATAAAATAATTAATACTATTAATAAAATAATAAATAAATAAATAATAAAGGTAAAAAAGATAATAATAAAAAATAATTATAACAATCAATAATTTTTTTCGTATTAATTTATAATAAAGTGAATCAGGGAAACTTAATTCTTTTCTTACTTAAACGAAATAAAATTAATAATTATGAAATATTTATTCTCTTTCTCTTTTCATTTCTCTTTTCTTAATTGTATCAAAGAGCCCCTTAGAATAAAGGCAAGAAGTTATTGATAGGCTAAATTATACATAACTTTGTTCCACTAACCTTCTAATTATAAGTGATGCATTCAACCTTTTTTATCTATTACACTTAATGAAATAAATTATTTTTCTATGACATCAATAACTAACACTACAAAGTACATTTCTACGTATCAGTTAATTAACCTTCTATTTTTTTTAATTTTAAAACACTAGTTTAACACACTTCTATCTCCAAATTTTATCATTTGTGATGTTGAAGATTCAATTCTCGGACTTGAAGAGATATACCAATCTCAATTTTTCATTGTGAACAATTTTGAATGAATATTTATTTTATAATATTAATTATTCATATGATTAGCATATGGATTATCTTATTGAAATTAATGTGAATAAAAATTTAACATAAAAATGTATAATTTACAAAATTTAGGCAAGTCTTCTGTGCATTCCTATAATTTAGAGGTTATATGTTTATTGCAAATAGTGGAAACGGTTCTGTGTATTTTTTTTTAAATAAAAAAGTTACTAGGCTTATATGGGATCTTGCAACCTTTTTAAGAAAAATTTTAGAAAATCAAATTTATTTGCAAGTCGTTTTATAAAATGTTGTCACATTTTCAAACGCTACTTCAAATTCGTTTATGAAGCATGAAAGTTGCAATTGTTTTATGAAAAATTACAATTACAAATACAATTTTAATGAAATACTTTACGAATCATTTGATAAAAATTGCAGGATTTTCACATGCCTAAAATATTCCAAGTAATCTTTAAAAAAAATAGTAATTTTTTTCTGTAAATATAAAATTTAACATTAAATTTGCACAAAATTAGTTCGAGCTAATACATAGCCATCATGCAACAATTCTTAGTTTGTTGCAACCAGCTTTTCAAATGCGCAAAAAGAAAAAAAAAAAAAAGAAAGAAATTGTTGCCAGATATTTTTTTGGTTTGCATCAGGTATACTTCCATCCAATCAATAAGAGTACTAATCGCAGAAGTTGTTATTAGATGTCAAAGACAGAGACTTCTTCTAAATAAATTTTCTCAAAGTCTAGATTAAACTCAAAATATCTCATTTAAAATATTCAAATTCCTTCCACTCAAATGAACTCATGTTAGTAATTGTTGTCATATACTACAATGAAATTTTATAACTTTTAACATTAAACTTGCATGTAAATTTTAACCTTAATGTTGCACAAGTTTTGAAAAGTAAAATTAATTCTAAATTTTTATCTCATAATTGCTTTGAGTGTTCATCTGTTTGTACCTAAATCTGAACTGGAAATTCATAATTTGACTTAAAATTGCGAAATTGGATTTATAGATTTTGTGGTAATAACAAAGTTTTCTCTTTTAATTATTATTTTGAGTTATTTAATTCATGTGATAAAATTTAGATTTTGATTGTACGTTGAACAAGTTTTGGTTTCCATTATAAGATTCAACAAGTGGATAAAGAAAAAAAAATAATATGACTAAAACTATAATATATTAAAGCTCCATTTCATGCAACTAGCTAATAAGTTAACTGATAGTTGATAAGTTACTTGATAGTTGATAAGTTAGTTAATAGTTAATAACTTATAACTGATAGTTGATAAGCTAACTAAAAGTGTTTCGTAAAATTAACTGTTTAACTAACTGAAATTATAAAATGACATGAAAGGACATATTAATAGAAATATATATAATTAAAATAATTTATATTTATTTAAAAATAAAATTATATTAATGTAATTAAAAAGTTTAAAATAAAAGTATAATTTTTAATATTTTATAAATTTATATATTTATTTATTTATTTTTTATTTTATTATTTATTATAAAATTATAATTACTTAAAATATGATTAATTATATTTTATAAAAATTATTTAAATTTATATTATAAAAGGTATGAGTTATAAATTAATAAAAAGAATAAGGATAGATTTGAAAAGAATTTAAAAAAAGAATAGCTTATAAGTTATAAGTTACTCTAGATAACTTATTAAATTAGAGTTTATAAGTTATCTAGAGTAACTTATAAGTTAGCGTGAAAACACCTTTGAAAGTTAACTTTCAAAGGTGTTTTTCACGCTAACTTATAAGTTACTCTAAATAACTTATAAATTCTAATTTAATAAGTTATAAGGTAACTGATTTGTTGTGCAAAATGGAGTCTAAGAGTATAAATTGACAAATCAAATAATTATAATATTGACTTAAAAATAAATTATTTAAAATAGGATACCATACTATAAAAAGAGAACAAATAGACAAATAATTGTGCCGGGAATCCCACGTAATGTATTATACTAGTTCATGAAATCTCTCATAAGATGATCCATGTGAGAAAATTAAAAAAAAAAACAAAAAGAGCTGGTGGATACGTGCTTAGTTTATCATTTAATAAAATGTTCTTTTTAGTATACGTGCCATTTTAGAAGTACTTTTTTTTTTCTATTGTTTTCCTAGAAGAAAAGAGAGCTAGCGTTGATGTTTGTGTTTCCTTTCTGTATTACTACTGGATTACTTTTACTTTTTTTTTTTCTAATTTATTGGAACAATCGCATAGAATCTTTCTCATTTCAAAAATTTCACTGCCGAAATACTTACTGTCATTAATGGAAGAGCTAGCACTTAAACGGGAAATGGAGAAATAGCGTGGAGCCTTCGAGCCTCACTCTTATTCTTATCAATGGATAAACCTGCCAATAAGAAGTCATTCCATCAGCATACAAAATTACTCTTTTATTGTAAAATGTTGGAGGTGAGCCATAGTTGTAAAGTGCGATTGTCATTGCAATTATAGTAATATTACTATTTATAAAGTTATTGACAAATATAGAAATATGGATTAATTATTATAATATAAAATTTAGAAAAATTATGATATATTATCAAATTTAACTACATATTAAATTTATCTTTTTTTAAAGTTAAATCTTACACATTTTATTTTATCAATATATTATTTAATTAGTAGTGTATTATAAATTTTTTCTATAAAATTACATAAAATTATATGGTTATGATATGGTTACTAATAACAATATTACACATAAAAAGAAAATTTTTTAATATTACATAAAAATTCAGTATTAATTTTATATAATTTTTATCATGTGTATTATTCTTTTCTTATAAAAGTTAAATGCAAGATGCATCTCAATGTATTTTATGAAATATAAATCAAATTTAATATTAAGAAAAAAAAATACCCATGATAAAATTATATGAAAGTGAGGCTGAATTTTCGCTGCTCTTAGTGTTACGTACCGGAATTTTAATCCTCAGACAGGCATAGCTATCATATATTTCAAAGATTAAGTGCTTTCCAACTAAGGTGTAAGTATCCATCTCTTTCTTGTCCCCCAATCAACACGTTCTTACTTTTGAATTCATGATCTTCGGGAGGAGGCGATTGACCATTTGACCAGAATCATTGGAAAATTCTTTTAAGACCCGCTTTCTTCATTTTTATTGCAAATCGAAGCCTCAGAAACACATATCGCAAGCACAAATAGAGAACAAAGGGCGACATGGCGGGGTCGGTCGGAGTAGCAACGCCGGTGATTAAAGTAGCAGCCCTATGCGGTTCGCTTCGAAAAGCTTCATACAACAGAGGGCTTATAAGATCTGGTACAGTTTTAAATTTTCTTTCTTTCTTTTTTTTATACAGTTTTAATTTAAAGCATATTTCATTTGAGCTAGAAGGGTTATTTTCTAGTTTAACATTTGAATTCATTTATAAACTACTGGTAAGTTAAATTAACTTTTAATCCTTGTGGTCTGTTGGATTTATAATTTTGTCTTTTTACTTTTTTAATGGTTTTTAAATTTTATTTTTATTTGCAATTACCTCTTTTCATATGTCAATTTAAGAGAAAATTGCGCTTATCCAATTGGTGTTTTATCCTGTTTTTTAACTTTCGTTTTGGTATATTTGTTTAAAAACCGTTGTTTAACTTTTTTATATTTTGGAAGCGATAGAAATGTTGACCAAGGGAAAAATAAATTTTGATTCACAAAAAAATAATAATAATGTATTTGAAGAAAAGTGAGTTTTCTTTTTCATAACAAAAAATATTTTTTTAAATCATATCATATGATATAATCTTATTTTTCTTTCCTACTTTCTTTTATTTTCTCCATTCTCTCCTGTATATTTATCTCTCTACCCTCTTTTGCTTTTCTTCTTCGTTTATCACTACCTCTCTTCTCTTAGACTTTAATGATTTTTATCTGCAATTATTTAGGAACTTCAACCTTATTTATAACAATAATTGCCTTTTTATTCAAATGATAAACTAATTTATGTTAATAGTAAATTACCCTTTTTTTGTCACACATACAAACAGTTATAAGTGTTAGGAACTTATCAAACCTACATTAATGAAAAAGCCTGCAACAAACTTAAAACAAAAGAAAAAGTAAATTACTGGATAACTATAAAAAATTAGATAAAAAAATTGCTTTCCCGGAGATCGATCATGGTCCATGAAATCCATACGCATTTCCATGTTTGTTGAGAAGCTGTGAAATCTTCCCTTGTCGCTGACCAAACAAGGAACATTGAACCAAACGCTAGTCATATTTCTTTGAACTTCGTCGCTGGATTCCTATGCTTCTGTGCGAAACCTTGTACTTTGTCTTTCGAGTAGCCAAGATTTTGTGTAACTTGGTTAGCTGCTTAACGCTGCACCTATCCCTAGCAGAAATTAATCTTGGGGATAGATCCTTGGAAAAATTGACTCATGCCTTAGTTGTTGTCGACCTTGTCACCAAATGTCCTTGATGTCGAAAAACTGCGTAGGGAGTAGTTGATTGCAATCAAGCAAAAACTGTTTACATTGTGGTAGATGGTGCCATTGGGTAACCATGCAAATGGAGTTTTGGTCTACTACAAGAAGGGAGTAAATTACTCCCTGTTTAGAATTATAAAAAAAAAGTTAAAAATTCAATTTGTTTAAAATTAGATATATGAATAATTTTACATTTAAATTAATTTTAAATAAATTTTTTTTTTTTTGTGGTTTTGAACAAGGGAGTAAATTCAGATCCCTTTTTTACGCATGGAATTTTGACTTTGGTAATTTTGATATACTGAATGTAGCAATCGAACTAAGCAAAGGAAGTATTGAAGGTGTGGAAATAGAGGACATTGATATTGCTGCGCTGCCTATGCTCAACACTGATCTTGAAGAGCATGGCAGATTGCCGGCTGAAGTTGAAGCTTTCCGCCAAAAAATTCAGGAAGCAGATAGCTTTCTCTTTGCATCCCCGGAGTATAATTTCTCTGTCTCCGGTACGTTTCACTATTTCATTTTTACATTTATATTTCATGTAATCACTGTGTGGTATATTTATAGAGTAAACATGATAATTAATTTCTCATTTATGAAGGGATAATTATTTTATTTTTCAAATTTCATAATTAATACTATTAACATTTTATTTTTGTATTTGTTATAATTATTCATTTCTCTTTTTACTAGTAATATTAAAATAAATAATAAAGAGAAAGACTATAATTGATTAACAAGCATTTATTTAACATTTTTAAAGTGATATTTATTAATCAACTTTAATAATTTTATTTATTTTAATATTTTAAGTGAAAGAAGGAACGGATAATTATAATAAATACAAAAGATATTAATAATATTAATTATAAAATTTAAATAACATAATAATTATTACCTTTGTAATATTTATTCCAGCAACCTATGAAAACTTATTACATTTTTCATTTTTTTTATATTTATATTATTTCATTACACTTACGAAAGATGTAACATGTGACAGTAGTATTTTGCGTGTTGATAGTGTAAATAGAACTACATCATAAATCCGTAAAATATAAATTCTCTTTTATGTCTGATCTAGCTAGCTGCCTGAATTTCAAATTGGTGTATAACCATTTTTCCCTGATGATGGCTGTTATATGAATTGCATCAGTCGTCATTACATAAATAAATTAGAGTCGCAAGTGTGGTATTAGGGGTTTCAGGAACAGTTTCAAAAAAGTTAATTTTTTAAGATAAAGGCTGCCATAATATCAATAAAATAATATTCATATAATTTGATCTTGATTGATCTCAATATTTTTTATGGGATTCACTAAAATAAAGAGTTAAAATTTGTTAATATTTTATTTTTCTTTAATAATAGGAGTAACAATTTACTTAACACATACACTTAAGTATGTAAACTCAAACTCTATATGATGAGAAATAAAATTTTTTAAGATAACATTAGGTACCATTAAACTTCTAAAATGCTACCTAAAATTTGTTGTTATGAGCAACACTATTTTGTTAAGTACTATGCTACTATTCATCTTATTTTAATTAGGTTTGGTTGCAAAATAATAATAATAAGAATAAGAAGAAAGAAAATAATATAAAAAGGATTTTTTTTCTTTTCTTGGATACATAGAAAATGAGAGGGAAAAAAGAAAAAGAAAATAATTTTTCTTTACTTATTTAAATAAAAAAGTAAGAAAAAGAAAAATAATAATTAAGTTGAATGTTAATTTTATCCTTTAAAATAATAGGTTAATTTTTAAGTTTAATAAATTCAAAAGTAAAATTGTAATAATTAAATATATTTTTTACTCATTTTTTGTTCATATATACCCAAAAAAAAAATTTTGATAGGTCTTAGTCTCTCTTTTCTGTTCCTTTTATCTTTCACTCCTATTCTATCCTACAATCAAACAAATAAAAGTATTTTTTTTTACTCTTTTTTTTATCTATTTTTTATGAAAACAAAATAAAAGTGAGTGTAAGTCTTGGAAGATCTTGATGATATTTTGAGGTCTTAGTTTAAATATTTTAATTGTTAATTTTAAAATAAAACTTTTACTGTTTCAATAATATATATTTAATTAAGAATTAGTTTAATTCTATTTCGTTACATCTAATAAATGCAAAACAAGTCAATTCACAAAATGTCTTTGGCAGAGCACACACTGAAAAATGCTGACAGTGATGGGTAACGGTGAGATATTAGAGTAATATGTCACAGATCTGACTCCTAAATTTCTTCGCTGTTAGTGTTTCAACAAAAAGAGCTTACATTAAAAATTAAAAATTCTTATCACGTAAGTTCTAACCTAACCCACTTATAAAATAATGACAATTCTTTTAAAGACAACACAAAATAAAAAATAATCCATTTTATTGATTCATACCAATCAAATATCTTTCTAATTCCCCCAAAATTTTAATTATATTTTTTTACTTTTTTTATTAGCACCATTGAAGAATGCACTTGACTGGGCATCCAGACCCCCAAATGTGTGTGCTGATAAAGCTGCCGCCATTATTAGTGCCGGAGGAACCCTAGGCGGAGGAAGAGGCCAATTTCATCTCCGCCACATCGGAGTTTTTCTTAATATTCATTTCATCAATAAACCTGAATTTGGTCTCAATGCTCACCAGCCTCCTGCCAAGTTTAATTCCGACGGAGATTTGATTGATGAAGATGCCAAGAACAGGTTAAAGAAAGTGCTTCTGTCCCTGCAAGCTTTCACACTCCGACTTAAAGGCCAAAACTCAAATTAATCAAAATTTTCAAGTACCCCGGAAAGACAGTTGGATGGGGGATTGCTAAAAAAATAAGTAGTTGATTGAGTGTAATATTGATGAGAATTCTGTGTGATTTACGGTTTGAAAATGCTTTTCTGCATTATTGCATTTGTAAGATTGGAATTATCTCTCACTTTTTGTTAATGCTCTTCCGCTGGCTTATCTTCATAAGATGTGGACCCGATTATGTCATGTTAAGTGTAACAACAAAATAAATAAATAAATAAATAAACGTAATTTTTATTGTGCAAAATTATGAAAAATCCACTATCATATAATTGATCTGATAGATGATCACATCCCATTTGAACTGTGAGTTTATCATATTTTTTAATAAAGGATATAAAACCTAAATGTGAGCCCACACCTCTACCAGGAGAAAGATTTTTATGTGCATTTCATAATCCCCACCCAAATAGATGTGGAGTTTGCAATATCAGCATATAGATATTTGATCACTTGAATTTGAATGTAATTTTATAGGTTACCACACTCCCTCATAAAAAGCATAGAGTGCATATGTGAACCACGCCATTTCGTTATAAGATATGTCAAATTCACATTCAAATTTAAATGCGGATATTATTATAAAGTCAACAATAGACCTAATAATTCAAAAATTAATTAAAAATATTAGGGTATTATAGTCCATTAGTAATAATAAAACTAAACTTTTATAGTGGCACTTAGGTTCAATTTGGTTACTAAATTGGTTTCAATTACAAGTCAGTTTGCAATCCAATTAGGGTCATAGAACCATAAGCTAATTGTCCATTATTCCATATGGTATATAGAGTATGTTTTTTTCCAATTTGATGAGAACTAGAGTTCTATAGAAGGAGAAAACCTATGCGCAGGATACCTGAGATCAAAACTATTATTCATGTAAATTGTGCATCTCCACTTATAGGGTTCGTGGTTTATTTTTTGGGGGGAAATTGTAAATATATTTGATATGGATAATGTGACAAATTTAGGTGTCATGACCTAAATCAGATCGTGATCAGCATAGATCCCACTATCTAGTTTACACTAGGCTCAACACTATTTACCATGATTTTACTCAACAACAAGCTCTTTTTTTCTATAATAACTCATAATTCATTTTAAAATTTGTGAAAAATTGGATAAAGTTTCCCTTGTTTCTAGATACTTTCCAAGGACTACACATCCAAAATGACAAAATGTGTATTCCTTATAAATACAACAACATCACATATACTCATGATACTACACAACCTCAAACCACATGTAACTTAATAGCAATTCCAAATTACAAACACAAAAAAACAATTTAACATATCCAATGTTGAATCAATGTGATCACTATCTTCACCCTAATCTTAATCCAACTATCAAAATTATTTAATAAGGCAGTTTTGATTCTCTATGGATGCAACAAAGGCACTTATCTTTACAGTAAAAACATTAAAAATAAAATGAAATGAATTACAAGAACTCAATAAGTATATAGCTATTACTACTAAACCTCAATTTAATTATATTCAATGGCCACTTGTTGATTAGGTATTTGATTAAAGAAGTAAATACAATTCAAACTCCTTAAGTTTTTGAAACATAAGAAGCCAAATCTTGGAGTGAGTATTCATTTGCACATAGTTTAGACTTCATACTACACATTACAAGTCACAAATATCTTAACTATTCACTAGTACACAAAATCATTATCATATCATACACAACCCATTCTGAGTAGTTATCACATTTAAAACAGCTAGTAAGGCTTAATCACACTCAAATCATCACAATTACATCAAACCTCTAGAATCAAATCAAGCCATAATATCTAATCACAAACATATTTTCAATATCACATCACATTACTTGACCATTTATAGTAAACATACATGCAAGGACCTTTTGTCTCCTAAGTCATCATTATACCCTCCAAAAGCTTTCCATCCTTACCTTTCCAAGGTCTACCTTATACCGTCCATAAGTTATTGCCAAGAACTTTCTATTCGACTTTCACATCATCGCCCTATCACATGTTTTATTTCAAATACCACTCATGGCATAATTTACATTATAATATGCACACTAAAGCCTAACTTACAAATCACAAGATTCAATATAATATTAACACAAGCAATCATTCTATCATCATAAGGCAATACTAAAACACATAAGACTACATATATATACATAGCAACACCTTCATGCCCTTTTACATGGCCACAACAATTCATTCATATCACATTATAAATACTACATTTTCGATCATGTTCATAACTATATAAACTTAAGCACTATCAATCCATGGTCAAAAATATCATCACCATGCTTTTTAATTATGGTTAATTAATATGCATTTGAAAAGATAGTCACACTTATAGTATAGGTGTCAATTTCATATCACTCATACTTGGTTACGAGGGTAATTTAATATGTCATATGATTGTACCTTAAGAGTTTAAATATGAACATATATATAGATATAAAATCTATACCATTTAAAAAAGAATATAATTTACAATATTTAAATCATCTTTTATCAAACCACAAGATCTAAATATTCCTAACAATATGGGAAAAAGTTAGTTTATTCCTATAATCAATGCATCCCTTATCCTTAGGTTGGATAACTATTAGCTAGACTTAAGCATCCATAGAATCTTATTTGTTCAAGCCTCCATGGTAGCAATGGTGCTAAGGGTAAAATGGATAGCCCCTTTTCATGTAATACAGATGAGATAATAATGTAGTTGTTATAAGTTTATTTGCACTTTTGATTGTATAGACAAAGAAAGGAAACAATTACCATGGATTTTTTTTCCATGTCCAATCATATGTGAGTATACGAAAAGAATAGGCAATTTTTGCAAACTCCTTCACACATCCATCTTTAAGTATAGTAAAGAAGATGAGACATTTATTGAAGTCTCATTTGCTTAAGCGTTATGTAAAGTGAGTCTTTAAGCATCCTAAGTTTCATTAGAAATGCAGTCTTTGGAGTTATTAAGTCTCTCTGGAGATAGAATTTTTAAACTCCCTCTAACCCTCACCTGAGATGAAGATTGTTTGACTAAGTTGAACCTCCTCAAAGGCATCAACTTTTATTAATAATTTAATTCCCTACAAAAATGTCAAATTTTTCTAGATAACTTGAGTCGTTATGAAAGGTTCTGGTTTTCTGACTTTTGAGCCGTTATGAAGGAGTCCTTTAGTACCACTACGGAGATACCATAAGTAAGTGTTCATAGGCCTTTTCATAACAAATGTGAGTTTCTCAAAGAATGCATATTTCAACCCTTCTTGTGATATTTTCTCCATAAAGATATGTGTTTCTTTTAATAATTTATTCAGCCCCTTTTAAATTTTCATATTTTTTAATAATCCTAATTATTAGGCTTCATGATCCTAAGTACCAATAGTAACTTGTTTATAAAATATCATTTATAAAAATAATAATAAATGATGTATTGCTAAAATAAAAAAGTAAGGACCAATAAAGGAATATGCAATTTAATCTAAGGAAAGAAATCAATCCAATAAGAAAAAAAATTTCAATTAATGAATTTGTTCTTCTAAATGAATAATATGATATTAGAAATCATACAAACATTCTTTAAATTAGTAGTTGTATAAGAAATTAAATTAATAAAATATTTTTAAAAATCCTTTCATAATTTATATTTGATGAAAAGAAAATGTTAGAGACTTTTTAAGATTAGAGCATCAATTTCCTTTGTATCAGAGATAAAATGTTACCATAATAAGGATCATGTGTAAATTCTATTAGGATATCAAATGAAAGGTCTATGAAGAAAAGTTCTTTATAGCATCAATTTAGTAAAAGCAATTGATAAACATATTTTAATAGTATAGCAAATAAATCACATACCAAAGAAATCTCATGAAAGTTCCATATAATTTACTGTATATGCAATGACTTAACCTAAAGAATGATAGATGCCCTATACCAAAGGCTCTTAATCACTTAGGATCTGATTGTTTCAATGAAATATGGAATTTTATGAAAAGTACTTTTCTAAGAAAAAATGTATTTTTTAGGAAATAAATTGATTTTGTTATCTTTAGGTGATAAAAGAGAAAACAAAGTGTGTTTGGATACATTTATATTTTTATGTTTTCAGAAATTATCCTAAAAAATTATTTTTGTATTGAAAGAAAATAAAGAATGATAAGTGATTGGTATTGCAAATAAGAAAATATTTTATTTAATTACAAAAATAACATTAAGAATAGGAGAATAAGTTAAAAAAATCTAAAAATTATTTTTATTTTTCTATTTTTAAGTTACACATATACAGTTACAATTTTTAAAAATAAATTTCAAAAACAAGTTCTCAAATAAGTTCTTATGTTTTAAAAAATAAAAAATATAAAACTATTTTAAAAACACTAAACAAATGAACTTATAGTCTCTTTTGTTTAGTGCATGAAGGGAAATTATTTTATTTTATTAAAAATTATTATTATACATACAAATTTTATCTTTAAGATTAAGTTATACAATAATCATTTTATTACTAAAATATTATCAAATTAGGAGTCAACAAATCTTTAATAATTAGTAAAAATCAAAAGTTAACAACACTTTGTATTAAAAATGACATAAAAATTTTGAATCTTTCTTTTTAATCTCCATAATTTCTTTATAAAATTAATTTATATTTATCCAATTTTGATCAAAATTGATAATCACGTTTATCAAATCCCTTAATTACCTAGATAGGAGAAAGAAAGGCATAAAAATAGAAAAAAGGGATGAGAGAACAATAAAAAAGAAAAATAGGAGAGAGAAAAAAGAAAGGATAGTAGATATTGGAAGAGTGAACCTATATAATATAAATTAATTTAGAAAAATATATTTTAATTGAAAAGAGAATTCATTATCTCTAAAATACATTGTCATATTTAATTGAATAAAATCTGCTTTTTATTAATTATCTTTTCTGTTACCCTTAAACATAAAAAGCTTAGGAAAATAATTTTTTAGAAAGTATTTTAACATAAAGTAAATGGACCCTAAATTATGATAGCAAATTTCTTATGTCTACAATGATCTACAAACCTAAAAAGATTAATCACAAACTTAAACTCTTAAAAAACTATCAGAATAACATGTAATTCTAACATTCTCACTAAAGGCTTTTGCCTCTTGTGATCATGTCTATGGCTTAATAAGCCAATATATGTTTTCCCCTATCTCTCAAAGGTCTAAACCAATAAAGCTTAAGGAGACAATATATTAATTAGCGATAACTAGACTTTGGTGAAAGGTGAAAGTTAAACTATCATAAAGATCAAATAATTTCTTCGTCATCAAAAGAAATTCCCACTAAATATGACATAGAAGGATTGGAGTAAGATTGACAGAGAAGTTTAGAAGGACAGCATTTCACTAAATATAATGTATAACCAACCTAATTACTAAATAATACTATCCAGCAATTAATAATTAATAGAGCAATTAAAAATTTATTTTAAAAGAAATGTAAATGTTTCCTATGAAGTAAAATAATAATAATAATAATAATAATAAAGAAAGTCTATCTTCTCATTTATTACTCATCAATCATTTTAGATCCGATTTCCTTAATTTTAGATTGTAAGAGCTTATTAATGAAAATAGGTGACATCTATTAATTAAATCACATTGTTAGTAATATAATAATGACATCTATCATGGTATATAACTCAAGTGTAAGTGTGACATTATACATCAAATATGAAAATTTAATGATGAATCTTTATAATAGTAATAATAATTTACTGAAGGACGTAAATTCTCCAGTCTAGTATATGCATTTCCAATTCCAATAAAGGTATAAAAGTGTTACTGTATAATTTCTTCAAATTAATATTTTTAATTAATTTTTACTTATATTTTTGTTGTGCTTGACTATTTTACCATCATTTCATCTATACTATTGGTAGGATAGTAAAATAGTACAAGTTTATTAGGACTTAGCAGATAATGCATAATGTGATCACCCCAAATTACCCAAATTAATGATACCTTAGAAAGAACTTAATGATTATTTCGGGAAAATAATAGTCTTCCATAACCTAAAGCTAATTATTGGAAAGATTTTATCCCTTTGAGCAGAGAGAATGAAAGACTATAAACATTATTGATTCTAAAGAAAAAATTCATATTATTGTAATATAGAACTGGGGTTAATATATTTTATAAGGAATTCAATAGTGCATTACTAGAATCATCAATTGAAATTTAGAAAGAAAAATAAAATGATTTGGGTAATATTCTTTTTTAGAAGATAATATCAATATTTATTTAATATTTAAAGAATTTTTATTTTTACTTTGGCTTTATGATAATATTCTTATATACATATGTATATGATATTTATTCTCATTTAAAAAAAAAGATAAGTCCAACCACTTGTATTAATCTTACTTTAATATTAGATAAAAAAAATTGAAGCTAAAAATAAATCAAATCTAGTCACTTGTATTAATCTTATTTTAATATTAGTTTAGTTGCTTGCATTAAAATTACATTAAAATTATATAAAAATTAAATTTAAAAATAAATTGAACATTACTAATTTGCTTTTAAAATAGCCTCATAAAAATAATATTAAAGATTATTGTTAATTAAAAGGATTTTTAACATATGAGTTACATATAAATATTGTAATGAGAATAAATATTAATATTTCAAAATGAAGTAGAGACATTTGAAAGGTTTATACATACATAAAAAATCAATACATGATTTCTATTAAAAAATTATATTATAATATGTTAGGTATAATGTAGTAGGTGAATCCTTAATTAATCAATATAAAAAAATTGGATAATTTCTACTATGTTGAATTTTTTTTTACTTTTCCATAATGTTAATTCTAAATTAAATAAGTTTTATTTAATGTATGTCAATGTTAAAATATTTCATCAACTATGCAAGATGATGAAAATTATATAATTTTAATAAATGATGAATGCCAGGATGATCCTAATGATTGTTGGCTATTTGATTATGCTTGCTCTAGTCATGTTTGTGCCTAAAAGAAGATATTTAATATGTATAATGATTGTCAACTTGGAATTATGAAAATTGCTAATGGTAATACTATGAATATGAAAGGTATCGGTAATGTAAAACTTAAATTGAATAATGACAACACAAAGACTTCGAAAGACATGAGATATGTGCTAGCATTAATAAAATTTTAATTTTTTTTAGGTATATTGGATGCTTTAGGTCATGAACATTCTACTAGAGATGAAGTCTTGAAAATTTAGTAAAGGTATGTTTATCATTATGAACGGTAAAAAGATTAATAGGAATTTGAATAAGTTAATAAGAAATACAATTGTGAGAAATATAAATGATGAAGTATAGAATGGAGTGAATAAGAAGGTGGAGCATGTGAAGGTTCATATGAAGAAAGTAACTTCTACTAAGGTTTTGACAAAACTAATTCCTACAAAAATTCTTAAGTGAAAAGATATAATTTGTGTCAAGGTAGTGATTGTTTGGATTTAGCTCAAATTTTAATAATTACCTATTTGTGATTATTTTTATTTTAAATTATTCTTTAATTTAAATAAAGATTATTATGAATTTGTAATTATTTCCTATTGTGAGTTTTTTTTGTTCAAGTTAGGTTTTTTTGTTAGACTTTTAAGCCCTGACTAGATTTGGTCATTGTTTTTGCATATTATATATATACATGATGATGTAGGGAGTCATTCATGTATAAGTTGGGTGAATAGATTGTTTAAAAGAGAATAAGGTGTATTAAGGATTCAAGTTTATGAGAAAATTAGAGTTATTTTAAGTTTAAAGTGTTTTCACACAAAATTATGTGTTTATATTATTACTATCTTTATTTGTTTCTTTCATGCTTTACATATTTTAAAAGTGAGATATTTTTCATAATAAAAATTGCTTGCCTAGCTTATAAGTTTGTAGTAGACTTAAAATTTAGCTTGACCTAGTGTATTGATAAATTTTTTAAGACATGACTTAGTATTTTAGCTTATATAATCATATTAATAATTAATATATACTTTTCAAATTTCTATTAAAGCAGAATTAAATTAAGTCAAATTAAGTTTTGATATTATCAAGTATAACTTAATTAACATCAAAAGTTACTCGAGTTCAAACTAATAATAATATTTTAATTTGAACTCACTTTAATTAAAAATTGTATTATTGCTAGAATTGTGCCCTACAAGTCAATTACATATGATGTAGTAGGACAATTCTTATTAACTTTTTCATTCAATCATTTATTAATAATAAAAAGGATTATATGCTATGGTAATTACAATTGAAAAAGGTTCATATTTATAATTTACATCAACTAGTTCATGATATGTTACTAGATGCTAATTATGAATTTTAAGACTTAGAATTAATAAAATTAATTATAAATATTTAATTAAAAGGATTTGATTTAACCATAACTCATTACTAATTTAATGGTGAACCTAAGAAGTCACATATATAAGATCAGATGCATCTACATTTATTTATTTAAAAATAATTAATTTAATTATGAGATAATTGATATTTCAACAATAACTATAAAATAATTGATGAAAGAAAAAAATAAATATAAATAAAAAATTATTTATTTCTAAAATATTTCCTAATGAAATTATTTATTTCTAGGAAATATTATCCTAATAAAATAGATAAAGAAGTTTGAAGTTTGGCTTATATTAACTTGATAAGAATTAATTAACATTGTAAACTTTAGCAAGTTCCAAACTCAATTCAAACTTATTTCAAATTTGATTCAATTTCAAAATAAATATAAATATTATAATAATAATTATAACTCGATCATTTAAATAATTAAAATATAATATAAGTTAAAATTAATTGAATGAGAATGTGTTAAATTTTTTTATACACTTTTTAAAATGTATATAAAATTTTCTTCTAAATATGTTATATTCATATTTATAGATTACATTTTTAATATATGAAAAATATGGACCCATTTAGTAAGCTAATAAACTAGACTTTAAAACTTCCCTTATTTTGTAAAATAGGCTAATAGTTTGGCTAAATTTGTTCTATTTTGCAAATAGGTTATATTAAATTAGAATTAGAATTAAAAAAATTGATTACTAAAACTTAGATTAAATGACATACTTCCACTCAATGATCGCCTCACGAAGTTTACAACTTTTTATTAACATCAAACAAAATGAAGGAAGAGTTAATCTCTTCCATATTCTTTATTCTCTTTCTTTGTAATTAGATATAACATTTATGGATATTGGATCATTTGTGTTATCTATTATTTTATATATACATACCATAAATTATGATTAAATCTTTTATTTTCTAGGGCACTTATAATTTTTAGCAAATATCTCAATTCAAAAACATAATAGTCACATAGAAATTAAATCAAATCTAACAAATATAAAATCATTATAATTTTTTTTTAAAGGAGAAACCTTACACAGTATAGATAAAATTAGTTCTTGAAAAACATCATAGGACTTTGTTATGATTGAAAAAAAAACTTAATTTTAGGTCAAATGAATTGGAATGGAATATACTCATTAAAATTTATCAAATATTGCATGTTTAGTATCTTGAATCTAAACCAACTGGATCACTTAACATAAACTACCAAAATGATTTAAATTAAATTGGATTAAGAAGTAATAGAGAAAACAATTATTACTTGGCTATCATAACTCAAAATTTGGTTAATTAACATTAGTGTAATCAAATCTATTTATATTTGTTTGTATAAAGAACAAGGGATTAGATATACATAGTGGAGAAAATTTCATCAAGCATATCATAATATCTAAGTTAGTAAAAGAAAAGGTAAATAGTATATGGAATTATGTCTCAACTTTAAGTAATGTATTTGGACTTTTTCATAAGACATAAGGCACTTATGAATGTGCTAGAAATTTGATAAATTTGGAATTCTCCTTTGTAAGACTAATTTTTACTCATGTATGCATGAATGGTTGATATTAGGGGTGGACATTTTAACCTAACCTATATTTACCTGACCACTTGAACTCGATTTAAGGATAGGTCAGGTCAAGTTTTGATGAGCAAATGGGTGGGTCAGTGGAAAAATCACTTTTAAAAAAGAAGTTGATCGGGTTCAAGTTACAAATCACAATCTACTATAACCCAAGACCTGATTTGATTTTGAAACAAAACGACATCATTTCCTTAATTTTAGAAAGCTAAGACAAATTGTGTGTGCCTGTTGTTGAGTGCCATGCCAACCTTCCCAAAAATTCCAAATAGTATGCTGATTATTAAGATAGAACACAACATATCTCTAGCATAGACTACAATGTACATACTAACACAGAGCAACTCAGCTCAACAACTTAAACGTAACTAGATTGCTATTGCTAAAGAGACCCTAACACCAGCTAAAGTTTACATTCAGTTCACGACCCCCACTAGTTCTTGAGTCCTCTTATCTGCCACTTTGCCACTCAAGGTTCACATTGGCCATTATCATTGGAGCAATAATTTCTTGAGTCTATGTCGACCGATAGCCACCCTTATGAAGTGAAGCTATGAAGGCTCCTTGTTATCAGTGAGTTATTTTCCAAAATTTTATTTGAATAAAGGTTTGGTTTAGGAATCTTAAAGGTAGGAAAAATCTAATTTTAAAAACTATTTTCATCTCAAAATTAGCAGTGTACAAACATTCCATGTATTAGTTTTATTACTTGACCTAATCTTATGGTACTCACGCCAAAATATCACTTATATATCTTCCTGATTAACAAGTTTATGGTAGAATACTTGATTTCCCTGATATATATATAATTTCGAGTCCTACACACTAAACACTTGATCGAATGATGCCATATGACAAAAACAAAAATAGACTTTACATGAGTAAACTATCTCATCATAATATCAAAAAAGTTCATAAGGGATACAAATAAAAAAAGAAAATTTTTGAATATATCAAATGAATGAATAGAAACTTTTACTACACAAGAGGAGAATTAAATATAAAATTAAATTGAGGAGAAAGATGGAGCTCTTACATATCTTAAAATTTATATTTCTCTCAATAAAATAAGAATTTCCATTAATTTACAGAACTTATTAGAATCTCTTATAAAAGAAAAGGTAATAAACAATGATTCTCACACACCTTTAAATTCATTTACTAACCATTCTTCATCCCATATACATGAGATCTAAAACTTTAAACCTTAGAGATGTATTAAGGAAAGTAGATCCACAAAGATGTATAAAAGAGTATGATTTTAGATCTATTAAAAAAAATCTAGATTCTTTTAATCTTCTCTTTCTTAATTTTAAAGATAAGGATAAAATCTTTTATTTTAGCAATCATAATTTTTTTACTAAAATTAATAATTTCAATAAAATTTTTCTATAATTATTATTTTTTAAATCTACACCCTTCTATTATTTTTTAAGTAAAAAAAGGGATACAAGTTCTGGAAACGAAGGATAACAAAGAGGAAGGATAATGGGAATGTATTACATAGGCATGTATTACATCAACATCGGCATAACTAGGTACTTCTAAATGCCTTTATTGTCTTCTTTTACCTCTCTTTCTCTTGTCACACTCCCTTTTTCATAGAATGATACTATATAAGCTTAAATAAAACATTTATCACATGATAACCTAATTTTACATGAGTTAGTGTTAATAATGCACGTCACAATTAGAATAACAAAACATCACATCATTCTAGAAATGAATTTCATTATTGAAAATAAAAAATAAAATAGTTTAATGGTTAGTGTAGTAGCCTCTAATTTTCACAAAGTATAGTTATTATTGATGTTCAATTAATTTGTTTAATCATATGTACATATCTGTAGAAGTTTTTCTAAAGCACTAGTTGCACTACTAAGTACTAATTTTGAGATACAAAACAACTTTTAATTTAGCTTATAACTAATTTATTGGAAGGGGTTATAATTGATGCACGACCATATGTGAATAGTGTGTTTACTACTTTCTTTTCTGCTTTGTGTTTTTCCAAATCCAGTATAAATTTTAATTTAAGGTTACATTATTGTCTTCATATTCTTGGTTTCTTTACTATCTACTAATGCTCCTTCTTGGTTTAAATTTATAGGTTCTAACAGAAAATAGAACTGGAAGATACATATACAAATGGGACAATACCTTAACAATTAAATGTTCTTGCCACTTTAACACAACAACCACCTCCTTCCATTAGTTTAAATCCCACTCAACCATCTTCAACTGATAAGGGTAAAAAGCTAACTTCAAGTAGTGCAAAGCCTCTACCTATTCCTACAAATAAAGGGGAAAAAAGGAAGAAAGTGAGAAATAAATAGCCAGATGCCAACAAGAAAGTGGGGATTCAAACCTAAAAATGATCATTAACTTAGGAAACATTCAAAAAACTACCAAAGAATAAGGTAACTTAGGGTATTAAGACATATGGGACAATAAATTTGCTTGCTCACATTCCAAGATGTCTAAAGATGCCTACATCACTTGAAAATGACCCCACCTAAATAGTCTTGTCATTTAAAAACAAAAGTAATGGAAAACAATTATCTAGTTCTATTCCACATATTTTTTATTTGAAAGAATATAGGAAAAGCATTGCTTTGTTTGTAATAACTAATGAGCAACCATTCAATATTGTTGAAGAAGTAAGCTTCAACAACATGTGCAATAAGATTTATCCCAATTTAGATGCACCTTCAAGAAAGATAATAGCTGAGGATTGCTATTAGATTTACTTACAAGAGAAAGAGAAGCTTCAAGCTTTCTTGAAAAGTGATTGTATTAGGGTGTGCTTAATTACTGATTACTAGACATTAATGTAGAATTTGAACTACATGTCTTTGATTGCATATTTCATTGATAAAGATTAGAAAATGCAAAAAAGAATTATGAACTTCACCCTTATTCTAAACCATAAAGGAGAAATAATAAGAAAAACAATCAAGGAATGTTTAAAAGAATGGCACTTGAAGAATATCATCACATTTATAGTTGACAATGTAACTTTCAATGATACAGTAATAACATAATTAAAAAAGAAGTTGAGGAATTAGAATAGATTAGTGCTAAATAAGATATGATTCATATGAGGTGCTCCATACATATTCTAAATTTAGTTATGAGTGAGGGTTTGAAGGATTATCATAACTCTATTACCACTATTAAACATGCTATTAGACATGTGAGGTCATCTCCTTCAAGACTTGCTAAATTCAAAAATGCTATTGTGATAGAAAATTTAACTTCCAGAGGCCTAGTTTGCCTTAATGTTCCTACCAGGTAAACTTCTAACTTTATATATTATCTTGTATTAATATTAATCCATCTTCTTCAAGACTTACTAAATTCAAAGATGTTATTATGATAAACAAAAACTTGACTTCCAAAGGCCTAATTTGCCTTAATGTTCCTACCAGGTAAACTTCTAACTTTATATATTATCTTGTATTAATATTAATCCATTAATATCATTTTAAAAATTGATATTTTTTTCAAAGTTTGATGCCAATATGTTGCTTGTAAGTGAAATTCCATGTACAAAATGCTTGAAGCATCTCAATAATTTCAAAAAGGATTTAAGAGATTAAAAGAATGATAGGGACTTCCAAGCACACTTTGAAGATTTATAAAAAGCAAGGCTCCTCCAAACAACAAGGATTAAGATAATATGAAGGCATCTACTAGGTTTTTGAAAATATTTTATGATGTCATTTTTGCATTATCCAGTTCTTTGCATGTCATCTCTAATTCCCTATACACTCATATCTTTCTTGTATAAAGTGAGCTACAAACTTATGTATCTATTGACAATGTCAATTCAGTCTTGTACTCCATGGCAATTAAGATGAAAGTGAAGTATGATAAATATTACGGCTTACTAGAAAACATGAACCCCATAATATTCATTAGAAATACTCTTGATCCAAGGTAAAAGCTAGCTTACATTGCTTGGTCATTTAAAGAGATTTATGGAGCCAAACTTGCTCAATCCATGGTTAGTAAGGTGAAAACATCACTAGTGAAAGTGTATGAGTGGTATACTAAAAAGTATGAAAAACCTAGTACAAATAGGAATGGGAAAGAAAACTCCTCACATGGAGATGCATCCAGTCATAGTGAGTCTACAATTGAAAGTCATACTCATAAGCAAAAGATAAATGCTTTCCCAAGTCACTTAAAGAAAAAGGATATCATTAACGTAAAAAATAAGCTAGAGTGACACCCCAGTGAGCCTTGCATTAATGATAAAGATAACAATTTTGATATCTTTGATTGGTGGAGGAACAATGCCTCTAGATTTGATATGTTGTCAAAGTTAGCAAGAGATATGTTAGCTATCCTTATTTCTTAGTAGTTTCTAAATCTGCCTTCAGCATTGGAAAGTGTATATTAGATGTATTTAAAAGTTCTCTTTCCCCAACTATTGATAAAGCACTTACATGTATTCAGAATTGATTAAGGCCTAACAAGCATTCCACTTAAGACTTGACTAACATGATTGATATTGAAGCATATGAAGAAATGGAGAAAGGTATATGCAATTTTCATCATTTGATTGCCATTTATTATTCTTTCATTATTTAGATTAAATTCTAATTACTTTCTAGTTAAATGGTTGAATAGTTAATGGTCTCTTTTGGTTTGATTTAGTTCTAGCGTGTAATCTTCTTCTTCTTCTTTTAATGTTTGAATATGAAAATAATTTTTTTTAAAAATAATAAAACAAAACCTCTTTGAAATCACTTGTTTAAGAGAACATTTTTAGTTCACAATATTATAGAGATGCTGATAATGGAGTAGAAAATGTAATCATGTTTATAAGTATTTTTTCTATTGTGAAAATAAGTTTTTGGTAGATATCTAAAATTCAAGTTTCAAATTATGATTTAATTAGTAAATTAAAGAAAAATAACTACATGCTAGTTAGAAAATTAGGCTGAGATTTCTAATTACCTTACTTTCATTTATATTTAAGTTTATATACATTTGATTTAGCTTTATGTATTTAACTTTAAATTTAATCTATTAATGTAAAATATTTTACATTATTAATGAATAAAAAGATGATATATTGTTAAAAATTCAACAATAATCAAGAATTCTTATCAATGATAAAATAATTTTAACAAATTTTGTAAGATATTGTAGTATATAAGGAGCAATGATATGAAATTATTTATCTAATTTTGAAAAAAAAGATAATGTAAATTATTAAGTTAGGTAACAGGTAGCTCCACAGAACCTATCAATAGTTTGCATTTATGTTAGCTCTTAGAGGGACATTTTTATCCTTTTAATCAAGATTCCATAAAAAGAGTAAGAATGTTTTCAGTGGAAAAATCATTAGCCTAAATAATGGGGTTATTCCTTAGTCTTTATCATGGAAGGCTCTGTATTTTCTACACCACTCCCCAGTTCTGTTCTCTATTTTGTCAGAAATAGTATAAACATGTTCTAGATGCCTTAATAGGTCATGTTTCAAGGGAACTAAATTAAGAAATATGAAAATATAAATAAATGGCTGGACAAAATTAAGCAGCTAGCTACTTCCTCATTTAAAATCTCTGGATTTCATCATTACTATGCAATGAAAAAAAGGCCAAAAAGGCCGAAACTATTTAAGTATTAAAGCTTTTATTTTTATCTTTCAAACCATTGAATGTTTGGGGTTGACATTAAATTTGTGATGTAAAAAAACTATCTTCTTCCTTGGTTTTCTAAGCGCTCTAAGCTTGGCCATAACATAAAATCGTAAAAGTGTAAAATTAAGTTTAGTTATTTGTCAGTGATGATGAAGAGTGAGAATTATAATCAAGTTAGGTTTTTGTTATTAATGAAGAGAGGTTTAAGCTCTGCAACATTAGCTAATCAACCACTTTATCTTTTATTAGCTCCTTATGCTTCTTTATCTACTATCACTTTATTAGTATTAGTTGTTTCGTGCTTTATATAATTTCTTTGTAATTATAAAATTTGGCATAAGTATAAGAAATTAAGTTATATGTGCATTTTATATTGCAATTATGCAAAATTCTAAACTCGTCTTGCAACAAAAATGTTAAGAAATGCTAGCAAGCATTTTGAAGAAATAAAATCTTTTCATTGCTGATGATTAAATTCAAATGAAGATTTCAACTAGTTAATGATGTAATTAAATGCTACATTAAGGAAAAAATCTATTTCATATTGTGAAAAAATATATTAATCATGGATTTTTGAATTTTGATTTCTTTAATAATTTTTTTGAAAATTTCATTTATCATTTTGTAAATATTTTAAATTAAAGGTGATAGCTACTTCTCAGCAAGGTGAAAATGGAGATCCTAGTATAGGTTCAACTAGAAGAGGTTCTCAACAAAGTATGGAAAGATCACAATTATAGCTTATGGCTGTTAACCAGGGTTAATAAGGTTCTCTAACATTATTTATTATTATACATTAACATTAATTTATCATATTATTTTAAATTTTAATAAATAATAACTAGTTCAATGTCATTAACAATTTTTATCATTTGCAGGTTTACTTCAACCTATGGTGCCCACTTTTAGTGGTAAATGGATGCACTATTATGTATTGATAGATATACCAACTACAACTCTTGATTCTAATTCACACATACACTTTTATCTATAGTATAATTATAGAGAGTTTAGCAGGGGCTAGCACTATTTTTTTGGGTGATGTTGGCCTATTATTGATATATATTGGCACACAAACAAATTATCAATTGTATAAAAAAGGGCAAAATCATGTTAACTTAGGTAGTTAGTTTATTTATTGGATTTTAAAAAGTTTCAAGCCTTCAAACTTCAAACTTTTTATGGTTGGTTAGTATGGATTCAAGAAAACAGCCCCTGAAATTCTTATTCCAATATGGTATGATATCAAAACTTTTTATAAGTGAAAAGCTTTCATTTTATAACATAATTATGGTGCTGGTTAGCTAGTTGATACTTTGATATTGTAAATAATGTTGGCATTTATTATAGTGGAAAACTTTTATGTTAATTATTATTAGCAAAACTTGATTTGCATCTACTTTAGCTTAATAATTTGCATAATTTGACCATTTAATTATAGCTTATTATGTGTTTGAAGCCCTTCATTGTTTATAGACTAAATTTGATGCCAAATATGTGTTATTATTGTATTATATGTAATTAAAAGCTATTGGACAAATTCTACCAATTACAAGTTTTTTTCTGAATAAATAACCCAACTGTAACCACCTGAACCTATGATCAACTGACATGGTTAGCTAAGGGGTGGACAGTCAGTCGATTTCAGGTGAAATTTCTAACATGGTTGTTTAGTAGCGATCAAGTGAAAAACTACTCCTAACTGACCTTAACCACCTAATGTTTACCTTATTTGATATTTAAACTTAATCTTTATTAATAGGATTTGACCATAATTTAACATTAATTGGATTTGCTTATTTTAAGGGCTAGATGTAATACTTTATCAATGTAAGATAGCTGGTCGATTTTAATATGATCCAATACTATATGTCATCTAGTAGATAAATTATAATTACTTTATTTAAGAATTGACTTGATTATATTTTAAACTTACAAGGTCATTATAAAAGATTTAATTCAAGTATCAATTATAGCACTTATATCTACTCAAGGAAAGTTAACATATGGTTTTCCAAAGAAAATTGCATTTTATAAGGTATACAAAATAGTAAACCTTTTTTAACTCTCAGTTATTTTTATCCTTTCATAAAGCTAACCTTGTCCCTCTAAGGTATGCCTTATCCTTTCACAAATAAGCATATAAATTTGGTGCACAAGCTATGACATAAGTATGTCAACACCCCTAACATCATCATTACATATACATTACACAAGTTAATATAAAATTCAAGAATTTCAGTCACAATTCAAGTTCTCATATAGTAATAAGTTCATCCTTCACTTTATTATTCACACTAAGTCACACATATCCATGATAAGTATATAAGAGAGGAACATCTTGATTAAATACTTTTTAATATGTAAAATGTAATAAAAGGCAAGATAAATCAATTTAAGCCAAGTAGAGGCACTTTATACCTTACTAAATTAACTACCTTCACTTTTCTTGGTAAGTTTGAATTTGTTTAGGTGAAACAAAAACAATTTAAGCTTAATGAATCAATTTATAAATTGATTACCCTAATGATCTCAATTAGGGTGAGTTAATTTAGGCTAGGTAAAAGTAACTCTAGGCCTTGATGAATTGATTCGTGAATCTTTTACTTTAATAAATTCTTCAAATTTTTTATGCATTCCATAGTTTATTAGCCACTTTATGGCCTTAAATCTTATTTATAACATGAAAGCTTATAGTTAAAAAAATCATATCTTATGAACAACATATTATAACAACAAGATTTGACATAAATATCTTAAGTCCAAGGTTTATAACACAAAATCATTTTTAGCTCCTCCAAATCCTATACTAGCCAAAATGCAAAAAATAAGAGGAACTAAGCTAAAATTCAAGTAAAATGTTTCTTAAAATTTTGAAAAAGAGGAGTTCAGAGTAGGTATTATGGCAAATCAAGCAACTATACATAAAAAAAAAAGTTTCAAGTTAGGGTATAAACTTTTTAATATTTAACTTCAACCAAATCTTTAGCAAATTCCCATGGAAATTAAAATCTCCAATAATAAAATCTCTTAAGGTTAAAGGTGTTAAGAAATTCATAACTTGATTGATTAAAGATCAAGAAAGAGATAAGGATAAAAAAGATAATTAACTATTAAATGTAAGGGTTACTTCGAAATAAATAAAAAAGTAAATAAAAAATAAGGAAAAGATGGTAAGGTTGTATAAAAAAAGAGCCAACTACTTTTAAAGGTAAAATAGGAAAATGGTAGTGTGATCCTTGTAAACTTCTTTAACTAATTTATCTAATCTTATATAATTACATATTAACTCAATAAATGATTAACATTGATACTTTCCATTATTATGCCATGCCTTAGGAAATTTATTTAATCACAATGGTTCTATTTGCCTTTCATTATAAGTTCATATACTTAATGATCATTTAAACATTTTTTGCTTCCTTAAATTTTACTTATTGTTCAATAAACCAATTAAATTTCTAGACCCTTACTAATAAATTTGAACACTCCTCGCATTACGATTCTTAACTAATTATCCTT
Source organism: Sindora glabra (assembly GCA_020226215.1). NCBI lineage: Eukaryota > Viridiplantae > Streptophyta > Magnoliopsida > Fabales > Fabaceae > Sindora > Sindora glabra. The sequence continues at coordinate 92,931,259 of CM035226.1, forward strand.
AATACATAATTAATTATGAAAAATGCTTGTCTTAAAACTCCAAGGATAATGGTATTCCCATTTAAAGGAATTCATCCTAAAATCTCATAAGCATAGTATAAAAATCTTTAGTTTGTAAAAAATCTATAAGGTTAGGTCTTGAATTATTTATTAAAAGATTGAGGGTACCTTAACTGTACATCAGCCTCAAGTTTCCAACTGAGTTCTTCCTTACCATGTCATTCCTATAAAAATTTCATTATTGGTACCTTTTTTTATTACACTCTCCAAATTTGATGATCAAGAATATCCACCTATAGTTCCTTATATATTAGCTTCATGTCTAGCTAAAAAAGCTTTTCTTTAATAGTGTGCATGACATTTAGCACATACTTTTGAATCATGAACATATGAAACATAAGATGGATGACTTGCAAGCTATCAAATAGCTTTAATCATTAGGCTATTGCACATATGCTTACTAATATAAAAAAAGCCTAATGTAATAGGGCACAAGTTTGCTCCTTTTACTAAATTATATAACTTATTTCATTAGCGAAACATTAAGGAAAACTTTATCCCTCATAAAATTCTAAGTCCATCTTTCTCTTATCTATATAGGTTTTTTATCATCTTATATAGCCCTTAATTGATCCTAAATAATTTGTATCTTTTCTAAAGCACTTGTTACTAAGTTAAGCCATAAGAGTTTAACCCTACTAAGTTTAAACTAACCTATTAGGGACTTAAATCTCTAACTATACAATGTTTCAAATAGGGTCATTTTAATGCTTGATTGATAATTATTGCTACAAGTAAATCTAACTAGCAATAAATACCCTTCCTAATTTTCTTCATATTCAGGGGCAAAATCCCTAAGCTTATTCCAATGCTTGAAGTATTTTCTTTGATTATCCATCCATTTAAGAATAGAATGTTGTACTAGAATGTAACTAGTCTTTAACAACTTACTAAAAATATAGTTAGATATAAGCTATAAAATGAGTACTTTCTTTCGATATGATGAGTATAGGAACTCCATAGAGTAGGATTATCTTGTTTAAGTAAACTTAGGCATATTAATCCACATAATAGGTGACCTAAACCAGTAAGCAATATGCAAACTTGGTCAATTGTTCTATTAAAACCCAAATAGAGTCGTGCCCCTTAAAGGTTTTAGGAAACCTAGAAAAGAAAGCTATAGTCACACATTTCCATTTACATTCCAAAATTTGTAAAGGTTGATGAAAACCTACTAACTATTAGTGCTCCATTTTCACTTATTAGCAAGTAATGCACTTGGTCACATGTTCCATGATATCCTTTTTTTTCCTCCTTTTCACTAAAGATTTCTTATAAGTTATGGTACATTTTAGCTTAAACCGTTGAAAGGGGCCAAAGCCTATAGGCCGACTCATTAGCCAACAGGCTTCGAAATAGTTGGACCTCTATTTTAAAAGCCCTAAGAGTTATGGCCATAACCAGCTCAACCCATGAAAGCCTGAGGCTTGCACGAGTTAAATCGTAGACAAGTCAAATGACTTATGAATTTTTTATATATATTTTATATAGACTTATATTTTTAATTTATATAAAATTACACTCTTATTTTTCATTTTTAATTACGTAGGATTGTGTTATAAATAATATTTTTATTTTATATTTTTTTATAATTTATTTTTATATATGATATTTTTTATAAATATATATAAGTTTAAAATATATTATGACTAATTTATGAATAAATATATGGTATTTTTTAATGATTTTAATTTTTTATTATTTGTAGTTGAAAATTTTTTAAAAAATTAAAAACTAAAAAAATTATAGGCTAGCTAAGGTTAGCAAGGATCAAACTAAGGCCTTCATATTAAAGCTTGTGAAAAAAATGGACAAGTCTAGCTCTAGCAATTTAACCACTAGCTTACATAGATCAATCAAGCCCGTCTGTTTCCCACATCTAATTTTGGTTACCTTTGGATGTATAAATTATGAAAGGCAATAAGCCTAATGTAATAATTCACACTGCTCACTAGAAAGGAAATACAAAGGCCTTTAGTATCAAATCACACCCTTCTCATTAATAGTAAATTCAACTCGTTAATCCATGGTTGCTTTTTCTATTAAGGTAAAGTATTAAGGATAAACTTTTTAGTACTCTTCCACCAAATAGTCAATTGCTTTAACAATACTCCTTGATTATTGGATTAAAGATTGACCAAGATTAATATGACCAATATATATAAATAATTGCTCTATTCATATACATGATATAATCAACAAAACATAATTTATTTTTATTTTTAATTATGTAACTCAAGAGGTATCTCAATTGAAGATTACTTAGAAAATATAGGAAGATTGATTTGAAAAAGAGCATATCTTAGAAGATTTAATAGTATAATGAAGGACTAGAAAGTTAAGGTTCAATTGAAATAGCTTAAACAATTGATGGATAAAATATATTGAAAGTTCATAGTAAAAATATGTAATACTCTTGTACAATGATACACAACCACAAAATAGTTAATTGAGGTTGGGTCTTTAACAGATTACATGTTGAAAAATGATTGACATGTAATCGAGCACCATAGTATGTATAATTTTAACATCAATTAGTAACTATCGTAAAATATAAAAATAATGTTAATTGTTATTCTAAAAAAATCAACCTCATTTCATGTCTCTATCATCTTGGAAAATAACATTAAATGTTGTTTACTTTCTAAAAATTAATGTCTAATACCTATAACACTATGTCAATTTATTTAAATAATGAACATTGTTTGTCCATCCACCCTATCTACCTAAACCCTCTCCCCTAGTTCCTTATTGTCTTGTCCCTAACCCTAACCCATTCATACATTTAGACTCCTAGTTCCTCACTCCCTTATCCTAAACCTTAACCATATCATTATATTCCTCACACTTCTATCCTCCCTATTTCTTTTATATTCCTAACTAGATGTAAAAAGCTAACACCTCGTATTACTCTAGAGAATTTTAATTTAAATAACTTTAAAGAATAAACTGAATAATAAAAAATTAAAAATGGTGAAAGTTTGAATACAATATCACAATTAGAGATACGTGCTTCATTAAATTTACCTTATAACCATTACTCAATATATAATATTTGCAATCCCTAAAAAAGCCTTTTGAATACAATACCTACAGATGCAATAAGTATTTATGAAAAATTAGTGCACTACACATTTTTATATGAATAAATAGTTAATAATATGAAAGAATACCAAAAAGGATGAATAAGATAAAATTTCTTACCTTTGCAAACCTACAAAAATTGTATCAAAATGATAAGCAACAAAATAGGATCAATAAGGAAACCGACAATTAAATTGCTAGAACAAAAATAAGAAAAAAATTACTATATTTATATTTTATATTTTATATTTTTTAAGGAGTGCTAAAAATTTTATATTTAGCCATAGGCTAACTAAGCTTTTAATTTTACAAAATAATTAGTGAATAAAAATATAATTAAAGAAAATCATCCTAAGGTTGGAATAAGAGTATACCTTATTAGATAAAGAATCATTTCAAAGTTGGAACAATTTTAGGATGAAATTTGTAAATAGCGTCATGCTTCGCTTTTTTTAATTTTTAACTCATGCTTTGCTTTATCTTTTTTTTTTCAATTCACATCCATGGTCTAAGCTTCTACATTGATTACTACATAACAACCGAAGTCTTTAATTCAATGATGCCATTCTATTAAGTAATGTTTAATATTGGTTTTAACAAAGAATTGACATCATAATAAATGATTGTCTTTTTTAAAGAAATGATTTTTTTCTTCTTGTTACAAAATTAAGCAAAATAACAAAAAATTAAATATAAATGAAACAAAAATGAGAAATAAAACAATACATTATGAAGAATATTATTCTATTTTATATATTTCCATATTAGTACATGAAAATATATAACAAAAAATTGTTATTTATAATGAAAAAATGACTTTATATTTACAATAAACATACATGAAATCCTTGTAAAATTAAAAAGAAAAGTGATTATCATCTATTCATAATTCCTCCATATTATTTTATAGCTTTTGAAGTATTTGGTTCAATTAATTTTGTATCTATTGCCTTAAGATACTTCATTGGTTTATTTACTATAAAACTTTCAAAGTTCTTTTGTTTTAATGTGAAAATAGGCATGCTTTTTGCTTTGCATGTATCAATGTTTGACATAGCATATAAAGAAAGTAATATGTTGATTTTCACATTAAAACATAGGAAGCATTAGAGAAAATAAAGAAATCAAGCACTTCAATGTTAATAAAAGGACAATATATGCCACCAATGCATATAATTAGAAATATTTCGAATCTTATGATCATGATAATTGCATTAAATCACAAATATGCTCATGACCATTTATCTAAATGTAGAAAATAACTATGATTTAATATAATGCCCATGACTATGAAAAATAATTTATGAAATTAAGATAAAAGGTATAGATTGTAGTATTTAACATTAAGAACGAACTTAAATCTCCCCAAGTTCCTTCAACTAAAGGACTTGAGTTTGTACTTCAACAATGAATAGAAATATTTTATAAACAATTTGAAATGCTTTATAGAATTCTTACGTTTATGGTCGAAGTGTGGATACAAGTTCTTAGAAAGGAACTTAAATTGATTCTAGAACCTTATAAAAAGACTAATTTTTGGAATCCATTAATAAAGAAGGCTTCTAAGAAGAAGAACATAGAGTGTAATATTAACATTACTTGGGTTATTAAAAAAATCTAGGAATCTCTTAGGGTTTCTTCCAAGGTGTAGATACAAATCTGTATAAGAAACCTTGAAAGTTTCCTAGACATTCCAAATAGCCATGATAATATTGAATACCAAGTTCTACACTCGCCAACTCAAAAGCTCTCTTTTTAATGCAAAGGGATCTATCATGAAAGATCATAAATTTGATGTCAAAAGCCTTATTTATAAGCTAAAAGCAAAATAATTAAACATTAATTATTAATTAAAAATTGACATCATAAGTTTAGTCCATATATATAGTTGTAATGACTCAAGATGTTTAAATACAAAAATGTTGTGTAACAGTCACAATAATAGAAATAGGCTTGATAATGGTTAACAAAGTAATTGAAATTGTAAGTTATTCATTAATTATTGTTATTGAAGTTATCTTTAATTCTATTCATTTAGATTTCTTCATTTAAACTTCTTTATAAATTCATTCATTTAAATATGTTCAATTACATTTATTTAAAATTTTTTCATAATTGATATTTATTTTAACATCCTCATATATTTCGAGAAATTATCATCAATTAAACCTAAAACTAAAGTTTTAATGTTTGTCATTTCCTCAGCATTATTACAGATTCAAATATGAAAAGAAAGTAATTTTAAATCAATTTGAACACAAAACGTTATATCTATTTTAATATGTCTTCTCTTGATTAATCTATGTAATGTAAATGCCCATTATAGAATTTTTAGCAAAAATAACATATAAATGAATAAGAGAACTAATTCTACAAGTTTAAAAAATTTTAATTGTCATTACTCTATTTATAATGAAAATACAAATAATTGATTAAAGAAAATAATATCTCTACAAATTTATATAAAATAACTACATTAAATCATAAATAAATAACAACTACATGCCTATTCATGAATAAATAAAAATAACCAAAAAACTATTATGTATCAAAATCTGCACCCTCAATGCAAACTCTAACATTGTTACTTAAATTTCTTTGATTTGTATACTTTGTTGAGAAATAAAAAAGTATACAATTAGAGAGAACCAAAGCTTAAAATTTCTCTCATTATATACTCTTTCAATGAAAGTAAAGTGAGAACTCAGTAATTCTTCCATTCATTAAATCTTCCATTCAATTTTTACTCCACAAAAAATGAGAGAGTATATAATGGGAAAGAAACAAAGGTTATAATTCTTCAGTTGTACATTCTCTCAATGAATGTAGAGTAAGAGATTAATAATAATATTTTGTATCAAACTCATCATACTCAAGAGCATATTGGGGAAATATCAAAAAGTTCATATGAAAAATAAAGTTTAAGCGAAGATTTATAGGAAAAAATATACGTTAATTATTAAATAAAACTAATGTTGTATGATTATTTAGTTTTCAACATGATTCCTTAAATGGCTTTTAAATGGTAACCATTAATTAGGATCGACATCCTTCACTTCTGTCATTCCTAATGACACTTTTGAAATACCTTTTAGATAATAATTATTGACTAAAATCGATATAAAATCAATGTCTTATGATTTTGCAATTTCTAATATAGCTTTTTGAAATGCATTTTAGATAAAGGTTAAGTTTAAAATTGATGTTGTAAGTTATCATGCAATATTTAGATGTCATTTGTATTTTTATCCATCATCTTAAATTTTCATATAATTTTAAAAATATCATTACATTAAAATAAATATCAATTTTATTATAAATTAATGTTTATCAACTAACATAAATCATTGATTTTATAATAGTGGTATATGGCTATATTCTAATTTACAAAATTGCTATAATGAAATGAGTTATGTGACTTTAGAAGTTCTGTATTAAAAACATAGTCATTATTTTCTTATGATTAAATATATTTCCTTTTTGTAGAAAAACAATTAGTTATTATCTTTAATTTTAGTTACCTTAATCGATTAGCAAGCCCATAATTTAAAATTTTAAATTTAATGTTTGATTTATTATTAGTGTAAAATATTTTATATTATTGATAAATATGTAGACATATCATTAAAAAATAATAATTAAAAATTTTTACTGAATAGTAAAAAATTTTAATAATTTTTAATTAATATGATAATGCATAGTGAATAATAATATAAAATTAATTTATATTAAATTTAAATTCTAATTTAAAATTCCTAATCACGTAATGGAATGGATTAAGCCAAATTCCACGACTCGGTATTGACTTAATTGATTAACTTTCTTTTACATAGAATAATGATTAGATAATTATTCGTCGAACAAAAATATGCAGCTCCCAATTGACTAGTTTCCCTGAAAATGATTTTTCAAAATTCAATGGATTAATTTCTTCTAATTTAAAATTCCCAATCACGTAGTCGAATTGATTAAGCCGAATTCCACGGCTCTTGGTAGCGGCTTAATTGATTAACTTCCTTTTACATAAAGCAATGATTAGATAATTATTTGTCAGACAAAAATATGCAGCTCCCAATTGACTTGTTTTCTGAAAAATGATTTTTTAAAATTCAATAGATTAATTTCTTCTTTAAAATTATTTGAATTATTATAACCTTAATTTTTTTTCTAGTAAAACATTGGTTGGAATAGCAATGAATTTCTTGTTTTTCAATAAATATTATCCTCAAAATTCGATTTCTTTACTCATTAATTAATTGATCAAATTCCTCTAAGATGAATATATTATTCATTGAAAAACCATTAAGAATCATATTCAAAAGTTTGATAAATATTTCTAATTAATATTGCTTAACAATAAGACAATTAAAAAATGGGTTTTTGCTTCCTTACAATTTGGAGAGGAGTTGTGTGATCTATTTTATTAAAAAGTTTTCTTTTTCATAAGATTTATAATTTTTTATATAAAACTTAACTATAACGTTTTCATAAAATTTAAAAGTGTAAACTTTTTCATATACTCACAATATAAAAACATTTAAAAATTTTATGAAAAATCTATAACTTTTTATTAAAAAATTGTAAAATTTTACAAAGGACTCATAAAAAATCATATCTTTTCATTTTTTATTTTTTTTCATTTCAAAGAAGTAATGAAGAACAAACATCGTTGTCATTGTAAGTAAGGAAAATACAAAAGAAAAGAACAAAAACTAGAAAAAATAACTAGCGGCTAAAAAAAACTTCCAATGGAGTTCAGCCAAAAGGATCTCTTCAAGACTTAGAAGAGGGTAGTTCTATCTCTTCTCCTTCACACAGTGACTGGTTCCCCATTTGGCAAGCTTGTCAACTACTTGATTTCCTTTTCTCAACACATGAGAAAACTCCACCCTCTTAAAATGAAGGCATAACTTAGCATTGTCCTTAAAAAGGCCCCCTATAAGGATGATGATCCGAAACTCTATAAATACAGTCTCTAGTAAATATCTTGAGAATCTATCTATATGATAATCTTGTTGTATCTCTTCTCTTTAGCAAAATGGAGAGCAAATAGAACTGCTCTAGTCTCAAGCATTCATATTAGAAGAGATTCCAAGAAAGCTAGAAAAATCCAGCTAGGCAATCTTCCCAATTCATCTCTATAAAGGTCCCCTAAAACCAATAAAGCTTGGGTTTGCAAGAGAACTTCCATCAATATTGATTTTCACAAATCCACTAGGAGGAGACACCCATTTGACAAGCTTCTCAACATATCTTCTCTGTTGTTTATTAAACCAATTAAAGGAAATTGAACAATCCTACGGTAAATTGTAAATATTCTATACAATCATTGAGGGTAAAATATTATCATGTCTAAAGATATAGTTATTTTTATCTATCCATAATTGCCAAGTAGAAATAAGAAAGGTATAAAGACAATCCTTTTCTCTCTGAGATTTGGTTAGTTTGGTATTCTATACTCTTTGAAATTATATTGAAAAAAATTTAGACAATGCAGTACGGCTCCCAATCTCAAGCCATATGTTCTTCACCATAGAATAGTCTCTTTAGAATATCAAAGGCTATTTCAGGGTTGTTTTCACAGAAAGGACAAAGAGGGGAGAGTTCATGAGTCCATGCTTGAATCTCAATTCATTACAAACAATTTTGTCATGTCAGCACAAGCCACAGGAAAGAGCATATAAAGACCTTAAATTTCCATATTTTTTTCTAAATAGGATCATGAGTATTATCTATGTTCCTTAAGAGCCATATATAAGTATCTTTGGCTGAATAATCTCCATTATTTGTTGAAGCCCAAGAAATTTTATCTTTACAGTGAGCAACATATGAAAAAAGGATAGCTTGAATAGTAAGAGCTAATTTTTCAGGTAAAATAGTAGTTAATCTAGCAAGATTCCACTTATTATTTGCTATCACATCTTTAATTAGACGTTGTTAATCATTGGGGTGAATTTCCTCTACTCTTTCAGCAAGAGTGGATTGATCAATCCACCTTTGAAACCTAAAAGATCATTAAGCTAAGGATTACCTAATTCTGTAAATAAACCCTTCTTTCAACTCATTCATGCATTCCACAGATATCTTTCCAAATAGGAGAATCTCTGGAATGGCAAGAAAAGGATAAAGGTTCAGAAGATTGCTTAGTAATATTTATGAGAAAGCACCTTTAGTTATAGGTCTTTCTTCTTTCTACATTACTTTCCATCCCAATTTTCCTAATAGAGCAATGTTAATTTGTCTAGCTTTACGGATCCCCAAGCCTTCTTCCTTCTTAACTTTAGTAATAGTTTCCCAATTCACTAAATGAAAGCCTTTCTTATTATCATAGGATCCCCAAATAAACCTTTTAATAATTGGTCAATCCGATCACATATTCCTTTAGGCAGCAGAGCAAACTGCATAAAATAAACAAGAATGGCATTTAAAACGGATTGGCCAAGGGAAACTCTTCTAGCTAAATTTAATAATTTTCCTTTCCAAGCTGAAAGCTTTGAATTCTATCTTCTGAATAATAAATTAAAAGTGCATCCTACTAGATTTTTTTTATTTATAAGAATTCCCAGATTTTCTCCAATATTAAGCGTGAAAGGAATGTTACTAATCAGTTTTATAGCATTAACAACCTCTCTAGAAACAAATCCTGATATGACATTTTTTATTTTAATAAATTGATTTTCATTCTTGAGACTCTATTGAATTCATATAAAGAAGCCATAACCACCCGTGCTTGGTCTTTAGTGCCTTTAGCAAATAATAAAACATTATCAACAAAAAACAAGTGTGAGATTAAAGGTCCAGCTCTTGAAACAGCTATAGGCTCCTATTCTTTCTTCTTAACTTTTTTATAAATTAGTAATGAAGCCATACACAACACAAATAAATAAGAAGACAAAGGTTCTCCTTGTCTGAGACCATGTTTTAGAGCAAATGACTACAGCTTTTCACCATTTCAAAGAACACTAAAGGAGATTTCTAAAACATAGATAATTATGAGATTCACAAGTTCTATTAGGGAAGCCAAATAAGTATAAGGTCCATTTAAGAAAATCTTAATCCATTCTATCATATGCTTTCTGAAAATCAATTTTGAACATCATTCCACCTTTCCTACTTTTAGTATGGTTAATAAAATGTAGAAGTTCTTAAGTTAAAATAGTATTATCTACAGTACTTCGATTAGGAAGAAAGCTTGCATTGAAAGGGACTTACTAATTTGCCAAGAAGAGGGTCTAATTCTGTTAACTAACACTTTAGTAATGATTTTATAAACCACATTGTAAAGATTGATTGGCCTGGACCCTTTAATGCTTTAGGTGAAATAACTTTAGGAATGAGAGCAATAAAAGTATCTCCCAGACCTAAGGGAATTTTCATAAAAATAAAAGCTTGCTTAAACACATTTCCATAAAGCATCCCTAACTAAATCCTAATAAGATTTAAAGAAAACTACTTGAAACCCATTAGGGCCTAGAGCTTTGAATGAACCCTATATTCCATAAGAGCATCATGAACTTGCCTTTTTGGAAACTCTTTCCAATAAAGCTTAAGCTTCCTCATTATTTAACTTGGGAACAGAATCTAGAATTAAAGGAATATCATGGAAGCCTCAATGACACAAAATAAATGTTGAAAATATTTAAGCATTATGCCCTTCAATTGATTCTGGTCCATAGACCAAGTACCATTCGAAAGTTTGAGGCATTCAACCTTATTTCTTCTTCTACAAATTAAGGTGGTAGCATGAAAGTATTTCGGACATCTATCTCCTATAGCAAAACATTGAAGTCTAGACTTTTGAAACTAAAATATTTCTTTCTAGACCAAAATAGAGTTAAATTCTTCCCTTAACTCTCTCTCCAATATGGATAGAAAATAAAAAGTTCTATTGGATAAGGCATGTTGAATTCCTTCAAGATGAGTTAAAATTCATCTTTTATGATGAAAAATATTCCCAAAGACATTTTTATTCAAAGAGATACAAGCCTCCTGAACATTAGCCAGTTTGCCCATCACATTTGTATTGGTCATCTTCCTAGCTTTGAGTGATAATAGCTTTAAAGTCTTTGTGAAACATCCAAGCAACTTTAAATTGAAAAGGTTTATTTTTGGGAATAGAGGAAAAGCTTTTGCTTCAAAGAAGAATTGGATTATGGTCTGAGTGAGTCAAAGGAAGGTGAAAAACTGTTGCCCCTAAGAAGGTAAATTTCTAATCCAGTGTAGCCAAGGCTCTATCCAACCTTTAAGAATAAACAATCTTACTTGTTTGCTTTCCTATGCCATGTAAATCTAGGGCCATTGAAGCCTAAATCAAGAAAACCACATGAAGCAATATTGTCTTTAAATAAATTCATTCTCCTATTACAAATAATTCCACCTTTCTTCTCTGACTCATCAGTAATGTCCTTAAAATCTCTTATAGCTACCTAAGAGATAGTATTATTGTTAGCCAATTGCTTCATCTCTTATCCACATGATTGCTCTTTGAGATGAAACAGGACTAGTATAGATGGCACTACACATCCATTTCAAATTAGGAGATTCCAAAAGCATAGTTATTTGTTGGCTAGAGGAACTAATCAAGGTGCATTGAAAGTTTGTAGAAGAACTAACGATTCAAATCCCCTCTCAAAAAATCAATTAGGTTTTGAAATAGCTATAAGAAAGTATCCTTCACCCTGCCACTATCTTTCCATATTATTAAAAGTGCTATAGGTTTCCAATAAAAACACAAAATCTAGTCAATTTACTTGTAAAATAGATCTCAAATGTCTATTTGTTGCAAGAATAGAAAAACAAGAGCTAAAATTCATTATAAGGAAAAAAGGGAGAAGAGATAGAACCTATTGAGCCTATCTAGAACTCATCACAATCATCTAGAAATCCATCTTTTGATATATCATCCCTTATTGTAGCATCTAGACCTAGGTCTAGTAGTCTATTTCTAAAGTCCTTCCTCCTTGATCAAGAGGTCTTCCATTCAACTTTCCCATAAAGTTCTCCAACATAGGACCTTTACTAGGTTGATCCTTTGTAAGAGAAATATCATCTCTAGTTCCTTGGTATGAATTAGTAGGAGTAGCATTATTTGCTTTCAATAACTCCATTCTGGTGCAATTATTTTGACTAGGCATCTTCCTTCTAAGAGCCACAATTATTGCAATTGTGAATTCAAAGTTAAGATTCTAAGCTACTTCTGAAGATTCCCTTCCAAAACCGTTCCCCTTCTAAATTTCAAGGTTTTTAGTATTGCTTCCAATATCATGCTTGGATTTCTTAGTAAAAACTTCGGATAGGGACCTCATCATCTCTTTATTTTGATTTAAGGGTATTGTATTCTCTTAAGTATTTTCCTTGTTAGCATCAAGCTTCAAAAAAACAGAGAAAGTATTCTAATTCTTCTATCCAAATTTCGTTCTTTGCCATCTCCTGAATGTCTGGTGTGGACATAATCAATTTTAGTGTTGAGCTTGTTAGCTTTATATGAAAAATCAATTAAAGGGTTAAATATTTTTATTATTAAATTATTTCTTTTATTAAAATTTATAATTTTTATTTAATTTATTTATTTTAAATTTTTTATTTTTATTTAGTTCATTTATTTTAAAATTTATATTTTCACCCTAAATTTTTAACTTGTTTTGTTTCTTGGAATTTTCTGTCACAATACTAAATCAGAGAAACATTCAAATTTGGGGATTGTTTTTCTCCTTGTTCAAGTGGCATATTTGAATGAAAAAACCTGATATATTTTTGTTTAAAGAGTATATAATGTATTTTTTAATAAACAATGAGTTCCATAGAATTATGAATTTCATAATTTTAAAAAACCAATTATAAAATATAAATTTTTTATTATTATAGAAATAATAATTTATTTAATATATATATAATTTTAAATTTAAAGTAATATGAGATAATACTATTACGGTTCCGATAATTTCAAATTATTTTTGAAGGTGTAAATATAACAGAACGCTTTTGGTAAACGTGCAGTTCCCATCGCAATTGAGTATTGCAGTTCCCAACCTTCGTTGAATTATTCAAAAGGCCAGAGCTCACCAAATTGAAGACGTTCAATTATAGAATTGATGACGTCGTAAAAAAGATGTCCCACTTTAATGTTTGACGAAATAAAAAGTCTCTGTTGAATTTGCCTTCGTCCAACCTTAAGTACTCGGGCCTTTAGGTTCAAACGTAACTAGGGAAGAGAAAGGGAATTGAAAACTTTCTTCCCTTTCTTACGTGTTTAATTCAAAAAAAAATTATTTTTTTCTTTATTTTTATGATGAAAGTATTTTAAATGAAATAATGAAGATTCTTTTTTTTTAAGTATTAATAATAAATAATAAAATTATATTTATGATCATAAGGAAAATGAAATAGTTAATATAAAATAATTAATGATATTAAAAAGTATTAAATAATAATTATAAAATAATAATTAATTAATTAAAATAAAAATTAACAATGATAATTAAAATTGAAAATTAAATAATAATTATAATAATATAAATAATAAAATTATTAATAATATCAATAGAATAAGCATATCAAATATTAATAACAAAATAATAAAAAATTACATTCTAATAATAAATAAATGATGAAATTAAAAAATAATAATGATAAAATATTATTAATTATTAATACTAAAATAATAAATAAATATAAAAATAATAATATAATATTACTTAAAAGGGAATAAAATATAATAAAATAATTAACAATATTAATAAAATAATAATAAATAATATAAGTAAAAAGATAATAATAATAATAATAATAATAATAAATAAATAAATAATTATAACAATCAATAATTTCTCTCATATTAATTTTTTAGTAAAATAAATCAAGAGAACTTAATTTTTTATTTAAACTAAATAAAGTGAATAATTATGAAATATTTATTAGAGAACTTAATTCCTTTTTTAATTTAAACCAAATAAAGTGAATAATTATAAAATATTTATTTTCTTTCTTTTTTCCTTTCCTTTTTCTTAATTGACCTGAACACCCCTTAGAATTGAAGCATGAAATTATCGATAGGCAAAGCTATACATATTTTTTTCCACTAACCTTCTAAGCCACAAAAGTGAGTAAATTAAGTAATGCATTCAACCTTTTTTATCCATTAAACTTAATGAAATATATTATTTTTCTATGACATCAATAACTAACACTACAAAGTACATTTCTACGTACCAATTAATTAACCTTCTATTTTTTAATTTTAAAACACTAGTTTAACATATTTTTATCTCCAAAATTTATCATTTGTGATGTTGAAGATTCAATTCTTGGACTTTAAGAGATATACCAATCTCAATTTTAACATTGTAATCAATTTTGAATGAATATTTATTTTATAATATTAATTAGTCATATGATTAGCATATGGATTATCTTATTGAAATTAATGTGAATAAAAATTTAGCATAAAAATGTATAATTTACAAAATTTAGGCAAGTCTTCTGAGCATTCCTATAATTTAGAGGTTATATGTATATTGCAAATAGTGGAAAGGGTTTTGTGTAATTTTAAAAAAATAAAATAAAAAGTTGCTAAGCTCATATGGGATCTTGCAACATTTTTAAGAAAAATTTTAGAAAATCAAGTTTATTTGCAAGTTGTTTTATAAAGTGTTGTCACATTTTAAAACGCTATTTCAAATTCATTTATGAAGCATGTAAGTTGCAATTGTTTTATGAAAAATTACAATTACAATTTTAATGAAATACTTTACAATCATTTGAAAAAAAAATTGCAGCATTTTCACATGCCTAAAATATCCCAAGTGGTCTTTAAAAAAACTAGTAACTTTTTTAATTTTTTCTGTAAATACAAAAATTTAACATTAAATTTACACAAAATTAATTTGAGCTAACACATATCATTATGCAACAATTCTCACGTTTGCTGAAACCAGTTTTTTAAATGCAAAAAAAAAAAATGAAATTGTTGTTATATATTTTTTTATTTGCATCTGGTATATTTCCACCAAATTAGTGAGAGACTGATTCCTCAATATACTATCAGATATCAAAAGCGGAGACTTCTTCCAAATAAATTTTTTCTTTACGCAAAGTCTAAACTATACTCATGATATCTTATTTAAAGTGTTCAAATTCCTCCTACTCGAATCAATTTATGTTAGCAATTGTTGTCATATATTACAATGAAATTTTATAACTTTTAACATCAAATTTGTATGTAAAATTTAATCTTAATGTTGCACAAGTTTTGAAGAGTGAAATTAATGTTAAATTGTTCTCTCATAATTATTTTGAGTGTTTATCTGTTTGTACTTAAATCTATACTGGAAATTCATAATTTGACTTAAAATTGCGAAATTAGATTTATAGATCTTGTGGTGATAACAAAGTTTTCTCTTTTAACTATTATTTTGAGTTATTTAATTCATGCGATAAAATTTGGATTTTGATTATACGTTGAATAAGTTTCGGATTCCTTTGTAAGATTAAGCTAGGGGATAAAGAAAAAATAATAATTTGACCAAAACTATAATATATTAAGAGTATAAATTGGCAGATCAAATAATGATAATATTGACTTAAAAATAAATTATTTAGGAGAGTTTAGGATACCATACCATAAAAAGAGTACAAATAGACATATAATTGTGCCGAGAATCCCACCTCATGTATTATACTAGTTCATGAAATCTCTAATAAGATGATACATGTGAAAATTTTTTTTTTTAAAAAAAAGCTGGTGGATACGTACTTAGTTTATCATTTAATAAAATGTCCTTTTAGTATACATGCCATTTTAGAAGCAGTTTCTTTTTTTTCCCTTAAAAAAAAAAAAGAGCTAGTGCTGATGTTTTTCCTTTCTGTGTTACCACTGGATTACTTTTACTTTATCTTCTTTTAATTTATTGGAACAATCAAATAGAGTCATTCTCATTTAAAAATTTCACTACGAAAATACTCACTAACTGTAATGAAAAAGCAGAGTGCCTAAACGTGGAATGAAAAAATAGTATGGAATTTTCAAACCTTAAACTTTAAACATTAAATCCTAAACGTTCAAACCTCATTCTTATTCTTATTGATAGATAAGCATATCAATAAATTATCATTCTATTAGCAAACAAAATTACTCTTTTATTGTAAAATGTTAGAGGTGAGCCATAATTCTAAAGTGTGATTGTCGCTGCAATTGTAATCATATTGCTATTAATAAAATTATTGATAAATATAGAAATGTAGAATTATTATAATATAAAATTGATAAAAATTATAGTACATTATTGATTAAGTAAATGTATTAATGTGCTATTAAATTTGATTGTATATCAAATTTACTTTTTTTAAATTAAAAAAATTATCAATAATATAAAATTGATTGTGGAATTATTAATGTACTACCAAATTTGATTGTGAAGTTATTATAATATAAAATTGAAAAAAATTATAATACATTATTGATTAAATAAACATATTAATGTACTACTAAATTTGTTTGTATATCAAATTTACTTTTTTAAAAAGTCAAATCCTATATATTTTATGATCTAAAGCCTAAATTCTAAATCACTTAATCAATGGTGTAACATAGAATTTTATGGTTATGATATGGTTCCTAATAATGATATTACATGTAACAAGAAAATTTTTTAATATTATATTAACATTAAAAATTTAGTTTTGTCTTTATATAATTTTTACCATGTGTATTATTCTTTTTTATAAAAGTTAAATGCAAGACACATCTCGATGCACTTTATGAAATATAAATCAGATTTAATATTGAGAATTAAAAAAGATAATACCCATGATAAAATTATGTGAAAGTGAGGCTGAATTTTCGCTGCTCTTAGTGTTACGTACCGGAGATTAAAACCTCAGACAGCCATAGCCATCACATATTTCAAAGATTAAGTGCTTTCCAACGGAGGTGTAAGTATCCATCTTTCTTGTCCCCGAATCAACACTTTCTTACTTTTGAATTCATGATCTTCAGAAGGAGGCGATTGACCATTTGACCAGAATCATTAGAAATATTTTATAAGACCCGCTTTCCTCATTCTTATTGCAAATCGAAGCCTCAGACAGAAACACACATCTCCCGCACAAATAGAGAACACCGCGTGACATGGCAGGGTCGGTCGGAGCAGCAACGCCGGTGATTAAAGTAGCAGCTCTATGTGGCTCGCTTCGAAAAGCTTCATACAACAGAGGGCTGATAAGATCTGGTACAGTTTAAAATTTTTTCTCTCTCTCTATTTTTTTAAATACAGTTTTAATTTAAAGCATATTTCAGTTTGCGGTAAAGGGTTATTTTCTAGTTTAATATATGAATTCATTTATAAACTACCGGTAAGTTAAATTGACTTTTAATCCTTGTGGTTTGTTGGATTTATAATTTTGTCTTTTTACTTTTTTTTAATTGTTTTTAAATTTTATTTTTATTTGCAATTACCTCTTTTCATAGGTTAATTTAAGAGACAATTGCGCTTATCAACTGGTTTTTTATCCTGTTTTTTTAACTTTCGTTTTGGTATATATTTGTTTGAAAACCGTTTTTTAACTTTTTCATATTTGGAAGCGATAGAAAGGTTGACCAACGGAAAAATAGATTTTGATTAAAAAATAATAATATATTTGAAGAAAAGTGAGTTTTCTTTTTCATAACAAAAATTATTTTTTTAAATCATATTATATGATATAATCTTATTTTTCTTTTCTACTTTCTTTTATTTTCTCCATTCTCTCTTGTATATTTATCTCTCTACCCTCTTTTGCTTTTCTTCTTCGTTTTTCACTACCTCTCTTCTCTTAGTTTTTAATGATTTTTATCTGCAATTATTTAGGAACTTCAACCTTATATATAACAATAATTGCCTTTTTATTGAAATGATAAACTAATTTATGTTAACAGTACATTACCCTTTTCCTTTTTGTCACACATACAAACAACTATAACTGTTAGGCACTTACCAAACCTATATTAACAAAAGCTTGCAACAAACTTAAAACAAAAGAAAAAGTAAGAGTACGTTTGGAGATGTTTTATTTTTGTATTTTTAAAAGTAGTTTTCAAAAGTTATTTTTAAAAACTATTTTTAAATTGAAGAAAAATCAAGACTAGAGGGTAATTAAAATTATAAATAAGGAAATATTTCATTTAATTACAAAATTGATATTTAGAATAAGAAAATAAATTTAAAAAATAATTAAAATAATTAAATTTTATTTTTGTTTTCTTGTTTTAAATTACATATTTAAAGAATAATTTTTAAAAATAGATGCTGAAAACATGTTGTCAAACATGTTTTTCTATTTTTAAAAGAAAAAAACAGAAAACTGTTTTTAAAAATAGTATCCAAACATAACACTAAAAAAAAATAGACAAAAAAATTGCTTTCCGGAGATTGATCATGTTCCATGAAATCCATACGCACTTCCATGATTGTTGAGAAGCTGTGAAATCTTCCCTTGTTGGTGACCAAACAAGGAACATAGAATCAAACGCTAGTCATATTTCTTTGAACCTCGTTGCTGGATTCCCATGCTTCTGTATGAAACCTTATACTTTGTCTTCCGAGAAGCCAAGATTTTGTGAAACTTGGTTAGCTGCCTCACTCTGCATTATTCCGAGCCAGAAATTAATCGTGGGGGATAGATCCTTGGGAAAATTGACTATGCCTTAGTTGTTGACCTTGTTTCCAACTGTCCTTGATGTCTAAAAAAACTGTATACGGAGTAGTTGAATGCAATCAAGCAAAAACTATTACAACCATATAAATGGGGACTCGGCTTACTAAAAAGAGAGAGTAAATTACCCCTTATTTAAAATTGTAAGAAAATAAAAATTCGATTCATTTAAAATTAGATCTATGAGTAATTTTATAAATTTTTTCTTCTTTGTGATTTTGAACAAGGGAGTCAATTCAAATCCTTTGTTTATGGATGGAATTTTGACTTTGGTAATTTTGGTATATTGAATGTAGCAATCGAACTAAGTAAAGGAAGTATTGATGGTGTGCAAATAGAGGACATTGATATTGCCGCGCTGCCTATGCTCAATACTGATCTTGAAGAGCATGGCAGATTGCCAGCTGAGGTTGAAGCTTTCCGCCAAAAAATTCAGGAAGCAGATTGCTTTCTCTTTGCATCCCCGGAGTATAATTTCTGTCTCCGGTACGTTTCACTATTTCATTTTTACATTTTTATTTCATGCATCACTGAGCGGTATATTTATAAAGTAAACACAACAATTAATCTCTCATTTATAAAAATGATAATTATTTCATCTCCTAAATTTTATAATTAACATTATTAATTTTTTATTTTTGTATTTGTTATAATTATTAATCCCTTCGTTTACTAGTAATATTAAAATAAATGATGAAAAAAATATAATTAATTAACAAGCATATATTTGAAATTTTTAATGTGAAATTTATGAGTCAACTTTAATATTTTTCATTTATTTTTATCTTTCAATAAAAGAAAGGATGAATAATTATAATAAATAAAAAATAAAAAACTAATAATATCAATTAAAAATTTTGAGAAATATAAGAATTAAATATTTATACTAATAACATAAGAAACATTATCATATTTTTCATGTATAATTTTTTAATATTTATATTATTTCATTACACTTAAAAAAGAAGATAAAACACGTGACAATAATATCTTGCGTGTTGTTAGTGTAAATAGAACTAAATCATAAATCCATAAAATATAAATTTTCTTTTACGTATGATCTAGCTAGCTGCCTAAATTTCAAATGATTGTATAACCATTTTTCCCTGACGACAGCAGTTATGAATTGTATCACTTGTCATTACATAAATGAGTTAGAGTCGTAAGTGTCGTAAGTGTGGAATAAGGGGTTTTAGGGACAGTTTTAAAGAAGTTAATTTTTTAAGATAAATATCAATAAAATAATATTCATAAAATTTGATCTTGATTGATCTCAATATTTTTTTATGGAATTCACTAAAATAAAGAGTGAAAATTTGTTAATATTTTATTTTTTTAGTAATAATAAAAGTGATAATTTATTTAACTTATGTAGTCAAAATTATAAGTTTAAATTCTACATGCATAATAAAGAATAAAATCCAAAGTAATATTGAGTATCCGTATACTACTAAAATGAGTAGCACTATTTTGTTTAGTACTACCCTACTGTTTACCTTATTTTAATCAGGTTTAAACTTCATAACAAATAAAAGAATGCGGTTCAAATGGATAAGACTGACGGATTCTTTCAGTTGCAAAAAAATAAAAAATAAAAAGAATAAAAAGAAAGATAATAAGAAAAATATAAAAAGATTTTTTCTTTCTTGCTTGGATGCATAAAAAATTACAGAAAAGAAGAAAAAGAACATAATTTTCATTTATTAATTTATATAGAAAGTAAGGAAAAATAAAGCTAATGATTAAGTTAAATGATGATTTTATTTTTTAATTAATAAGTTAATTTTTAATTTAAAAAAATTCAAAAGTAAAATTTTAATAATTAAATAAATTTTTTACTTATTTTTTGTTCAACGTGCCAAAAAAAATTAGTAGGTATTCCTTTCTTTCTTTTTTTTTTTTTAGTTTCCATCCCTTCTGTATCTTGTAATTAAATAAAGAAAAATATTATTTTTTACTCTTTTTCTTTAACCCATTTTTTACATAAACAAGATAAAAGGGAGTGCAGTATAGTCTTGGAAGATTTTGATGATTTGTTTGTCTTAGTTTAAGTATTTTAATCGTTAATTTAAAAAAAAAACTTATTTTTACTATTTAATAATATATATTTAATTAAGAATTAGTTTAAATCTTTTTCGTTTTCGTTACATCCAATAAATGCAAAACAAGTCGATTCATAAAATGGCCTTGGCAGACCACGCACTGCAAAAAGCTAAGAATAATGGGATAACGGTGAGATGTCAGAGTAATATGTCAAAGATCCTACTCCTCAGTTCTTCGCTGTTGGCGTGTCAACGGAAAGAGCTTACAAAAATTAAAAATGCTTATCACATGAGTTCTAACCTAACCGCCTTATAGAATTATGCCCAAATTTGTAATTACATAACAACACATAATTCACTAAAATTATAACAATTCTTTTAAAGAGAACAGTAAACCAAAAATAATCCGTTTTATTGATTCATACAAATATCTTTCTAATTCACCCAAAATTTTAATTATATATATATATATTTTTTACATTTTTTATTAGCACCATTGAAGAATGCACTTGACTGGGCGTCCAGACCTCCAAATGTGTGGGCTGATAAAGCTGCCGCCATTATTAGTGCCGGAGGAACCCTAGGCGGAGGAAGAGGCCAATTTCATCTCCGCCACATCGGAGTTTTTCTTGATATTCATTTCATCAATAAACCCGAATTTATTCTCAATGCTCACCAGCCTCCTGCAAAGTTTAATTCCGACGGAGATTTGATTGATGAAGATGTCAAGAACAGGTTAAAGCAAGTGCTTCTGTCCCTGCAAGCTTTCACACTCCGACTTAAAGGCCAAAACTCAAATTAATCAAAATTTTCATGTACTCCAGAAAGATAGTTGGATTGAGGATTGCTAAAATAATAAGTAGTTAATTGAGTCTAATGTTGATGAGAATTCTGTGTGATTTACGGTTTGAAAATGCTTTTGTGCATTATTGCATTTGTAAGATTGGAATGATCCCTCACTTTTTGTTAATGTTCTTTCTACGGTGGCTTATTTTCATAAGATGTGGACCCGATTATGTCAAGTGTAACTACAAAAAAAAATTAAATAAACATAATTGTTATTGTGCAAAATTATGAAAAATCCATTATCATATAAATGATCTGATAGATGATCACATCTAATTTGAACGTGAGTTTATCATATTTTTTAATAAAGGATATAAAACCTAAATGTACCTAAATGTGAGCTCCACAACTCTACTAGGGGAAAGATTTTTATGTGCATTTCATAATCCCCACCCAAATAGATGTGGAGTTTGCAATATCAGTATATAGATATTTGAACACTTGAATTTGTTGGGGCAGAATGCACTTTCGAAGAAGAAGAAAATGAAAAAAAGATAAAATTATGTGTAAGATAATTATTAGAAAGATACTGAATGTTATGCATACGAATTTCAAGTCATCTTTTTGCATATATATATATAAAAAACTTCATTCAATTATTGTAAATAAATAAATAAAATAATAATTATTTATCTTTACAGTAGCCATAAATTCTAAAAGATTCAACACACAATTGTCTTCTACATTTTCAATCATACACCAACACAATACTGTGGAAAATTATGCAATAAAATCTTTCTTCAATATTCTTTGTTCCTTATTCTGATTTGATTGTCACTATTAGTCACATATCCTCACTATTTGATATGAAATAAAACCTTCAAAAATTTTATCAAAATATATCATGAAACAAAATTGAAAATAAGTTAGAAAATATAATGTGCTTAAAACGTGTTATAAAGAATACTATCCTTTAAGCAATTTTGCCCCCACTATTTGCTACAAGGTTTGATGTCAATTCACTCCTAGGATTTATTTAAGCACTACAGAGATTGAACAGCCAGTAATATGATAATCTCTCCTCAAGAACTTTTTTGAATAATTTAGAGAAGTAAAGAGTGATAAAAAAAAGATTTATTTATTCTTTTCATTTATGATGAAAGATAAATTTCTTTTATTCATCTCCATTCACTCACAATCATTTGTAATCATAAATTGACTCAAATTTTTTTTAGTATATATGTATATATATACTTATTTCATTGTTTCAATCATTTCATAGATAATGTTTGAATTAACATATCCCTTAAACACAAACCATCAAGTTTCTTGATTTTAAACCAGTATGTCTATTTACTAAGAATTAACATGACTCTTGATCATAAACTAACATGATTCTTGATCATAAACCAATATGATTATTAATCATGAACCATCATGACTTTTTATTATTAAACAATATATTTCTTGATCATGAATTAAAATATCTCTTGATTATGAAGCAATACATCTTTTGATCCTTAACTAATTTGATATCTCTTGATCATAAACCAGTGCATCT
The DNA here is from genome assembly GCA_020226215.1 of Sindora glabra. Taxonomy (NCBI): domain Eukaryota; kingdom Viridiplantae; phylum Streptophyta; class Magnoliopsida; order Fabales; family Fabaceae; genus Sindora; species Sindora glabra. The sequence goes on from CM035226.1 coordinate 92,954,479, forward strand.
CTTAATCATTAAACAATATGTCTTTTGATTATCATGTCTTTTGAGCATAAACCATCGTGTTTATTAAACATGAGTCATGTTTCTTTTGAACATTAACTATCAAACCTTTTGATTATGAACTAATGTATCTATCTATTATAAATAAGCATGCCTCTTTGATCATAAATCAACACATTTCTTAACCATATACCATCATATCTCTTGGTTTTAAAACAATATAACTTTCTAACAATTTCTAACAATTAGTGTATGTATTTTATTATTTTAATTTAGGGATTTAACCACACACATACATAACAATTTTCAAACTAGTTTTAACAAAATTTGAATGTAATTTATAGGTTACCACACTCTTTAATAAAAAGCATAGAATGCATATGTGAACCACACCATTTCATAATAAGATATGCCAAATTCACATTCAAATTTAAATGCAAATATTATTATAATTTCAACAATAGTAGACCTAATAATTTAAACAATAATTAAAAATAGTAGGGTATTCTAGTCCATTAGTTATAATAAAGCTAAGCTTTTATAATGGCACTTAAGTTTGATATGGTTATTAAGTTGGTTTCAGTTATAAGTTAATTTGCAATTCAGTTGGGGTCCATATTCTTAGAACCATAAGCTTATTGTCCATTATTCCATATAGTATGCTGAATGTGTGATTTTCCAATTCTCTGAGAATTAAAGTTTTATAGGATGAAAGAACCTATGCACAAGATACCTGAGATCATAACTATTATTCATGTAGGTTGTGTATCTCCAATTATAGGGTTTATGGTTTATTTTTTTTAGCAAAATTGTAACTATATTTGATATGGATAATGTGACAAATTTAGGTGTCACAACCTAAACCTAATCAAGATTAGCATAGATCTCATTATTCTGGTTTCCACTAACCTTAACATTATTTACTATAATTTTACTTAACAAAAATCTCTTTATTCCCATAATGACTTATAATTCATTCTAGAATTTTTTGAAAAATCAGACAAAGTTTTTCCTATTTTCGAAAACTTTCCAAAGGTTACACACCTTAAATGACAAAATGGGTATTCCTTATAAATACGATAGCATCACATATACATACGATACTACATAACCTTAAAGCACATGTAACTTAACAACAATTCCAAATCATAAACATGAAAAAATAATTCAACATATCCAATGTTAAATCAATGTGATCGCTATGTCCACCCTAATCCTAATTTAACTATCAAAATTCTTTAATAAAGTAGTCTTAATTCTCCATGGATGCAATAAGGGTACTCATCTTTACTTAAAAATATTGAAAATAAAATAGAGTGAATTATGAGAACTTAGTAAATATATCTATCGCCACTAAACCTTAATTTAATTATATTCAATAGCCATATGCTGATTAGATATTTGATTAAAAAAGTAAATACTATTCAAACTCCTTGAGTTTCTAAAACATAAGAAGCCAAATTTGGGAGTGAGTATTCACTTACACATAGTTTAAATTTCATATTGCACATTACAATCATAAATATGTCAACTATTTATTAACACACAATATCATCATCATATCATACACAACATATTCTGGGTGGTTATCATATTTACAAACTGCCAGTAAGGCTCAATCACAATCACATCAAGCTCTTAGAATTATATCAAACCATAATATCTAATCACAAATATATTTTCAACATCACATCACATCACTTGACCATTTATAGTAAACATACATGCAACCACCTTTTGTCTCCTAGGTCATCCTTGTACCCTCCACAAGCTGTCCATCCTTACCTCTCCATAGTCTATCTTGTACTTTCCATAAGTTGTTACCAGGAACTTTTTATTTAACTTTCAAATCATCACCCTATCATATGTCTCATTTTAAATTCCACTCATGACATAATTCATATTATAATATGCATATTAGAGTTCAACTTTACAAATTACAAGATTCAATGCAATATCAATACAAGCAATCATTCTATCATTATAAAGTAATACCAAAACACATGAGACTACATATATATACATAACAAGACCTCCATGGCCTCTTACATGACCATAACAATTCATTCACATCACATTATAAATAACACTACATTTTACATCATGTTCATAACAATACAAACTCAAGCACAATTAATCCATGGTAAAAAATAGTACCACCACACTTTCTAAGTATGGTTAATCAATATACATTCGAAAAAATAATCATACACATACTACAAGTATCAATTCCATATTACTTATACTTGGTCATGAGGGCAATTCAATTATAAACTATACCACGCAATTGTACCTTAAGAGTTTAAGTATGAACATGTATGTGGATATGAAATCTATACCATCTATAAAAGAATATAATTCATAACATTTAAATTATCCTTTATCAAGCCATAAGATCCAAGTATTCCCAAGAACGTAGGAAAGAGTTACTTTATTCCCATAATCAAAGTGTCCCTTGTCCTTAGGTTAGATAACTACTAGCTAGACTTAATCACCCATAGAATCTTATTTGTCTAGGCCTCTGTGGTAGAAATGGTTCTAAGGGTAAAATTGGTAATCCTTTTTCATGTAACACAAATGAGAAAGGAAGGTGGTTGTTATAGATTTATTTGCACTTTTGATTGTATAGACAAAGAAAGGAAGCAGTTACCATGGATTTTTTTACATGTTCAATCATATGTGAGTGGATGAGGAGAAGAGACAATTTTTTGCAAACTCCTTCACACATCCATCTTTAAGTATTAGAAAGGAGATGAGGTATTTATTGAAGGCTCATTTGCTCACTCATTATACAAAGTGATTCTTTAACCATCCTAAGCTTCATTAGAAATAGAGTCCTTGGAATTGTTAAGTCTCTTTAAAGGTGAAATCTTTAAACTCCCTCTAAGCCTCACTTGAGATGAAGATTGTTTGATTAGGTTAAACCTCTTTAAAAGCATCAACTTTCCTTTGCAAAAATGTTAAATTTTTCTAGATAATTTGAGTCACCATGAAAGGTTTTGGTTTTATGAATTTTGAGCCATTATAAAAGAGTCCTCTAGTACCACTACAGAGATGCCATAGGTAAGTGTTCATAGGCCTTTTCTTAATAGAGTGTGGGTTTCTCAAAGAATCCATATTTCAACCCTTCTTGTGAGATTTTCTCTGTAAAGATATGGGTTTCGTTTAATAATCTATTTAACCCCTTTTAAACTTTTTTATTTTTGAATAATCCTAATTATTAGGCTTTGTGACCTTAAGTATCAATAGTCACTTGTTTATAAAATATCATTTATAGAAATAAAAATAGATGATGCATTGCTAAAATAAAAAAAAGACCAATAAAGGAAGATACACTTTAATCCAAGGAAAGTAATCAATCCAATAAGAAATAAAGTTTCAATTAATAAATTTGTTCTTCCAAATGAATAATATGATATTAGAAATCATATAAACATTCTTTAAACTAGTAGTTATATAAGAAATTAAATTAATAAAATACTTTTAAAAATCCTTTCAAAATTGATATTTGATGAAAAGAAAATGTTAGAGACTTTTTTAAATTAGAGCATCAATTTCCTTTGTATTAGAGATAAAATGTTACCTATAATAAGGATCATGTGTAAATTCCATTAGGATATTAAATGAAAGGTTTACGAAGAAGAGTTCTTTGTAACATCAATTTAGTAAAAGCAATTGATAAATACATTTTAATAGTATAGGAGATAAATTACACACTGAATAAATCTCATGAAAGTTCCATATAATTTACCATATATGCAATAATTTAACCTAAAGAATGATAAATACCCTATACTAAAGGCTCCTAATCACTCAGAATTCGATTGTTTCAATAAAATATACAATTTTATGAAAAGTACTTTTTGAAAAAAATGCATTTTTAGGAAATAAATTGATTTTGTTGTCTTTGGGTGACACAAAGAGAAAATAAGGTGTGTTTGAATATCTTTTTATTTTTATGTTTACATAAATTGTCCTTAAAAATTATTTTTAAAAATTATTTTCAGATTGAAAGAAAATAAAGAATGATGGGTAATTGGTATTGCAAATAACGAAATATTTTATTAATTACAAAATTAACATTAAGAATAAGAGAATAAGTTAAGAAATATATAAAATTTATTTTTATTTTTTTATTTTTAAGTTACACATTTAAAGTCATAATTTTTAAAAATAAATTTCAAAAATAAGTTCCCAAATAAGTTCTTATGTTTTAAAAATAAAAAAATATAAAACTATTTTTAAAAACACTAAACAAATAAACTTATAACTTCTTTTATTTAGAGCATGAAGGGAAATTATTTTATTTTATTAAAAATTATTATTATACATGTAAATTTTATCTTTAAGATTAAGTTGTACAATAATCATTTTATTATTAAAATATTATCAAATTAAGAGTCAACATATCTTTAATAGTTAGGAAAAAAAATTGATAGCACTTTGTATTAAAAATGACATAAAAAATTTAAAATTTTATTTTTCATATTCATAATTTCTTCATAAAATTAATTTATATTTATCCAATTTTGATCAAAATTGATAATTACATTTATCAAGTCCTTTAATTACCTAGATAAGAGAAAGAAAGAAGTAAAAATAGAAAAAGGAGATAGAAGGAACAATAAAAAAGAAAAATAAGAGAGTGAAAAAAGAAAAGATAATAAAGATTAGAAAAGTGAGCCTATATAATATAAATTAATTTAGAAAATTGTTTTTTAATTGAAAAGAAAAGTCATTATCTCCCAAATCATTATCATTTTTAGTTGAATAAAATCTACATTCTATTAATTATCTCTTCTATTGCCCTTAAACATAGAAAGCTTAGGAAAATAATTTTTTAGAAACTATTTTAAGATAAAGCAAATGGACCCTAAATTATTATAGTAGACTTCTTATGTCTATAATGATTTACAAACCTAAAAAGATTGATCATAAACTTAAACTCTTAAAGAACTCTCAAAATAAGAAATGTGGTGTGCATGCAATTCTAATATTCTCACTAAAGGCTTTAGCTTCTTATGATCATGTCTATGGCTTAACAAGCTCAAAGATCTAAACCAACTAGACATTGGTGAAAGGTGAAAGTTAAACTATCATAAAGAACAAATAATTTCTTTTATCATCAAAAGAAATTCCTACTAAATATGACATATAAGGATTTGAGTAAGATTGACAAGGAGGTTTAGAAGGATGGCATTTCACAAAATATAATGCGTAACTAACCTAATTACTAAATATTATTATCCGACAATCAACAATCAATGGAGCAATTAAAAATCTACTTTAAAAGAAACTAAAGTTAAAAGAAATGCAAATGTTTCCTACAAAGCAAAATAATAATAAAGACAAAGTCTATCTTCTCATTTATTACTCTTCAATCATTTTAGATGTGATTTCCTTAATTTTAAATTTTAAGAACTTATTAATGAAAGTACGTGATATCTATTAATTAAACTGCATTATTAGTAATATAACAATGACATCTATCATGGTGTATAATTTAAGTGTAAGTGCAACATTATACATCAAATATGAAAATTTTGATATGGATTCATTTTTTGATGATTTAAGTAACTTTGAAAATTTAATGATAAATCTCTATAATAATAATAATAACTTACCAAAGGATATATATTCTCTAATCTAATATATGTATTTATAATTTCAATGGAGGTATAATAGTACTGTTGTGTAATTTCTTTAAATTGATATTTTTAATTAATTTTTACTTATATTTTTATAGTGCTTAGCTACCTTACCATCCTTCCAACTGTACTCTTGTTAGGATAGTAAAATAGTACGAGTCTATTAAGACTTAGTAGATAATTGCATATTGTACCCCCAAATTACCCAAATTAATGATGCCTTGGAAAGAACTTGACAACCATTTTGGGAAAATAACGATCATCCACAACCAAAAGCTAATTATTGGAAAGATTTTATCCTTTTAAATAGAGAGAATGAAAGGCTATAAATATTATTGATTTTGAAGAAAAATTCATATTATTATAATATAGAAATAGGGTTAATATATTTCTTAAGGAATTTAACAGTTCATTACTAGGATCATCAATTGAAATTTAGAAAGAAAAATAAAATGATTTAGGTAATGTTATTTTTTAAAAGATAATATTATATTTATTTAATATTTAAAGAATTTTTATTTTTACTTTGGTTTTATGATAATATTCTTATATATATATATATATATATATGATATTGATTCTCATTTAAAAAAAATAAGATCAAGTCTAGCTACTTGTATTAATCTTACTTTAATATTAGATAAAAATTAAAGCTAAAAATAAATCAAATCTAGTCACTTGTATTAATCTTATTTTACAATACTAATTCTTATGTATATTAAGTAAAATAAAGCTTAGTTGCTCATATTAAAGTTACTTTAATATTATATAAAAATTAAATTTAAAAATAAACTGAACATGACTAATTAGCTTCTAAAATAACCTCATAAAAATAATATTAAATATTTTTGCTAATTAAAAAGATTTTTTAACATATAACTTCAATATAATTATTGTAATCAGAATCAATATTAATATTCAAAATGAAGTAGAGACATTTGAAAGATTTATACATACATAAAACATTAATACAAGATTTCTATTAAAAAATTATATTATAATATGTTAGGCATGATTTAATAGGTAATCCTTAATTAATTAATATAAAACAAAAATTGGATAATTTTTCCTATGTTGAATTTTTTTACTTTACTATAATGTTAATTTTAAATTAAATAAGTTTTATTTAATATATGTCAATATTAAAATATTTCATCTTTTGTGTTTCATTTTATGAATTTCAATTTTAAGAAATATAATATTAAAAAATGGCTAGTTATGTCGTAAAAAATAAAGAAAAATTAGATTTATAAGAGAGAATAAAAATTTACTTTAAACGTTCTAATAACATAAGTTTGTTTTAAAATAGTGGTAGCAAATACAATATAATGATGAAAAAATAACATCAATAGAAATAATAAGAAACAAAATAGTAATAATCTGTTAAATAAATGGATAGGTTAGATTAACTGTATATCCAAGGATCATACAATTTATTCATGACTTATTTAAAATTTTATATTATATCATAACTTATCTATTTACCACCTCTAACATTGATATACAAACTAATGTTGCTATAGGAAGTACATATCATATAAACATAAATCCTTATAGAATTAAATTCAAATGCAGTAATAAGTGCTAAAGTATTTGACATAAGAAAATCTTTAACTTACTAATTAGCATTGACTTCCAAAGACTTATAACATAACTCATTTTGAGGATCTAAACAAAAAATTTGCCACCACACAATCATTTTCTTTAAGACCACCACGTGTAATATATCAAAAGACTCTTTTCTTTTCTATAATCTTACTTTTGTTACCATGTTTAACTATTTGAAAAAGTGTCGAAAACATTCCAAATAAAATTTTCAAGATCACATTGTTTACATTTCTCAATATATACCAATAACAATTTTCTCCATTCCTTTCTAAGTATTATTTAAGATTAGTATATAAGGATTAAGGAATGTAATAAATAATTTTAATTTAAATAGAGATATGTTATAATTTATTAATAGATCTTATACTAAAAGTCAACTAATAAGTAAAATTGTTAAGTATTTATTTAAATAATAGAGATAATATTTGAAAGAAGACAAAGTCTTGGTTTTCTAAAATGATAGATATATAGAAATTTTTTTTTCTAAAATGACACTTAAAAAAGAATAGAGAAAATATAATACCACTACAAATTTGTCTATAACCGATATGGTAATTCATTCCTACCCTTTAAAACTAACCTACTTACAATTCCTCCATGTTTGGTCCCTCTTAACATTAACTCCTTCTCGTAATTCCTCTCTGTCTAGTCCCTCCTAACCTTTAACATTTCTAATAATACTATAGATTCCTAATTTCAATAATTTTAAAGACTAAAATAAAATAATGAAATCAATAAAAATCTATATCTAATATTTGTTAGTAGCCTATATGTGAGATTAGCATTCTCTAGAAAAAACATACTTGAGTTTAATATTTATAAATACAATGATCATTCATTAAATATAATGCATAATATTACATATTTCATATAAATAAATGGCTGATAATACTATTAAATGACAAAAAAATAAATGAAATCAAATTTCTTATATGTACAAACCTATAAAAGTTGCATCAAAATAATAGGTAACAAAATACGATCAATTTTGAAATCAAAAACTAAATTGTAAGAATAAACATAAAAATTAAGATATAAATCTTTACCTTTATATTTTATATTTTTTTAAGGATTGCATAACATGCATATTTATTGAAGTACAAACAGATCTACATTATTGCAAAATAATTAATGAATATAAATATAAGATTGAAAAAAATTATTTTAAGATTGGAAGGTAAGTATACCTCAATAAGAAAAGGACCATTTTAGGATTGAAAAATTTTTACAATGAAATTTACAAATGGCATTGTGATTTTACCTTTTTAATTTTCAACTCGCACCATTGCTTAAGTTTCCATGATAGTTAATGCATACAAAACTAATGTTTATAATAAAATGATATCATTCTACTATAGCATTTTACGCATTGATTATAAATTAATAACTAATGTTATAAACTAAAATTTTTTTTGCTAACATTATCAACTTTCTACATCTTGACATTTAATAAAAGCTGCAAACTAAAATCACTATAATATATAGCATAATTACTATGTAACCTCAAATTAAAATCTTTGTTGCAACTTCTTATATGTTGAAATGATCCACTACATTCTATAGATATTAGTCATTCATTCTTTATAGTAAAAGGGTGGAATATAAAGACAATATATACTGTTTATACTATATAAGTAGAAATATTTTGAATCTTATGATCATAGCAATCATATCAAAACATAAATATCTTTTACTGATGACTATCTATTTAAAGATAAAAGATAACTATAGTTTGATAGGATACTCATAATCATAAAGTTCAAAAATTTTCTAAATGTACAATAAGAATAAGTTTGTTATCCTCTTTTGCCACATAAATAAAAGATAGAGTGAAAGAGAAATACATAAATAAAGAGTTTCAAATAAATATCAATTATTAAAATAAAATTGACATTTGAATGCTGATATTGTAAGTTTTAACTAACTTCAAAAGGCTGACGTTATAAGTTTTAGTTATTCTTACCTTTAAATGTTATTTTTGGTAAATGTTTATCATTTATTACAAGGTTAATGACTAGTGATATACTGGTTTTTTATTTTTAATTCAACTCTTCATCTTTTCTTGTAATTCTCTAAATTCACATTGGTTCTTAGTAAATAATCAATGTGATTTTTTACTTTTATTTTTACTTTTTTCAATTAAAGTTCTACGTCCAACCATTTTTCAAACAATATATACGAATTTTCAAACAATTATTAACTTTCTGTGTCCTAAAATTTTTCTTAAAATGGATAACAATTACAAGTCAATTTTCTAACAACATTATCAACATTAATTAGAAAATATTATATAGGAATATCACAATTAATCATTTGATGAAATTTATAAATCATTATATACCCATCCCTCATATTGAAGAGATAACATTTACTATAGTTTTTTTAAGTCATTATTTTATGGAAACTTACTATAGTTTTTTTAAGTCATTATTTTATGGTTTCCATAAAATAATGACTTACATAAAATACATCATCAATACAATTTACAATACAACCACTCATTTTTTATATTAAAAAGATTAAAATCTTTGTTGCAAATTCTTGTTTGTTAAAAAGATTAAAATCTTTGTTAAGCAAAATCTACAAGTATTAGCTATCCATTTCTTGCAATGAAAAGGTAAAATATAAGCATAACTCACATATATTTAGAAATTCTTTGAATTTATTAGAAATACCCTTTTTACAAATCTCTTTAATTGAAAGCAAGAGACATTAGAATCATAGACAAAGCACTTTCAATAAACTTGGAAGATTTCCAAAGAATGAATGAATTATACTTAAATTCAACCTAAACATAAAAAAGAGTGCAAGCAAAATTTATAGGTAAAGTAACATCAATTTTAATATTGATTTATATAAACACTGATGTTATAAGTAATAGTGCATTTAAATAAGTAGACTATTGAAATGTAAATAATTTTTATAATTTTCAATAACATCATAAATATAGGCTCCAATTGGCTATAGATGAGCTTTGTCAATTTTTACATACAAATGATGTCCAAGGTATCAATGTACTTTACAATTTCTAATAACATTGTACATAAAAACATTCCATGCCTTTAACATTAGTTTAATGTGCAACTAATGTCAAATATTCTATATATTCAACTTTTGGTATCACTTTAGATGATGGGCATTTAAAAATTGATGTATAAGTAGTAATAGACATCAGTTACTTTATCTTAAGTTTTCTTATGTCAAACCCTTCATCTATCAATAGAAAATAAGGGTTTATAACATTGGTTTATTATTAAAACAAACATGATAAGTTACAATTATTTCTAAAAATGTCATTATATTAACATAAATATGTCAACTTTAAATGATAAATTTGTAATGGTGTAAATAAACCATCTAATGCATAAAGTACTAAGAATTTATTACTCTTCACACAAACTCATAGGCAATATATGTTACGGCTCAATCAAAACTTGAAACATTAACAAATTAAACATATTTCATATGAACAAAATGCATATGAATAAACAACTAGCTAAAATATTCTAGAATTTTACCTTGTATCAATTATCATAATGTCATTGCTTTTAATTAATAGAAGAGAATAGATTGGTAAGAAAAGCAAAAAAATAGTAAAAGCTCATAATAAAGCTAATTTCAAATATTCCATTTCCTTTCTTGATGTAGCACTTTTAAACACATCCTATAAGCAAAGTGTATTAAGATAAACAATCAATTAAATATCCATAATCCAAGCTTTAGTCAAAACCACTAATATTCATAAAGAAATATTGTTAGATTTTTATGCTTGCCCTTTCTCTTTTATCACTAATTTATTCTCATATTATTTACAGTACTTAATTGTTTTATTTTATTTAGTAGTTTGATTTTTCAATATTTATGTTGCTAAATGGTTGTTGTCATCCATTTTTTTAGAATCTTTCCTACTTAGAGTGTGAATACTATCAAAGTTAGTGTACTTTTTTAATAGCATAGAGAAATCCTCATCATTAACACCCTTGTTGCTAAATATCTTCATGGTGAGAACTTAAGGATCATACAATGGAAAATAACTTTAAAAGCTTTAAATCATGTGGTCATGGGTTCAATTCTCAAAAGTAGTTCCAATAATAAAGAAGTTACAATATGAGCTATATTCAACTAAGAGGATCAAGATAATAGCTTCCAAAATCTAGGGGATGAATAATACTTCTATTTATAGGCCAGGTCTATTATGCAAATTAGTGAGTTTGTAGGGACCCTTAAATGTAGATCTCAAATGGCTTATCTTTTTGGGTTGTCTTTCAACCAAGTTCAAGTGGACACATATCCAAACAATTAGCACTACTAAAGTCATGTTTTTGTAGCATCCTTTTAGAATCTTCTAGCAAGATTTACAATGATTTATGGCACTATATCCGACCAACCTTTTGAACTAAATTGCCTTTGTTATGGGGCTAAACTACTACTATTTGATTTAAGACCCATTTGGCCATATGTCCAATTAGATATTTGGATCTAGGTAACGTTTTTGTTGGACTTTCATTAATTTCCATCCATTTGGTCTTTTATATGTTCGATTAGACTTTATCATAATTAATGCCATAATAATATTTTCAAACAATCAATTATATTACCTTGTTATACAGTGATATTTTCTCCCTATATAGTTTCAATATTTCTAAAAAGTTTGAAATTTTAGAATTAGAATGTGTTTAAGAGATGATTTTATGTTGATTTGATGATTTGGTTAGTTATGAACTATGATAGCTTTTGCATTCTTAAGAAAATAGGATAATATATAATGAATTTCCTTCATATTAAAAAAAGTGAGAGTGATGTTTGCTCTATTAGAACAAATATATTTGAATATGAAAATGAAGTAAATTTTTGCATTATCCAATTTGTATATTCATTTCTTTTTAAAATATTTCCTTGATTTCTTTAAAAAGTGAAGCAACTTTAATTATTCTCATTGATCGCCCTTCATCTTCAATCCAAGGATACTATTGGTGTACATTACATTACATTTATAATATAGCTCTCTTTTGTTACTGATTACTTATTTTTTTAGTTTCAGTTTCTTTTTCTCTCACAAATCTCTTGGTAGATGTTGCAATTGTTTCATGTAAGATATGTTTTTCTCTATTCCTAACAAAAATTATAGCTATTGATATATATTTTTTAGTATTACTGCTCATTTTTTTAATCGAAATTCCAACTTTTTCTGATCATATGATTTAATGCTAAATTTGACATTTTCATTCAATGTATAGATATATCCTACGTGAAGATAAAAACCAAATTATTGGGGTTATGGGGATCCTTTATGAATGAGACATGTGAAGCACATACAAGGCATGCACCAATTGGGCTGATGCAAATTTAATTTAAATGGTTGTGAGAATTTAGATAAGATTATTGTGACACTTTTTAATTATAAGTTTAAATTCTTCTCAATATTTCTTATTCTGCTTGGTGGATAACTCTCTTCAAAGAGATCCCTTGATACTTATAAACCAATCGAATCATTGTCTAGATAGTAATCTTTAAGCAAATTTGTATTGACAATCATAGTATGTTAGTGATTCCCTGCGAACTTTTTTAACAATCCCAATATATCATTAATATTCCATGCGATAAGATTGAAAAAAAAAATCTTTTTACATTTATAATAATAATAATAATAATAATAATAATAATAATAATAATAATAATAATAATAAAAGACATGAATCAATTGTTGGTCATGATTAGAGGTATAAGTAGGTTAGGTGGTCTATTAAGAGCTTACAGCCTAATTTAATTTGACTTATTTATCTAAATAAGATAAGTTTAGGCTAATAAATTAGCCTATTTAGATAAATAGACTAAGCTTTTTTTCTTTTAGACTCAATCTGTAAGCTTATCAAATCAATCTATTTAATTATAAATACATTTATATATAATATAATATATATTATATATTATATATACAAATAATAAAAATATTTTGATACACACACACATATATATGTATATAAACCTAATTAAGTCATTGGACAATTTTAGGTCTTAAAAAAGTTTTAATCTATTAATAAATTTAAAAATTTATTTATACAAGAAGACTTCTAAATAGGCTAACAGGCTTAGTCAGATTTCTTTAACAAGTCAAGATGAATTTAAAATTTTAGGCTATACAGATTAACAAACCAGGCTCAAACTAATAATTTAGAAAATAGGCCTAATTTATTTAGGGTAAAACTCAATTCAATTTAGTTTATTTACACCCTAATCGTGATTCAAAATTCTCTTGATCTCTCATCCTCTGTCAATCTAATTATCATTAATTTAACCCCGTTCGCGGTTTACTTATAGTGACTTGGTGTATTGAATACATTATAAGTATTTAAACAAGAGACTGAAGTTAAGACTGTATGTGTGAACTTCGTGTTCTATGACCTTTTCTTTGTTTGAATATTACCACATGTTTTTTAGTTTCACTCTGAATACATATGTAATTTAATCTGATCTAAATTTTAATAACTCAGAATTTGAATGAAGTACAGAGGAGAAATACTTGAAGTTCAAAGTAAAGGGGTGCATTGTTACTAGCTTTTGCGCAAAGAATTTAAACTCATGTTTTTAAGTCATTTTTTTATAATCTCAATTTAATTCGTATCTAAAAATTAAAGTGTCAATATAGTGAAAAATACATAAATTTTCCATAAAAGTCTATTGATAATTCCACTTTATTAAAAATTAAGAATAAAAAAATGATATCATATAATTTAAAAATAATATTAAAAAATGTAAAATAAGGCATCTAATTTGATCCTCTACAGCGCACCATCTATAACTATTAATTTATAAAGTATAAGATAAGATAAGAAGTATGTTTGTTTGTACAATTTCTTAGGAAAAGAAATTATGCATACCACTTCATAAGTCATTAACATTTAAGAGGGATTATTCCAAGTTGAATTATTCATTTCTTTTTCACATTCAAGTATTGTCTTTGTCACAAAAAAAATGAATAAATCCTCTTTTCTATCCTTGCAAACTTTATTTTTATTTATATTTTTGTAAAATAATTTATATTAATTTTTTTATTAAAATATATTAAATTATTTATTTTATTTTATTTTTAGAACCATGGAAATGGACAATTAATTCTCATATGAATATTAAAAAACTAAGGTCATATAAGTTAATATTTTAAATGAACAAAAGTGATATAAAATTTTCTATAGAGATTAAAAATAATAAAAATAAATTTCACATGAAAAATAATAATATTATATATAAAAAATAGGATTCAAAATTAAATTTTGAATATAAATTAAGAGTTATTATTAAATATATAATAGTAAAGTAAAATTATAAAATTTAATTTAATAGATATAAAAATATGATTAAATATAAAATAATGAAGTAAATTTATATAACTTAATTTAATAAACATAAATGATGTATAAATTAATTTCATATCTTATTTTCAATTTTTGATTAAAATATTATTCAAAAAAATTCCATTCCCATTTTTCTCTTCGAGAAAGTGACAGAAGGAAAATGCGTTTGAAAAGCGCTAGAGCCTGTCTCCCTTGAGCGCTCTTCATCATTGTCGGTCTCTCTCTTTTGGTTTTGGATTTCCCCCTTGGAAGTTCTCTGTTATTCGCCTACTATGGCTATGGCGACTGCAACAGAGATACAACCTCTAGACAAGGTAGTGCAGATAACGCATGGCTTCTGAATATCTCGTATTCGTCAAAATCGCCTTGCTCCCGATTTGAAATTTTAGGGTTTCGCTCTAAGGCCCTTGGTATTTAGGTTCATTGTGCCCGATTAACTGTAGGAGGCATTGTTTCTTAGTGTAGTATAATGAATGTAATGGCCTACTTCGTAGTTGTAGGATATGGAATCCATGAAGCTGTCCTGAGGTTTATTAAGCTCTAGATTTCAAGTTAGGTTTTCTCGACGATGTGAAATTAATGGAAATCCCGAGCTTTGAATGATATGTATGAAGAAATTACTTTATTTCTTCTTGTTTCTGTCTCCTTTTATATTAAAAAAAAATCCTAAAGCAATGGAAGAAAATTTGAAGAAAATCAACTCAAAACTGGTTGATATTTGCTCCTTTAGTTTAAGGAGTATTTTTTTTTTTTTTTTTTGGGGGGGGGGATTAGTTTAAGGTGTGATGATTGAAGCCCTGGGAGAAGTGTTGTTTCCTGAAAGCTGATTGTTTCTATTTTTCACCTGCAAAAAGATTGCATGCCATTACTCTATTAAATGGTTGTTTTGTTCTAATATACCTTCTTCATGCCTTATGCTTCATTTTAACAGGATTCTAAAGAGGAGTCAGCTATAGAGAAAAGGTGAACTGTGGATCCTTAATGATTTCAACCTTGGAAAACCTCTTGGACGTGGGAAATTTGGTCATCTCTACATAGCTAGAGAAAAAAGAGTAAGCATCTTTTTTCTTGTCTTCACGTCTATTCATTTACAGCTTTCCCTAGCTTTATTTTTCTTGTGTCAGAGAATGGGTTTAATGGTTTAATAGTGTGCATTGTTTATTGTTAATGTGATTCTTGAACATCTTTTTTTATTATTTCTTCGCCTTCTTGTTGCTGCAAAGTCAGTTTGATGTAGTATTTACTTTTGTAACAGAGTAATCATTGAGTTGTTGTGAGAGTTCTCTTTAAGAGCCAATTGCAAAGTTACAACTTGAACATCAGCTTCAGAGGGAAGTCAAAATTCAAAGTCATCTACGACATCCCAACATCCTGCGCTTATATGATTCTATGATCTGGTAGCGTATTCTTCCTTTTTATCGACTGGGAACTGCAAATACTATCTGTGTATTGCTGAAGATGGAAAATACAGTGCTATTTCACATTGATCTTCATGAATATCTTTATTGCAGAAATGAGTTTATTTGATTTTAGAGTATGCACCCAGAGGTGAACTCTACAAAGAATCGACAAAGAATTACAGAAGTGCAAATACTTCGGCAAAAGTTGTGCAGCTACCGTGAGTATATATTATTGAACTGTTTTTCCTCTCCCTCTGATCTTTGTCTGATAATTACAAGGTATTGCTGCTAATAAAATATTATCTATGTATTTCACATTGACAAGCAAGTAAATACCAGAAATATTACGATAACATACTTGTAAAATATATTATGCGGATGCATCATTTGTACTCAAGGGGGGATTGGATGAGATCAAGATTAACCTCTCCTCTTACACTTTTTCTATAATTGATGAATTGTTTTCCATTTGTGGCTGAGGCAGTATGTTGCATCATTAGCTCAAGCCCTCATATATTGCCTTGACAAGCATGTAATACACAGACACATTAAACCCTAGAACCTTCTTGTTGGTGCCCCACTGATCACCCATATTTAGGCTGCTGTTTATCCTTGGTTCTTTCTGTTTTATCCTTCTAACTAGTACTCAGTACATCAACATCTTTGTCTTTGTCAGGGTAAACTAAAGATAGCAGACTTTGGTTGGTCAGTGTACACCCTCAATTGAAGGCAGACCATGTGTGGTACAGTGGATTACCTATCCTCTGAGATGGGTCTGTATATATTTGTGAATTTTCACCTTCTGTCATCTCTTTTTATTTACATTTGACATGATATACAACATCATTCTTATCTAAATTGTTATAAACTATTTTCGATGTAAATAATGACTCACTGAATTTCTTTTTTAACACCTGTAAATTATCGGCAGTGGAGAGTGGAGAACATGATGCAAATGTGGATATATGTAGCCTTGGTGTCTTGTGCTATGAGTTCTATATGGAATCCCTCCTTTTGAGAAGGAATATTCAGATACATGTAGAAGGTACGCAGGAGTTGCCACGGAATTTAATCTAGCATTTGTATCATTTATCAGACATTCCTTGTATCCACTCAAGTGAGATGGAGGGAGTGAAGGGAATTTTAAGAGGAAACACCATTTATTTCATTAGAATAAGGTGTGAAACAACTTTCCTGCAGTAACAGAATTTTCCTGATTGAGAATTGTCTTTTTTGTGGTATCACATTTTGCTGGATTGACTATGTCTTTTCATTAATGTTCTGATCACATGTTGCAGGATGGTGCAAGTAGATCTTAAGTTCCCTCCTAAACTGATTGTCTCTTCTGCTGCAAAGGAACTTATAAGTCAGGTTTGTTTTTGGGTGGTCTTTGTCTGGCAGTTTACTCTTTTTGCGAAGTACTTTCAAGAGAAATTATATGTCAACCATTTGGCGGAGCACTCCTTTGACCTTTTCATGTACAGATGCTGGTCGAGGATTCTTCTCAATGTCTACCATTACCCAAACTTCTTAAACATCGTTGGATTCTCCAGAATGCAGAGACCTATCGACATCTTGGGGCTAGTCCCTTTGTTCATGGCACAGAATTGTGATAGCCATCAGAATTGAAGCTTTCTGGAAATTGTCTGAAGAATAGCACTTTGTGAAGGAATCCTGCAAAACATCTGAACATAAGAGCAATTTGGTTAAGAATTCTGCATGCTATTTGAAGAAACTGTGTTTAGGCCAAGACTTCTACTTTGACATTCCGCACATACGTTCCTATCCCTGCATCTGTTAATGGTAAACTCCTGCAGGAGTAATTCGCAATATAGTGATAGTCGATTATTGATTCTAATACTTTAGTGTTTACCGTGTTTTTAGTTGAGCATCTGTCTTTCTTACTGTAATTTAATCCATTGCTTGGACCTTGGATGTAGTGTCACGTTATGCAGACAATTTCAAACCAATTTCCTTTTTTTTTTATTTTTCCCTTTCCATGTTTGAATATGTAGCCTTCTTGTTTGCTAGTCCCTAAATATTTTATAAATTTATTTATTTTCCTTGATTCAAAGGGGCCTGCCTAAGCCCAAATAAACAAGAAAACTAGGCATAAGCAACAAAGCGGGTGTGAGTGAACCCTAAGACACAAGCAGATCCCCGACGGAGGGTGGAGGATGAGTGAAAAATAGTTTGTAATTATTACTTTAAAAGTTTTGCTTGCATTTTTTTTTATTTATTCACAACTCTCCTTGTAAGCGGACACATGACGTGGATTAGGTAAAATCAATGGCTTAAAGATATATATGCGCAGGTGTGACAAGAGTGGTAAAAGAAGAAAGTACAAATAGAGCTACTCTTCTCATTGTAGTCTTACCATTTTGTCGAATTTACTGACATTGCAAAAATTGTCTACAAGCTTGAATCTCAATGCGTCAAAGACAATCCTCACCCTTTGTATTTTGCGAAGATGAGGTCCGTAAAGGCAGTGGAGGATAATGACTCTATACCATTCATTTGTCATTTTTAAGTAGTTTTGCGAAGTTCTTATAATGTCTTGTGTCCGGGGAGGATTTGTCTTAATATTTGTTAAAATGTTATTTGATTTATACAAAAAATAAACTGTTATAAGGAGTTGAATTTTTTAAAAAATAACGTCTCTTATGATTTTTTTTAAAAATATTCAAAATTAGAGTTGAATCTAAAAAAAACATCTTGAGAATTTATTAAAAAGTGCTCAAAATTATTTATCTAACATTAAGAAATTAACTTTTTGTGTTTTATTGGGATTAACTGTAAACTTCTTAAGACATATTATTAAAATAACTAATGTATTCTTCAAAATTATAATATAAAAATAAAAAAATCAATAAGTTTTTATTATCATCAGTTATCTTTTCCTAAATAATATTCTCAATTCCTATTATGATTATAATTTTTTTAAAATTTGTAATTTATTAAAGTTTTGATTATAATTAGTTATCTTTTCTTAAATGATATTCTCGATCTTTATTACAGTCATAATTTTTTTAAAATTTTTAATTTATTATTATTATTTTATTTTAAAAAATTACAGAGTTATATAAAAAATAAGATATCTTTATATATATTAAATTATATTTATATAAATGAAATGGAATATAATTTATATAATGAAAAATATTAATTAAATAATGAATATAATAAATAATTAATTATAACAAATTTATATAAAATAAATAGGAAATACATATTCTTATTTTTAAATTTGAATAATAAATATAAAATAATATAATGGATATATAATAAATATAATTTTTATTCAGAATTAAATTTATATTATAATTATATTTATGATGAAACATTTAAAATTTATTTTATATAATTTATATAATACTCATTATATTTCTTATATAGTTGATAAGCCAATTATATTTTATATAATTAATAATTATATTTATTAAATTTATTTTTTATAATTATATTTATATTTTATAATTAATAAATTATTTTTATTATAATTTTCAAACTCATTAGGAGAATAAAATATTAAAATAATTATTAATTAAGATGAATAAGAATAGTTTTATATTTCTATTTATAAATAATACAAAAAATATAAATAAATAAGATTTGTAAAAGTAAAACTTATTTCATTCTAGCAATTAGTATCCAACTGAGCAATTCAAAGATTTATTACTTCTTAAAAAATTACTCTTTTCATATTATTTCTGCCAATCAAACTACCTCTCAATCTTTACGGTAGATTTTGCTCATTCTTTCAAAACTACAACTGCATGGATTTTATTATCTCTTATGAATAATGCTCTTTTAAAAAGAGAATATATTAAAAAATTTTAAGAGTAAAAAAGATTAAAAAATTAATAAACAAAAATAATATTAACTATAAATTATATCATTTTATTTTCTCGTTTCTCTTTATTTATATTCAAATAAATAAAAATTTTAAAACTTTTTTCCGTCTCTCTTTCTTTTCCTCCCTTTCAAGCAGCAAAAAACCAACTTTTTCAACTTGATGTCCTCGTTCAGCCGTAGCTTAGATTCCACTCAACCTTCCTCTTTTCCAGTCAAAACGACTGACACAGCTGCTCCGCCGCCTGATGTCACTGCTCTCTGCTGCCGTCAACGGAGGGGGTTGTTTGGGTTTTGGTCCCATTCTTGGATTCTGGTTGATTTTTACTGCCTCTTTCCAAGATGGGAAAGTTGTAAAAATTGAATGTGTACTAGACAGGTTGTAAGAGAGAGCGACCAGGCTTCCCAATTCGTGGAAACTTGCAGCCTCACTTTTTAATTGAATTTTGGGTTTCATTCCTTATCAGCTCAAAATTCTCATTGTATTTGGCATTTAAACCCCCTTCTGCTCTCATTCTCTGACTCCCTTTTTTGACCCAGATTATGTTTCTTTTCGATGTCTTTTCACGCTGGGCGTTATTTCAGAAATAAAATTTACAATTTTATTCTTAAAAATTATAAAAAACTTATAAATTTTTTTTATAATATATAAAATTATAATTTTATTTTTAAATAATATATATAATGTCATCCTTTTATATATAATTTTATTTTAAAATAATATCATTAAAAAATAAAATTATATGTATAAATTATATTATTTAAAATAAAATTATGATTTTATATAATTTAAAAATTATTTTATCACTATTTTATTTTTAAAAAATAAAATTATTAATTTTTGTCAATTATATAATAAGCCTCCTTTTTCCCTAGATAATCTTGTAGATTCATCTGTTTTATTTTAACTTTTTTTATTCTTTTTAGTAAATCAGATTTCTCATCCATGTAAAATTTAACTCTTTTGGATTTCGTTCTTATAAAACATTTTGTATCAATTTTATTCTTATAATATATAAATTTATCTGATTTTGTACTTATATTAATATTCATACAAAAATTAATTGATTAATTCTATTCCTTTAGATAAATTTAAATAAATTAATATTTTATATGGACGAAATTAAGAAAAATTAGATTTTACGTGAACCGAAAAGGGGATTTACTTTCTTTTTTTTTTTTTTATGTATATGGGATTTACTTCCCCAGGACAAAAAGGGTGCATTCGTACCTGATTTTGGCAACTTTTGTTTAGAAAGATTATCGTTATTTATAATTAATTCTCAAAAGTTATTTTTCCCAAGAGACAAATTTTTTTAAAAAGTATTTGATAGATGGAATATAATTTTCGTAATCACTATATGTTAAATACGTAAAAAATTACAAAATTTAGAAATAAATCTTATAAAATAATCTTAAAGAGTAAAAAAATCATATTTGAAAATTTTTGAAGAAGTTGTAATTCTCTGTAATATTTTTTAATTTAAGAAAAAGAATAGGAATCTCTACAAAAGAAAAGAAAAAAATCACCATATCAGTTTCGTTGAAAATCGAATACAAAATTTTATTGTTATATAAATCTTATTGTTCTTTAAATCTTAAAAATATGAATAATAAGAAAGACTCTCGATTGGTTCTCGTTAGGGATTATGCCCTCATTATTATTTATGGTAAATTTATCTCGAATATTTTTTATAAATTATATGGAAAAATTTTATAAATTTTATAAATTTTTATAAAATTTCATAATTTTTTATATGACGTAAACTATATAGATGTAATTATTTATATAAAGCTCATAATTTTTTTTCAAAAATTTATTCATAAACTTTGCAATTAGGATAAATTTCTCCCCAGACCTGGCCCTCTTTAAACTATATAATATTACTAAGCAGCTCTTGCTTTAAAGCAACTCAATTTTTTTATGTCAGCGCAAATTGACACAATACGTTGAGAAATACATTACCCCAAGGTTGGTTGGTAGAGTAATTTGATTTAAATAGAGAAGCAATGCTTGGAAGGACAAAGGTCTCTGCTTAAAGGAAAAATTATCATAATTGCAATTTGTTAGCTAAGGCGCTCGTGCCTGAAAGGGAAAGTTATCCATAGCTAGGGTTTTGCCGGGATGTGCTCTTGAAATAAGTTTGAGTTTTTCTAAAAGTTAGTACAAAAATCATAAAATATAAAATCTTATATCTTATTTATAAAAAGTTATATGCATAAATTTTATATGTAATAAATATCTAAAAAATTATAACTTCATTATTCAAAATTAAAACAAATTTTTTAAAAAATTCGAAAATTTTCATAGAAAGTTACAATAAATTATCATTAGATAGAGCTTTGTTAGGATGCTCTTAAAACAAGTTACGAATTTTTATGTAGGTTTGTCTAAAATTAAATTTGTAAAATTTTGTAATTTATTTTATAAAATCTTATAACTTGTTTATAAAAAACTATACGTGCGTATGAGTTTTATGTGCATTAAATATATAAAAATATATAAAATATATAATTTCATCTTTTAAAATTGCAATTATTTTTTTTAATTTGTAAGTTTTATATAGAAAACATTTCAAATATTCGTATTTGGGGCTTTCCATTTTTTTTTCCTTTTAAGTATGATAACCCTTGTATTTCCTTTTCAAGCTTAGAGAAATGACATCCATGCCTTGCATGCCATTACATGCATACCTAGGTTTTTATAGAAAAATATTATGACATTTTATAAAATATATCAAAAGTATTCGTACTTTATTTTAAAGTTAATTTTTTTTCATATTTTTAATAAAAAATAGAATAATTCTTCCATACAACCCCAAATTGACCAAGGTAGTTTATATACTCCCTCAACTTTTTATTTTGATTTGATATCTAATTTGACGTAAAGATAAAATATTATAACATAAAACACTACAAGTCTTGCCGTAAATATCACAAAATGTTGAGTTTATATTTCAACTTAATCATAATGCTCATTTCTCTTTACTTTTTTATGATTTAACATTTAATTTGATATTAACTTGACATTTAATTAATATAAAGTTGTAATTAACACGTTTGTAAGAAAATCATTTAATGTTGCAAAATTCATTTTTTGGTGTACTTGCAACTCTTCAAATAAATTCTGTGACTCGTCGTTATATCATAAGATTCTTATAATATATACTACAAAAGTTATAACATTTTATCAAAAAGTTGCTATAAATTCAATAGTATAAGTGTTGCAAAATATAAATAAAACCATGCAATCATTTTCAAAATATTTGCAACTTCTAATATAAATTATGCAATTGTAACTTCATACAAAAGTTGCCAAAGGCCATAATCCATGCAACTTTATCAAAGGATCATGTAACAAAAACCATAATCTAATGTAATAATTCCTGCACTTCATGCAATTACAAAATTTATTTTATAACTTGCAAATATAATGGAATATATGCTACAGTTGTCATGCATATTTTTCATTTTCAATATTACTCTCATACAAATCTACCATAAAATCTTACAACAAAGTCTTATATAATACTTCTATCTTCCTTAAACTTTAAATCCTAAATCCTAACCTCTAAATTTAGCATAAAATTATAGAACAAAGTCACACACTTGATACTTCTCATATTTTATACAACTATAAACTTATATCACTACTTGTAAATATAATAATAAAGATACCATAATTTTTGCAAGGCATATATACAACCTATATTCTCATGCAAGTTTGCCATAAAATCATGAAATAAAGTTATACCCTTACATAACATTTTTCATATTTCATGAAATTGTAGATTTTATATCATTACTTATTAACACAATGGCATTTGGATAGCCATCACACAAAGCATGCTTAAGATTTGTTACCTCACATAAGTTTACTATAATATGACACAATAAAAATTATAAATTATGTAAGTTTACCTCATAAAAATAGTATGAGGTAGTATCAATGCTACCTTTTTTTTAAGTAGTATTAGAAAAAGACCCTAAAAAATAACATAAATATAAAGCTTGAATTAAAAATTATATTGATCTTTCCATGAGATTTGACTAAATTATATTCAACATCCTTTATTTTTTCTAAAAAAAATTATAGAGTTTCGCTCCTTATTACACTCCCAATGTTATGAAATGCAATAGTGTTAACTTCTTAATTGCAACTCCCTTCTCTAATAGCATCCCTTATGGTTAGAAAACTATTTTACTACATTTTTATATTCAAATATAATAAAAAAAACTATACATAAAAAAGAGAAATTATTTTTAATTCTTAAAAATTGATAGTAGGAAAATAATTTTCAATCACGAAGGATGACATTAAAAGAAATAATGCAATTTAAAATTAAGTATTATTGTATTTTATAATAGTAAAAATATTTCATGAAATGAAAATATATAATTTTAGGAATAAAAGTTATCAAGTATAATTGGATTAAAGTATAAAAAAAAGTCAATATAGTTTACCCAATAATTTCGAAGGATTCTTGGGTATACATTCTTATTATACTCTATGGTACTCTTTTTTTACTAAAATAATATTGAAAATGGCTCAAGCCCTACTTAAATACTAATCAAGACATAAGAAAAAAGTTCATTTACTATTCAGGTCATAAAAAAAGAATTCAACACTTATATTTTTTTTAAGCCAATTATTTGATTCATGAATAAATCTATATTCAAATAGAAATGTATCATTTACCTTTGGAGTTTTGGGTCCAATTCTTTTAACTAAAAAATATTTTTTTGTAGGAATATAGATAAAATAGTAAGATGTATAGTGAAAAAATATCTCATTTATTTAATACTGAAAATAAATGTCATATCTTACCAGATCATGATCAGCATAAAATACGTTGCCAATTTTCACAAGCCTAATTTAAATTCTACAATTAGTATGATTGCACAAGATTTAAGAAATAGTTATTTTATAAACATACCAAAAGTATTTACAAAGCATGCCTTATCCAGAAGCTTAGACAACTTATATACAAGGCTCAAAATTAGTTAATCACACTATTTACAATTATGGTTGCTTTGTCAAATAAGTTGTAGAAAATTAATCCTTGCCTAATTGGTGGAGGAAGGGAGAGCTCCCACAAGGATATCTAGAAAGAATGAATAACTAACAAGTAAGTTGGAGATTTCATAAGTAAATAATTTACTTACTTACTTACTTACTAAATAAACAATTAAATGAAGTATAACTATATCATTCCATTTGTCAAATTCATATTTACCATCACATGTTACTTAAGATAACACAAGACCATATTTAATTAACATATATTAATCATTAAAAAATAATTAAACCACTTATGCCTTTCTAATCAATCTTATATCCCTCATAAACACTATCCTTGTTCCCTTAGGGGGCGTTTAGTTCACAAAATCTTACATTCCCATAAAAATATACATTTCCAGGAATGTGATTCTTGAAAATGCTAGGAATATAAGATTCTTATATTTAGTTCAATACAAATATTTTTAGGAATATTTTTTCACATTCCCAAACATATTATATTCCCATGTTTGGTTTACACTTATATTCCCAAGAATCTTATTACTTTTTCTAAAAATACTTTTATTAATTTTTTGTTATAAATTGAAATAAATTATAGATTTAATTAAAAATATATGAATAAAGACTTTTGAAGACTTAATAAATTAATAATTTAAATTATATTTAATTAAAATATAATAAATAATTTAATATATAAAATATTAAAATTTTTAAAAATTTAAATGTGAATTTGAATTTTTATATAATTAATTATATAAAATAAATAACGAATTTCTCCATTGTTAATAAAAAAATTTATTTTCTTTGAAAAAAAATAAGAGAGAAAGAAGAGAAATAATCCCTTTTAAATTTAAATTGAAAAAAATAAAAAATTTTAAATTTTTAAATAATTAAAATATAATAATCACATATTTTATCTTTAAATATTTTTTTCATCCATTTTCTTCATGCAAATAAGAAAAAAAATTAAGTGTTCATTTATTTTATTAATAAATATTTTTTATAAAAAATATTATTTATATATATTTATAAAAGGATGATATATTATTTATATTAATGATTAAAAAATATTATTTATATATATTTATAAATGAGAGTATAGAATAATAGAGGTAAAATTATCTTTTTTCTTTAGTATCAATATTCTCATGGGATGAGAATATGGAATACCTGCCTCCCCCTATGGGAATATTTGATAGGAAAATTGGCCTTCAAAACATTCCTAAGAATGTACCTTTCCGGGTAAATTTTTTGAAAAAATTTTATGGAATATTTCCATGAAATATTTTCGGGAATATAAAAAAATCCCTTAAACCAAACACTCTCTTAGGGTCTACCTTATATTCCTCACAAATAGGCACCCAAATCCAATGCCATATCATATCTTAAATATAAGATCACCCTTTCAAAATACCCATTCATAATTAAATTCGAGCAAAAATATAATCCCCCATAAAGTATCATCATCACATTGATAATTCGCATTATTCATAAGTAAGTTATATTACCAACATTATTACATAAGTTTACCATACTTTTTTACATTATAAGAAATAAATAGATAAATATTATAAGGCAATACTTAAGTACGTAGTTCCAAAATTAAATTTTGACCATCATACTCAAGTATAGGCAACTTAAGGCTTATTAGGAATCTAATACTCAAGTATATACTCAAATAAGTATATACTCAAGTATGCACTCATTTCAACTACGTTATGAGTGACTTTGGATACTATATCTTATGATAACTAAAAAATAACTAATTTATTATTTATTGAATTTACTTTATATGAAAATAAACTCAATATACTTTATATGGACAGTTAATTTTTTAAGGAGTTATCTCTTTTATAAGTGAGACCTAAATTTTTTTGTTTTTCCTAATTTTGACTTGTTGATTATTATCCATTATTTTGATGATATCTCAATATATATATATATATATATATATATTATATATATATATATATAATATTAATTTAAATTAGTTTCATTTGAAATTAGACTTAATTATCTTTTCAATTATAGGTGGTTTGCTTAAAAAAAGCATAAAATGAATGAGATATGACCTTTTAAATTTAATGTAAAAATGTTATTTGGCATACTCAAGCATATACTAAAGTATAGGCAATCAAAGAGTGATTTTTATATTCGTACTCGAGTATATACTTACTTATGACCATACAAAAAGAACCTATATTGCCATACTCATGTATATACTTAAGTATAGGCATCTAAAGAGTAATTTTTGGAACCATAGTCACTTATATACTTAAATATGAAGTCTAGAATTTGCAAAAG
Source organism: Sindora glabra (assembly GCA_020226215.1). Taxonomy (NCBI): domain Eukaryota; kingdom Viridiplantae; phylum Streptophyta; class Magnoliopsida; order Fabales; family Fabaceae; genus Sindora; species Sindora glabra. Next base: position 92,981,660 of record CM035226.1, read on the forward strand.
AGCTACAAAACATTGTACAAATTCCCATTTTTCTTCCTAACTAATATATATACTTCAAATAAATCATAATTTAACATGAATCTATCATCTATACTTAATTTACAACCATCAATAATAATAAATCACATCATAACATAACTTTTTAACACAAACTCATTAAATGTTCAATAGAATTACATAAATTGATAAATTTAATAGACAATTATGCAAAAATCTTAAATCTAAGTAAACTATCTACTTACTATTTATATAAAGGAATTGAAAAGGGCTTAAAAGAAGTTAAAATTTGTCCCTAATATCACAAATCAACAATTTCAACATGAATCATAAATTTTCATTTCCAAATCAAGTTTCAAGAAGATTTTTCAAATAAAACTAGAATCTAATAAGAATTTATCTTAGTTACAATAAGGAAGATGGTATTTTCTTGAAATTCCTAGCTTAAATTTACTAATATTGAAAGAAATTTTAAGTAAAAAGTATTTAAGGGTGTTAGAAAGGAAGAACTCATCAACTTGTTAAGAAAAATAAAGGAATAAATGGGGTTTGATGATTTTTATAGTTTGAAGGGAAATTTGATAAATATTAGGGCACAAAGGATAGTTTAAAAACTTAATCATGTTGGTGTGTATAATAGGAGCCAATCATAAGATGATTATAATAATGCATAATGTATTATATTTCATTTTTAGCAATACAATTATTATATTTTATTTTATTTTATTTTTCGTATAAATTATAATTTAAATATAATAATTATCCCTAAAATAGCTTTTCTATTCCTAAAATGTCCATAGTCTAATATTATTGCAAAAAGGGATAATAATAATAATATATTGAGACTATCATATATAGGTGATTGGTGATTATGAATCATGGATATATGATATCAAGTTAATACATGAGTACATTATTAGTGAATAGATGTACTGAATTGACCCATTATGAGAATATTGTATGAATAGACATGTGTCATTAGTTATTCTCATATAATCACAATGCAGGTGATTCTTAAACTTGAAGTCACTACGGTTCCCTACATGAGGGGTCACTCACTTTGATGCTATCCTATATCACATTTAATCAGGATGACATGTAAGGCATTGATCGGGTGTGTTACGAATCATGCAGAAGGAAATGAGTGATGTAGGTGGGATTTTGTTACTCATATATAAAAGAGAGATATTCTTGGGCCTCTTGATTGAGTGAGACTTAGAAATGCATGGTCATGCTCAAATGAATCAATATGTGATATTAATCATTTATTTTAAGTCTACTCAATATAAAAAAATACAAATTGAACATTAACGAGGATAATACACTCCGTGCCTTCAATTCAATTTGGATATTATTACAAAAGGAATTATAATGCAAAACGTTGATCACACATTAGGTGAATGTCAAATCATAGATATTCTTACTACTTGAGTGACAATGATATATTGTTAGATACCACTTACTATCTATGATCCAATAATGGGTCATTTATTTTAAGTCTACTCAATATAAAGAAATACAAATTGAACATTAATGAGGATATACATTCTGTGCCTTCAGTTCGATTTAGATATTATTACAAAAGGGATTATAATGCAAAGCGTTGATCACACATTAGATGGGTGTCGAATCATAGATATTCTTACTACTTGAGTGGCAATGATATATTGCTAAATACTACTTACTATCTATGATCCAATGATGGGTCATTGTCAATGTAGTAGGAACTTACAAGATCACACAAAAGGAATAAGAATAAGATAGTAATTAATTAGTTTTTAGTTAGACTAAAAACTTATTAATTAGGCTTGTTATTATATATATATATATATATATATATATTATCAAAGTAATAATATATATATTATCCATGTAATATATATTTTATTATATTATGTGATATTATCTTATATATGTGATATTATCTGATATTAAAGTAATATCATATTATTACATAATTTAATATTAGATAATTATATTATGAGATAATATTATTATATGATAATATTTAGTTATTAATATTAAATTAATATTAAATAACTAATGGATAAGCCTTATCTCTCCTCACTCTTATCATATAAATAAGGTATTAGTGATTGAGTAGGATTAGGTTAGTTGCGATTTTTCTAGTATGACTAGGAAAGATGCATGCCTTTAGCTATATATAAGAGGTATGAGGCCATCATTAAAACATATAAAATAATAAAATTTGCCACTAAAAAACTGTATGAAACACTTTACAAAACTGCCTAATATCCTTCCCTCTTCGTGAGAGAAATAAATCTTAGTAGATTTGTGGAGGTTAAGAAGTCACCATTTATTCTATGTGAATATTATAAAGGCACCATCACCTAATTGTGCTTGTGATTCAAATATTCCCTCCAAAAGATAATACTTTGATTCTTAATTTATGTCCTTGCGCTTGATCCAATGAAAGGTTTCACATTATAAGAATTTTGAAAATCTACCTTCTGTTGCATTACATGATTTGTGTGAAACCTAACACATCATTCTATGTCTCCTCCATACGTCCTTATTGAATTATAATTTCACAATAACTAAGTTATTTTAATTATTTCTATATTTATCATCAAACTTTAATTTTATTAATTAAAATACTACCCTAATCACATCTATAAAATTATTAAAAATATACGAATCCATAAATACTAAAATAAATAAATAAAAATAAATTCTAGTTTTTGAAAAAAATCACAATTCTTCAGCTTCCAAAGAATTAGTCCTTGAATTCTTAGAAATTAAACATATAATTAAAGATTAGGTTTCATTGAAAGGCATTCTAAACAAGTGAGGATAATTTTAATGCATTTCTAATACAAATTCTCATATAAAATTTTCAATTCCATGCTTCTCCTAATGAACCTTACCTAAAGGTAACTTTTCAGATCTTAACTTATAAATTTGGAGATCTAGAATTTCTAGTGGTCACTCTATGGAAGATAGCTTGGGATCTGACTAGAAGGATTCATATTAAATAGAATGGGATGTATTAAGAATATATTTTCAAATCATAAAGACATTAAATATCAAATGTATGGCATGCAAACTATATGGTAAATCTAATCAGTAAGCAACTAATCTAATTTGCTTCAAAATAGGGAATAGGTTAATAAAGCATAGTGATAACTTACCTTTCTTACTAAAATGTATGATACCATTCATCAGCGATACTTTCAATAATTTTCTTCTCTTATCAATGCATAATTTTTGTTAATTCTATGCTATTTTTAACCTCTCACAGATAATGTTTACTCTTTCTAATGCATTGGAAACAAGGTCTAAATCCAAAAGTTTAGCTTTGTCTTATTTAATCCATTGAATAGGAAACCTACATCTTTTACTATATAAAGCCTCATAAAGTGCTATCTTACTAAAAGACTAGTAATTATTATTATAGGTAGATTCAATTCATGATAAATATTTATCCTAACTACCTTCAAATTCAAAAGCATAAGCCCATAACATGTCCTATAGGATTTAAATAGTGCACTTGGATTAATTATCAATTTGGGGATTAAAAAGCTTTACTAAATCGTATTTGAGTTTGCTATAAATATTGCTAAAAGTAAACTGTGAATTTAGTGCCATAATAAAAAAATAATAGTAAATGGAATTCTATAAAAAAAAAAAGACTATCTTATCTAAGTGTAGTTGGGCATATTAAATAGCTAAAAGATGGTTTTCACTAGAAGAAAATGAGTTATTTTTGTTAGCTTATCAACAATTATCTAAATAAAATCAAACCCTTTTTAGGTTGAAGAAAAACTTGTTTAGAAATTTATGGTTACATTTTGCCACTTTTATTTAGGAATAGGAAAAGGTTTATGTAAACTAGCTAGCTTTTGGTATTTTTCTCTCACTTTCTAACAAGTAAGACATTTTAATACAAAATCCAACATATCCTACTATATTCCTTTCCACCAAAAACTTTATTGTAAGTCGTGATACATCTTTGTCATGCAAAAATGCATGGTATAGATGAATTGTGAACTTGGTATAGCAACTTATTTCTTTCATAGGTTAAAACCCAAAGTAGACCTTGGAATTCAATTAGTCTATACTCATTAATAATTAGGTCTTTATTTTAGTCTAACATCACCTCTTCTTGTACAGTTGGATATTGGGAATCTTATTTTTGAGATTTATTGATCCTTTTAATCAACACAAATTAAATAGCTACCTAAACTGCTATCACCATCTAATCTTTAGCTTGGATACTGACTAGAACCATTGATGATTTTTTGTTTAGCATGTTTATTACCATATTGGCTTTGCATAGATGATAATGAATCATACTATCATAATTTTTCACAAGTTCTATTTATCTTTGTTGCCTTAAATTTAAATCTTTGTGGTCAAAAATGTATTTTAGGCCTTTATCATCTATGTAAATTTCATAAGTTCCACCATATAGGTAATATATCCATATCTTTAATGCAAAAACTATGGCAATAATCTTAAGGTCATGGGTAAGATAGTTAAGCTCATATTTCTTTAACTTTTTTATGGCATATGCAATCACCTTATCATTCTACATTAGTACACAGCTTAAATATGAGAAGCATCATAATATACTATAAATCCTCCTAATCTTGATGGAAGTGTTAAAACTAAAACTAAAACCATAATCAAGAAAGTCTTCAATTGTTGGAAACTATTTTTACATTTATTTGACCATTTGAATTTCACACCCTTTAAAGTTATCTTGGTCAATGGAAAAGCTATCTTGAAAAAATCTTTTACAAATTGATAGTAATATTCGACTATCCCAAGGAAACTTCAAATCTCTAACATAATGGTTAGCCTTAGCTAAGTTTGCTTCTATCTTCTAGGGATCAAATTAAATGTTATCTTTTGAAATCACATGGCCTAAGAACTTCAAACTAGAAGTCCAAGATTTGCATTTGGAGAATTTTGCGTAAAGTTAATTCTTTCACAAGATTTACAAGAACATTCTGAAATGTTAAATGTGCTCTTCTTCATTCTTAGAATATATAAAGATATCATTAATGAATATTATTGTAAATTTATTAAAAAAAGGTTTAAAAACTTAGTCCATAAAGCTAATGAAAGTTGCAAAGGCATTAATAAGTCTAAATAATATAGCAAGAAATTTGCAATGGTCATAACAAATTTAGAAAGCTATTTTTGCAATGTCTTCTTTGCAAATTTCTAAATGATGATGCCTGGACTATAGATCGAATTTAGAAAAGCATTATACTATTTACAATTGGTCAAACAAGTCATCAATGAAAAGTAAAAAGTATTTTTTTTATTGTCACCTTATTTAGTTACCAATAGTCAATGCATAATTGTAATGTCCTATTTTTCTTTTTTATAAATAGCACTAGTACTCCCCATAGTTAAAAATTAGGTCAAATGAAGCCTTTAACAATTAACTTTTACAACTACTTCTTAAATTCTTTCAATTTAATTAGTGTCATCTTATAAAGTGGAATTGAGATAAAATTTGTACTCCAAGCAACTTCAATGTTGAATATAATTTCAGGATTTAGATATAAGCCTAGCAATTCTTATAGAAATATATCTAGAAATTCTTGAACTACAAGAACATCTTTGATGTCAAGAAAAAGTTAGTTAAGATCTCAAATTATTGCAAGATAAGCTATGCATCCATTTTTAACAAGTTGTGCCTTAATATTAGAAATGATTCTAGTAACTCTACAATTCTTTTCTCCTTAAAACATAATAGAAGTAGCATTCTCTACAACAAAGGTGAGCATTTTGTTTAAACTATCCATTTTAGCATAATAAGTTGACAAATAATCTATTTTTGAGAAAATGTCATAATCTACCATGTCTAAAAGAATCAAATTAACAAGAATCACTTGTTCACACACACATATAGGACTAGCTTTAATATATTGAGTGGCTACAAAAGTTTTATCTATAAGAATCGCTACTAACAATGGATTTGACAATATGGAGAAAGATTTACTTATCAAGAAAGCAAATTTTAAAGAAATAAAAGAGTAAGTAGCTCTTACATCAAATAAGGTATATGTTGATAAGTTATTTAATAAAAGTGTACCTTCAATTACTATATTAAAGGCTCAAGCCTTTTGCCGAGTCAATGTGAAAACTCATGCCTTCCTTGGTATAGTTCATTTTGCTAAGGTTTAGGTGCTACTAATTATTTTATAGGGATGTTTGTTACAGTATTAGGTAATTTATACTATAAGTTAGTAAATTCCCTAGTCAATCTTTCATTTTGTGGCTTAATTAACTACATTGGAAAAAGATAATGTTTACTTGAGGACATGGTCCCCAATGCCAATTCCAACACTATATATACTTAGGTGATTCTCCTTTAAGGTTATATCTACCTTAAGATTACCCTTTACTAGAACTCGTTAGAGCAAAAGGTCAAAATGATGGGTTTCCTTGACCTTCCCCTCTCAAAAGGTCTACTAAAAATGGCTCTTGGATTAGGATTTGGAAAAGTTTGGCTCCTATCGATATAGATAACATTAACAAGAGGTATTCCTTTTGAACCTAATAGAAAACTAGGGCCCTTTGATCTACTACACTTTTTCTCTACTAATTGAACTTTCCTTTCCTCTTTATTCTTGATTTTATATTTAACCTAAAATGCTTAATCAATAAAATCTTGAAAAATCATATTTTCAGTAATATAAGTAACATTGAAGAAATGGTCTTTAAGACTGCACACCAATCTCTACATTTTAATTCTTTTATTAGGACTAAGGTATCCCACATGGTAAGATAATCGAATGAACATTACTATGTATTCACTAATAAACATTAACCCTTACTTCAAGTGTTTGAATTCTTTGATTTTTGCTTCTTGTTCACTTAGTGCTAATAACTAATCTATGAACATTTCCTAAAATAAAGCATATGTTAAAGGCAATAGGGCGGGGTCTCAATTTTCCATAATGTTGGTATGCCAAAAGTATGTCAGATCATCTAGCCTATAGCTAAGTACCTCTATAAGCATTTGATTTGAGCTACAAGGATTCTACCATATCTCTCTATTTGATTAAGAAACTAGCATGGATCAATATCTGGATCCATTCCATTGAAACAAGAAAACTTCAATTTGTTAAACTTAGTTATCATTTATAATTTGGTAGTCATATTTTCTCTAGGTAAGGATTAATTTCTTTCATTTCTTTAGTTTGAAGCTTGATCCTTCTGGTTTCTATGATGTTTTCACCCTTGTTTTTAGTGAAAAACTTACATTACATCAGTTGAAATTTGTTATCTAAAAGTAGTGGCTCACAAAAGGACATTTTGATCTTCTCCCTCACATCAACCACATTGAGCCTGAGAACTACTAGATGATTCTTTATCTTTAGGATCATTAGCTTGAAAATCACTAGACTTTGTCATCTTTCTATTTCACAATATTTTCACACATTAAGTTTAATCATATAACATTATTTTCTAATTTTATGAAAAAAGCTCCACCATCTCATTAAACGATTTAAGGTTTACAAAAATAACATTGGTGATATGTGTTCCAGAGCACGCATATACCATTGATATAGTTTTAACCAATACCTAAATAAATAACTATAATTATAAGCTAATTAACCTATCCTAAGGCCTTCTTTTCCCACTATAACCCTAAACTATGTTATAATACTAACTTTGTTACGTCATGCTAGGCCATGGCCGGCATGAAACCCATTGTCGATTTCTATAAGCCTAATCTAAATCTAAATTTTACAACTAGAACTATTACATAAGATTTAGAAAATGGTTATTTTATAAGCATACCAAAATTATTTACAAAGCATGGCTTATTTGGAAGTTTATTCTACTTATATATAAGGCTTAAAATTAGTTGATCACACTTTCTATAATTATGATTGCTTTGTTAAATAAGTTATAAAGAATTCACTCTCACCTAACTGGTTAAAGAAAGGGAGCTTTTACATTGGGTATCTAAAAGGAAAGAAATAACTAAAAAGTGAGTCAAAAGCTCACTAAAAAAATAATTTACTTATTTACAAAATAAATAATTAAATAAAGTATAATGATATCTTTCTATTTCTTAAATCTATATTTACCATCACACTGTTACTTAAAATAACACAAGATTATATTTAATTAACACATATTAAACATTAAAAAAAAATTAAGCCACCTTATGCCTCCTGGGTTGATCGTGTACCTTTCATAAATATCATCCTTGCCCTTTTAGGATTTACCTTATACTTTTCATAAATAGGCACTCAGATATGATGCAATATCATATCTTAAATATAAGATCACCCTCTTCATAATATTCATTCATAACTCAATTCAAGCAAAAACATAATACCCTATATGTATCATCATCACACTTGTAATTCATATCATTCATAAGCAAGATATATTACTAACATCACTACATAAGCTTACCATGCCTTTCTACATCATAAGAAATAAATAAATAAGCAATAAAAGGTAATACTCGAGTATGTGGTTCCAAAATTAAATTCTAACCATCATACTTAAGTATAGATAATGCAAGGCTCTTTAGGAATCTAACACTCAAGTATTAGCAATCTAGTGCTAACTCAGAATGCTATACTTAGATATGCACTTGCTTCAGTTATCCTAGGAATGACTCTAAATGCTATATCTCATAATAACTTAAAAATTATTGATTTATTATTCATAAAAATTACGTAATATGAAAATAAACTCAATAGCCTTTTCATGGATTAGTATTTTGCACAAAATGATTAAGTTTTCAAAAAGTTATTTTTTTTATGATTTAAATCCAAATATCTAATTTTTCTTAATCTTGATTTATTGACTTTTGTCCACTGTTTTAATGATATCTCAATATATATATAAGATATTTATTTGAAAATAAATTCAATTACCTTTTCAATAATAGGCGATTTGCTAAAAATAGGTATAAAAAGAATGAGATGTAACTTTTCAAATTTGATATAAAAAATACTATCCAGCATACTTAAGTATAAGCAACCAGAAAGTAATTATTGTACTTGTACTTAAATATATACTCACTTATAGCTATCTAGGGAGCACTCATATTATCATACTTAAGTTTAGGCATTCAAAAAGCAATTTTGGACCTATAATTGCTTATATATTTAAGTATAAAGCCCAAAATTTGTAGGAAAGTTATCAAACATTGTGCAAATTGTTATTTTTCTTGCCAACTAATTTATATACTTCAAATAAACCATAATCCAACATATACCTATCATCTATAGTCAATTTACAACTATCAACAATACCAAATCACTTCATAACATAACTTTTTAACACAAACCCATTAAGTATTCAACATAACCATATAAGTTGGTAAATTTAATAAACAATCATACAAAAATCTTAAATCTAGGTAGATTATCTACTTACTATTTGTATGAAGGAGTTAAAAGAAGGCTTGAAGGAAGTTAAAATTTGTCTTAAACATCATAAATCAAGAATTTTAACATGAATCCCAAATTCTCATCTCTAAACCAAGTTTCAAAAAGATTTTCAAGCAAAATTAAAATCCAATAAGGATTTAATTTCATTATAATGTGGAAGATTATATCTCCTTGAAATTCCTAGCTCAATTTTGCTAATTTTGAGAAAAATTTGGAGTAGAGAGAATTTAGTGGTGCAAGGGAGGAAGAACTCAGTAGTTTGTTGAGAAAAAGAGAGAAATAAGTGGTGTTTGATGACTTTTATGGTTTGGAGGGAAGTTTGATGAACATCGGGACATACAAGGGTAGTTTGAAATTTTATAATCCTAAATGTCCTCTATTTATCCTTATTCAATTCTAATTTCACAAAAATTGCAAGTTATTTTAATTTTTCCTATATTTATTATTTAACTCTAATTTTCTTAATTAAAATACTACTTTAATCATATCCATGATAATTACTAAAAATACACATGTCCATAAATACTAAAATAAATAAATAAATAAAAATAAATCTTAATATTTATAAGGCATCATAATAAAGAATATGATGGAAAATAACATCCTTTGGCATAGAATTCACTAGCACATTCCTTATTGCTTTCATGCTTGGTGGCTTAAGGTGAATTGATAGTTGAAATCCATAACTCTCTTAACAGACGTTATTCAATTTGTCCTTCAATTTCTATTGGATGTCATATTGAAAATTCCATTCATTTAATATTACATGAGTGTGATGAAAAAGAACTTCTTTATTTCAAAGAGAAACATATATGTTAATATTTTTTAATTATATTTTTATTGATAATACTTTTGATTAAAAAAAATCCAAAATTTTTAAAGTAAATGATACATTTATATGTGAATAATATTCTTTAATCTAAAAAATATAAGGTTTGAAATTTTTATGGCCCACATATTAAATAAATTTTTTTTTCATAATCCGATTAATATTTGAATAAAGTTTGAGCCATAATTATATAAATTGAATTCGTTTGACTTAATTTGGTTATGTAAATTTATTTTTATTAATATAATTATATATTATAAAAATAATTATTTTTAATTATAAAAATATTTAATATATATTTAAATGTGTATTTTTCACTTGAAAAAAGAGAGCATCATCAGAGAGTGTACCAAGAATCCTTCAATAATTTAATATTAAATTTTTTTCTTGAAGAAATCATTTCATAAAAATGTAATTATTATTACTTCATAAACACGTCAAGGAAAATATGGCCAAAAATTGTATTCATGAATCTGACAATTCGTCGAAAATGACAAAAATGGCAGGCGCCCAAGTTAGGAGCTAATTGAGAACTTCTCACGTTACACGATGATTCACACTTGCATTTAGAATTTGTTTAAACACAATCATATATTGCCTCTGATGATGAAGGGATATGAGATTAGGAACAAGTGGGATTTGATAATATTTAATAAATATTTTATTTAGAATTTAAATTGACAGTTGACATATTGTATAAAATTTGATGGTTTAACCGAGATTCATAAGATTTTAAATAGATTATATAACTTATAAAATCTCTGTTTTTATATATTAAATTTCATATAATATTATTTATTTTATGAAAAAATTGATAAGAGTTGATAGAATAATATTAAGATAAATTTTAAACTATTAAAATTAAAAAATTAAGTATTTTTTTTATGTTTCTCTCTCACATATCTTCTTTACAAAAATAAAAAATATAAAAATTATGTTAGCACTTATATTTTAATTTAATATTTTTTAAAATTTTATTTAATAATATTAAATTATATTTATGATATTTAGGAATAGTGTATATATTATTCTTTTAATATTTCTTAAGATTTTATACAAGATATTTATTAAATTTTATATTATTAAATTTATTTATTATAATTTCTTATTAGTTTGATATGCGCACACATATATATATGTGTGTTGCTAAAATATATTGTATTATTTTATCATCATAGTATGAATTTTTAATTTACATATATTATCATATTTTCTTAAAATATATTGTTATTAAAGGAGATTTTAATCTAATTATGTATTTCAATTTTATTTAGAATAATTTTTTTAGTATTTTTATATATAAGATTGTTTTATTTGATTAATTATTTTTAAAGCCTATACATTTTTGTACAATATAATAAGAAGTAAAAGATAGAATAATTTTAAATAAATTTTCATCTTCTCTAGTAACAGACTAAATGTGGTATAATATATTATTTCATCTTATACAATACTATACTATACTTTTTAATTATTTATATACTATACTATATATGTAGTGTGCTAAAATGTGTAGTGACATTTGATATACTAAATATTGGTTTAACAATTTTTTTCTTTAGGATATGAATTCGAACTCATGATTTAAATGATTTAATTTCTGTTATTAAAAAAAATTAATGGACCCTTGAAAGAGATGCATACAAGGAAGAAGGATTACGTAAAGCACAGACAAATGGGGCATGGTACTTCATTATTATTGTCTCACCAAGCGATCTACATTTAGCTTATCTAATAATTACTTTTATTTCTGAAAGAAAATAAATAATGAAAAGTGTTATAATTAGCTATGCTGTTTTTATTATTTTATTATTTAAAAGATTAAGTATTATTCTTGGTAAAGAATCAAGAATCTACCATTATGTCATTTTCACGATCATCCGTGACTGTGTTAATTATTGTACAAGTTTATGTTCACTACGTGCCAATAGATGTGCAACGGTGACTATAAAATTTTCCACCAATGACCGATGACAGTTGGTTTGAGTGAAAAGAATTCGGCACTCTTTAAATAAAGTCTCGGATTCGAACCTTGTGAATGGAGTAGACGGCGTTGAGAGGGCTCCTCTCATATTGAGTCCGACACAGCTCGAATCCAGATTAGTCAATAACCTAATGAGATTTGCTGAATATCGAATGGTTAGATAAAAAAAAATTCTAAAAAAAAATTCTACAAATACATAATTTTTTTAATAAAAATGATAATTTATTCATTATATATATATGTGCAAAATTTTAAATTTAAATTAAAAATAGGAAAGAAATAAAATTTTAAGACAACGAAATAATATGTTACTTATAGGGGATTTGAGTTGATAGAAATCATAAATTCTTTTAAATAAACATATTTAAAACATATTTACTAATTTTGTGTTTAAATCCTACCTTGAATAATTTTGAAAGAAAATTACAATTTACCTATACACAATTCAAAAGACTTTCACATTTTTATTGATGGTCTAGAGGGAATATGGTCATTTGCGATGTACTTTGTTAACACGTTCACATGAAGTCAATTTTCTTAATAGAAAACAACACATAACTTGTACATGTCCTTATTTCTTTTTCTAATGAATCTTACGATAATAGTTTCTGCACATTCATAAACTTTTCACTAAAATTTATTATTGAAATTTTTCATATTTTAAACCAATAGATGTGATTTAATAGTAAAGAATTTAAATATTCAATGAGAAGTTTTATATTCAAACATTTTTACGAATTTAACATTTTAAACCCTATAAATATATATTAAATTAATATTTATTTAAGCATACTCATATATTATTTTAGTGTAAAAAAAGTTAAATAATCCACGAGAAAGGAAAAATGTAGAAGTTCACTATGACACATTCCCTTTTTTTTGTTAAAAAAAAAAAGAGTAGAGGTAACTAACATCGACTACCTTCGTTGGATATTATTATAGAAGTACTTCCTTATTGTAAAATATTCAGTTTAAGTCATAGTTACTGCTTAAAGGGCTAACCCGTCACCACAACCTCATCAAAATACCAGCAGTCTCATAAATCTTCTACCTTTTCATTGGTCACAAATTGAAGTCATCTTACGTCGAACCCATAACTTTTAGGATGATCTGATACCACTAGACCAATCACCTTGGTGATAAATGACACATTCTTATTTAGAATGTGGTATAATAATTTTAAATATTATGCATCGGTTCTCATTGAGAGACTTTTTACTATTAAGAAAAATTATGTTTGATGAGTGACAAGATACTCAATTGGGCCACAAGGACCGAGGGTTACTCAAAAATAATAATGAAATTTCTATCTATATCTATATATAATATATTTGATTTAATTTCTAATTTAGATATTGTGATGTCCTTATAGTTGTAATAAAATTGTTCACAAAACGGTCAAGTGGGTAAAATTCATTATTAGGAGTGGAATAGATTATTTTGTAGGAAAGTTATTTATATTTTATAATGTCATTTTTGTATAAATAAAGTATCATTTTTAGTATTTCAGAAAAATGTATTTTTAGGGGAAAAAAAAGTCCCACATCTTTTCCACCAAATTATATGTAAAAAAACTATAATTTATCTAATATTTATTGATGCTTATTAGTTTGACTAGTTAAAAGTTTGGCATTCTCTAAATAAGATTTTGAATTCAAAATTTGTAAATATAGGAAATAAATATTGTGAAAACTTATTATTTTCATATTGAATCTAACAATGTTCGACTTTAAAATATTCTGTGATCTAATGAAGTTGCCGGATAATGGATTCCAAATAAATAAAAAAAATTACTTAATATTTTGTATACAAGGTTTAGTAAATCCAACATTAAAATTTTACTTTGTTACCTTATTAGGACAAGTGAATAAACCCAGAGATCAAGCACCACAATGTCAAGCAGAGGCGAAGGCGTACACGGCCTATATATGATACGTTTCCCATTTCTTGGCAAAAATAATTGACCTTGACAAAGAGATGGGATATATCGGCAAACTAAACCAACTTACAACCAAAGTAAGCTCGTTTCTCCAACGTTTGGCCACGTCCAGGAAAAACTTAAAATAATAATAATAATAATAACAAAGCAGGGGACCATTTCATGAGGTTCTGGTTCTGGTCTTGTCTCCAAGCGAGCTAGTATAAATAGGATGAGAAGGCTACAAAAATCGAAAGAGCCGGAAATATATAGGATTAGATCAGACAAAAGGCTATTCAGTTTCTGACAGGAGGTACCCCAACGGGAGACCAGAGCCTAACATTGTTAACATCAACCCAATGGGGATCGTAAATTTGGGGCACTTGGGGACCCTGCGCAGTCCCTATCACCAAACACAATTGCCTGCATTTTGCTTGACATTTCAATCCCTCCCATTTCCCCCAACCCCCTCACGACCAACTATTTCTATTTTTTTATAATAAAAATATTTAAATTATTAAATATACATCATAAAATCTTAAATTTAAAATGGAAAAGCAGCTAAAGTTTTCGTGTTTCATTATAATTAAGTCTTTGATGTTGAAATAATAGTTTAGTGCAACCATTATTTTGAAAATTAAAATATTAACAAATTTTTTCTTTGTTAATAAAGATCATTTTTAAATTCTTACTCATTAATAAATCAAATTTACTTGATGTTAGTATTTATTTTTTACTAAAATAACACAAAAAAAAGTTAAAATTTGCAAGAAATACGATACATCACTTGAATTTCAATGATTTCCTATTTGTTTACGGTTATTTTTATGGCCCCGTTATCCCTTTACATGGGGAGTGGGCACATTTTTTAGGGTTTGTGATCGGTGATATAGGGGTCCTTTTAATATTAATTAATGTCCTTAGTTGTATGTGGCTATGAATTGATTGTGGGCACGATTGGGATTTTGAATTTTCTATGTGGATTTTTAATGTATAATAATGTGATATTTTTCATTGACCTATTACATTGTTGAAAATGAGGAGAAATTTTTAGGAGATAATTTGTGGTCACAAAATATATATTCATTAAATTCTGAGAAAAATTCACAGGCTCATCTTAAGACTAACGATGCTCAATAACGGTGACACTCTGTTTGGTACACTAGATATGATATGGTAATATATGACAAATTATAAAATTAGAATTTATATTATGTTGAGGAATTTTATATGAATTGTATGATTTATTTAGAAAAAAATTATATATATCAAAATTTGCATAAAACTATTTATTCAACATGAAGAGTGAGTATATTAAATTATTAAAAATTAAAAAAAATCTTTCTCTTCCTTACGTGTCTAACACACATCCCTCTTAAAAAACTGAAAATTTAGAAATTACTTCATGTTGTTACTTATATTTAAATTTAATATTTTTTATAATTTTTATTTGATAATATTAAATTATATTTATGATATTTATGATAGTATTTTTTTAAATATTTTTAATATTTTATTACAAAATATGTATTGAAGTTTATACTTTTAAATGAATTCATTGAAATTATTTTGCTAATTTGTTATATATGCACATATATATAAATATGTGTGTTGCAATATGTTATATTATTTTATTATTGTAGTGTAAATATTTATCTTATCATATTTTTTAAAGATATTATCATTAAAGGATATTTTGATCTAATTATATATTTTAAATTTATTTAATTCAATTTTATTTATTTTTTAATGAGGGAATATTTTAGCCAAATTTACTTCTTAAATTTATATATTATTGTATAACAAGAGAATAAATAAAAAATAGAATAATTTTATATAAAATTTTATCTTATACAATAACAGTTTGAATATAAAATTAATATATTATTTTATCCCTTATAATATTATATTATGCCATTCAATCATTATACAGTGTGTCAAATAATTGTCAAAAAATGAATGGCTAATATGAAAAAAAAATGGTAACAGGGATGAGAATGCTAAAATGGAAGGAAAAGTTGGTAAAATAAATTTTAAATTTTATATCCCTTTAAACTATCCTTTAAAATCATATACTTAAAATTTAATTAAAATGAAACCTTAACTCAAAGCTAGTCACGTTGGAAGTTTGACCCATCCGCATAAATTAAAGCTTGACTTTTTCGTTTCCCAAGTTACCGATTCCTGTAGCTTCCTCGGGTTTGTAACAATGACAAAATGGTATTTGAGTGAAATTTTGATGACGTGAGTAAAAATTTGATGGAACTCCATTCTTTTTAAATAAAAAAGACGACGTAACACATCAACAAATTTAATAAAATAATGACATGGAAGTCCCCTATAGTTTATGATATGTTCTAAATTAGACGGCGTTATTAGTATTCTAAAAATAATATTATATATTTTATATGCAGTTATTAATTATATTTTTAAAATTTTAAAATTAATATTATTAATTAATTTTTTATTTATATATATTGTAATTATTTATTTTTTATTAATAATATTAAATAATTAATAAAAATAAATAATATAATTGAAATGCAATGTATGCATTTAATATTATTAAAGTAAAATTATTAATTATTTATATTTTATTATTTAATATTACAAGTGAAGGAAGAGATAAATAATTATAATAAATATAAAATAAGGGACTATTATATAATTTGAGAGATATAATTATTACCACTTTTATAAATAAGGAACTAAATATTATGTTTACTCTTTAAGTAAATTGATATTCTAATAATTTTTTTATAGTTTTAACTCCATAAATTTTATTTTCTCATGAATAAAAAAATTCATACAAAAATAAAAATAGTTTAAAGATATATTTATTTATTATTTTTAAAAATAATGTTATAAATTTATATTTTTAAAAATAAAAATTTCATAACTATTTTTATAATTTATTTTTTAAAAAATGTAATTTCAAATATACAATTTTAAAAGAGAAAGATAGAAACAATTTTTAAATATTCTCTTAATCTATTTTTTTTGCAATTTTATAATTTAATTAAAATATTTATATATTCCATGACCATTATTTTCTTAACTTTAAAATTAATTTTTTAAAAAAATTAAAAATAAAAATATATTCAAATATATCTATTCTATTTTCATTTGTCAATTTTTTCAACGTAAACAGTGAGGAAAAAAGCCTTATAAATTACCTTTTTTTTTTTTTCATAAAAGCTTGCGACCTCCAAGTTTCTAATATGAATGGATTGTATATATTTTTTAAAATAAAATTCCCCGAGAAATCGTCAAATCAAATGAAATTTAGAGCAATATTAAATATAGTCAGTCCTAAGCTGTGTTTGGTAAACAGCTTTTTGGATGGCTGTTAGCTGGTTTGACCAAAATCAGCTGATTAACTTGGCAATCAGCTGATTGACTTGGCAATCAGCTGATTTTGGCGTTTGGTAATCAGCTGATTGAATCAACTGATTACCCTTAAAACGCCAAAATTGAAAACGCTGAGGGGGGCAGCGTTTTCAATCAGCTGATTGAGAAAAATGATGAAAATACCCCTAATAAATGTTCATATTTTCCATTTTATCCTTTCTAAAAATTCTAAAAAAATTTAGTAATTATAAAAAGTATATTAATTTAATTTTAAAAAATATTTAATATATAATAATATATTATTTATAATATATATAATAAATTATAATAATTTTAAAAATTATTTAATAAATAAATATATAATATTATTGATAAAAACTATTTAATTTTAAAAATATCTAATAATTTAATAATAAATTATAATAATTTTAAAAATTATTTAATTTAAAAATATCTAATAATTTAATAATAAATTATAATAATATAATATTTATAAGAAAATTTAATATACTAATTAATATATAAAATTTAAAATATTAAAATAAAAAATATTCAAATAATTCATAAAATATACTTATACCCTTATATGTCATTTTACATACAAACAGCTAATTATAAACAGTTGATTTTACCAAACACTCTTATTCAAACAGCTAATGCAATCAGTTGATCAAATCAGCTATCAGCTAACAGCTAATTGAATCAGCTAACCGCTACAGCTATCAGCTGATTGCCAAATAAGGCCGTCCGACACAATGGCATTATTTAATTTACCCATTATGCATGGTTTTGAAATGTAGAGAGAGGAGTTGGCAAGAAGAGTAACTATCCCCACGCCCCATCAGTACTTTTCAAGACACAATTGAACGTGGAATGCCGGCCTTCTCATGCCTTCGCCTGTCTCTAATTATTATTTGACTATAATGCCCCAACTGTTTCACTTCACATCAGACAATTAAACTAGACCTAACGATTTGATCTTATATTAAAAGAAGACATAAACGTTAGAATATTTTTTTTAATTTTTGGATGGTTAAATTTTATTTATTTAATTTTAAAAATATAAATATTAATTTTTAAATTATATAAAATTAAAATTAATATTTATCATTAATTTAATTTTTATTTTATTAAATTACTTATTTTAAAAAAATATTAAAATAAAATTATAATATTATAAAATATTAATTTATCTTATTATTTTTTACATATAATTTTATAACTCAAATTTGAGTATGCAACTAACATTATATATATTTAATTTAATTTTTATTAATTATACAATATATGAATTATGTGCAAACAAATGACGAGATAACTCAACATATATATTATATAATATTATAATTATGATTTTTGCTTAAAAAATTATAAGTACATAATATAATAATATAAAAAATTATTTAATAACTAATAATAATTTTAAATTTTATATAATTTAAAAGACTAATATTGAAATTTCTAATATTAAGGGGTAAAATATAATCATTCCAAAATTAAGTGGGATATGTTTTATTTTTCCCTTAACAAAAATAAAATAACATCAATCTGATTTCTGTCTTTAAAATAATCTATATCAGAAAAAGATTTTTTTTTTTTTGTTGGTAATTTGTCACTGCCTTCTCCGTTGAATATCCGCTCTATATTTTTTAAAATAAAAAATTAGGGTCTTGAACCCAAAATGGCTAGCATATATATAGTCATGCGTGCTTTGCAGATATGGATATTATTCTTCACAATAATCTTCTGAATACCAATCACTAAATGGCTGATAATAGAAAGATAGTTTCTTATATATAAAAAAATAAATTGTCAAAGCATGATTTTTTAAATTTAGAAAATGGCAGTATAGATAGATTATTTCAATATGAACTAACCTCTAAGCACGCGCAGGACTCCTTTGTTTTTTATTTTAATAAAAAATTTATTTAATATAATTACTTAATTTATATTTTTTATTTATTTTAATTTTTATTCTAATTTATATTAATGATAATTAATTAATCATTAATAATATTTATTTATTAAATGATATTTAATATATTAATTTTTATTGTTATATTTTTTATTATTTTTATATATTAAGATATATTATTTTTATATATATTATAAGAATAGAAAAAAATAAAAAGGAGGTTGAGATAAATGTAAGAATTTTTTTAATGATTAATTTTTTAATAACTCCCTCTTACATTTATTTTTATTTTTATTAATAGTAAACATACAAATTACCTATCTATTGACTAATTAAGAATTCTCATTGTCAACGTTGACAATAAATATATACTACCCTTAAATATAATCTTCACATGGGAGTTACACAATAAGAGAAATATATAGATCCCACTAACCTGAAATATGATCTTTATATGGGAGTTACACAATGAGATAAATATGTAGATCTTACTAACCTTACTTGTGAGCGTTAACACACTTTAATATGACGGTAGTATGAGAGTTACATAATTATGATCATAATAATAAATGAATAATTTAATAGTTTATAGGCAATAATTATAATAATTAATAGGATTTAATTTTATATTTAATAGGATTTAACCTATATAGGATTCAACTATATATTAATAAGATTTAATTAATATTTAATAAGATTTAATTGCATATTTAATAGGATTTAATCTCATAATTAATATCATTCTTTTCTGAGGTTTGTAATTGTTAAAAGGAATATAAAATAATTTTTAATAATTATAATATGGATAGTATAAAGACTGATTTTAACATATTTTAACCTCTCTCTCTCCATGTGCTCAAAAACACTTCTCAATATAAACCCTAAACTCTAAATGGTTAAATTTTTAAACATTATAGCTAAGATTAAGCACTTTAAATAAAAAATAATATTTTAACATTTTAAGTTAATTAGTTGATTTATTTCATGATCAAAATTTTTAGTTCTAAATTTTAACTTTTAAAATCTTAGTATTATCATACACATCTAATAATAAATTCAGGCCTTTACCATAAAAAAAAGTCAAGGCTATTGGAATAGATAACAATAATCTATAATGAATCTTATATTATTTAAACTTTGTAACTGAAGATAATATTTTTTTATTTTAAAATAAAATTATTACAAAATTCCAATACATCCCATGTGAAGTAAGTTATCATGGGTTTTTACAAAAACTTACAATTGAAATTCAAATTTCCTGGTTATAGATCTAGTATCCGTTAAAAAAATGTATATTTAACTTTATCCTTTCAAGATGTTTTATTATTTTGTGCAACATGATTGAATCTTGGTTTAAATCAAATCAAGGATAGAGCAATTAGAGAAAAAATTAAAATAAAAAAATAAAAAGTTCAAAATCCATTGCATTATTAAGTTTTATAAAAATAATAAAACTAATTAAATATATTAAAAATGATATAATATTTATTCTTACAATTGGACACTAATCATAAGATATTATTAAAAACTAATTAAAGATAAATGTTAGGAAGAAGAAGAAGAAGAAGAATTAAATTCATAAATTTCACTAAGAAAGGAAGGGAAGCATTATTGATGCTAGTGGCAGAAGAGCACAATGCAAAAAAAAGAAAATACAGAATCTAGTAATTTTTTATATAAATAAACTAAAACCTCAATTTGTACTCTTTTCTTGTAAAATTTGAATGACTTCTTTTATTATTTTTATGTTGTAAACATTATTATAACAAATTGTAGGAAGGTTCTTGAAATCTATTTCAATTTTCTTTTCTCTTCTTCCTCCTATACACGTGTTAGTGGATCTTCAAAAGAGGATATTGCCAAAAAAAATTAAATATAACTTTATCTTTAAAAAAATGCCCAATAAATATAAAAGAAGCAAGAATTAAGAGAAGAAACTAACTATACATTTAATTTCATAGATAGAATGAATATCTCATTTTTAAGATCGCAATTGCTTATAAAAAAGTATAAACAACTTATCATTTTCATTAATTTCTCCAAATTGCTTTAAGTGCAAAATAAATTTCTTTTAAAAATATATATATATACTAAATTAAAAGATAGATTTATTAATGATCAAAGAGAAAATATAAAACTCAATTGAAAAATGATCGAAAGCATCTCATAGCGAATTATAATGAGAATGAATGTAATGGAAAAATATAGAGGAAAATTCATAAGGTCAAAAGAGAGGGAGAGAGAGAAAACAATAGATAGGAAAGCTACAAATTTCAAAAATTTTAAAAATTAGGAATCAAAACTCACTAATCTTCATTTAGTAGGTAATTAATTTATTTAAAATAGTTTAAAATTACTTTCAAAAATCCTCTGGTATTTAAATTACAAAGTTACTTACTCTTTACTTTTATTTAAATTAAGTTGATATGGGTTTTCTTAGAAACTAAAAAGTGGACACTAAACTTCCATATCCTTTTTTTATAATAGTAGAGGTTATACCAATTATGGTGACAATAGCGTAGTTGGAATCTTCTTTTTTTTTAATCAACCTTAAATTTTAAAGTAGCATTTGATTTGTAGAATAATTTTTTTGAAAATTTTAATATTTTTGAAAGTATGACATTATTATATTTAGTTTAATTAAAAATATTATAATATTATATTCTAATTAATTTATATAAATTTAAAAATATTATTAAATTATAAAAAATATCTTCATTGAAAATTGAGTAATTAATGATAATAGACAATGGCTAGTGAAAATTATTAGTATTGGATAATGACTAATAGAAGTCACTAGCAATAGATGATAACAATAACAATCATCGATAGTAAGTAGTGGTAATGGTGATGGGTGGTGGCAGATAAAGGTTACTAATAATAAATGATAGCTAATACTCCCTTTGTTCTTTTTTATTTGTCGTATTTTTTAAAAAAAAATTATTCATTTTTATCTGTTACTTTAGAATTTCAATGAAATATTAAATATTTTTTTTCAAATTTATTCTTCTCTTTTATTAATAAATACTTTATTATTCTATACTATTAGTCAACTTGCATTTATTTCTTTATATTTTTCTCTCTATCTTCAACTAGCTTGAATTTTGTACATAAAGGATAATCTTGTAAAGTTCATTAAAAATAAATAAATTTAATTACTTTCTTAATATATATGAAATCGATTAATGATGACAAATAAATAGGAACAGAGGGAGTAATGTGTAATGGTTAATGAAAATCACTAACAGTGAGTGGTGATGATGATAGGCATTAATGACTGATGATATATAATAACTAATAATGATTATTAATGATAAGCGATAATGACAATGGCCATCAATAGTCAATGATGGTTAATAATGAATGGTTATCAACAATGGTCAATTATGGTAGATGATGATAAAATAAGGGATTAAAAAGGATAAAGTCTTAATGGAAGAGCACATAAAATAGTCTTTTTATATTATTAAAATATTCTCATATTTTACGAAGATAAGATACGCACCTCTCTACAGAAATGTTTTGGAAGAATATTGAGTTAAAAATATTCTTGAAAAGGTGAATTTTATAGTACTTCTAAGGTTTTAATATTTAATAATTTTAGAAACTATTAGATTGAAATTATTTGATCACATCCTTTAGCCAATAAAAAGAGCCATTATTACTTTGTTAGACTATAGTGAATCAATTGACAACATTGAAAAAAATTCAAATTTTCACAAGATGAATCAATTCACCTAGCACACGTTTACTTTTAGACATACTGAAATGATTATATAATTGATTTAGCAAGGATTTTTGCTCCCAACCAAAATAAGAGTACTTGAATTAATTAAGAAATCAATTTAAGCTATTTAATAATCTCTGGAAGAGGGAGTTAATTAAGGAATCGATTTACTCTATTCCATAATACTTTTAGAAGGCATGAATCGACTATACAATTAATTTATGAACCTTAAGACTTAATTTTTTTATTCAAAACATTTCTAAAAAAAATTATGTTTTATCCTAATTTTGCACCAGCTCATATAAAATGCATTTTGACCTAAGAATTTAAATTTGAAAAACAAATTCTCCAATATTTGAAACCTTTTTTAGCTTAATTTTCTCTTTAACAATTCAAGCTAATTTAATAAAAATTCCTAAACTAACATCTTCAAGCTCTAATTAAGTCCAATGCAACAAGTGTTCTTCAATAACAAGTAAGCACATCAAAATGCTTTGTTATCATTAAAATTTAAATTTAAATGAGGTTAAGGTTAACAAATATGTACTTGTTTAATATAATGATTACACATTTCAATTAATGATTATAAATCAAATAATTAAATACTGCCTTTTTCATTATTTTCAACAAATAATAATAAAATAATTATACTTGTAAACCTTATTTTCACTCTGTCTATCTCTCCCCTATCTTTAGCTAATTTCCTTCACTTATTTCTTATATTTGGAAAAAAAGAAAACATGATATTTATGATGTGTTTGTTAATATTACAGTATTTAATATTGAATTTTGACTGTTAAACCTATTAAGTACTAAATTTATACTGTTTCAATAGTTTTTTATTTAAGGTATTGAATTTAGTTTATAATTTGAAATTTTTATTCCAAAATATTAAGATGTTATAGAATTTAAAAAAAAATGATTATAAATACAAATATTCTATGCACAAGATCCTTAGATGATGTGATACACATTATATTCTCAATTATTATGCCGAAAATAAAGATAATGTTGAATAATTTGTATAATAAAATCTCATCAAAATAAACCTTTGTTGATATTAATTCGTTGAATGAATTTAGTGAATTTTATTATGTATTTGATATTATCAATTTAACACTTAATCGAATGAATTCAAACTTAAAGTTATATTTTATTTATTTGATTTGTTCACATGTTAAATATTAAATTAAGCAGAATTTCACTTGTACTGTATTTGAAAATACTAATTTAATACTTAACTCAATGGATCCATGCTTAAAAATAGATTTCATTTGCTTGATTTATCAGGACTAAACATTAAATTCAATTAGAACTTTTTAAAAAATTATATTTTCCTTAATTTATTAAATAATGACTAATTAAATATTTATCTCTTTCTCATTTTTTTTTAAAAATTATATTATTAGAGCACAAATGACTTCTTAATAATATAAAAGTGAATTTGCCAACCAAATTAACACCCAATCGGAAGAAGGACTTGAATGCAAGGCAGGATTATACAAATTAGGACAATGCACATGTGATGTTCGTCCTTTTGGGGGGAGGGTTTAAGCTAAAGTCGTCGTATGCCTTTTCTCCAATTTGGGTTATGATGTAGCAATCAGTAGGACGAGCTTGTCCTCCCAACCAAATTCATAAAAAAAAAAAAAAGTAAGACGAGCTTGTACTGAAAAAGGACAGGTGTCACATAGTACTCGACCAAATATTCTAGTGGGGGACCCACCAATGAACTTAGGGTTTGGAATTTGACCTTTTATGCGAGAATTTATAGTTGCAGACTGCCCTGCACGTTCGGGAACTTGGGGCACGTTTCATACAGATAACAACTTGTGAAAGTTAGTTTGACAAGCTAAGTTGGTATGAATAGAACGGAGTTATCCCCTTTAAATAGGATATCAAGTTTGAATCTTATGAACAAAAAAAAAATAAAATTAAGAGAGCTTATCTCTCATAAGCTAAGTTGCGGCTTAATATAATTGTCAAATGCTGGTGTATTAGAGATTTAACAAAAAATGGCTAATTTTACATAATTTAGAGTTTCATGTTCATGTAAAAATGAGAGGAAAAAAATGCAAATCGGCCGGACCATTACACTTAATATTCATATAAATTTCAACTTTTGTAAGTAAGAGTTAAAACTAAGCAAAATTTTAAGTTACATTCTCCACTGAGAATTTAACAAAGGTAAATGTTAACAATAGATATTAAATATGTATCTCCAACTTATCCAATTTAATGATTTATTTCTATTTTTAATGATATAATAAATAACAATATAATTAATATTAAAATCACATTCAATGTTAGGTTTCTATTTTAGTAGTATATCATTATTAAAAAAGAAAAATACTAAAAATAAAAATAAAATATTCAAAATAATTAGTTGAGGATATATATTTAATGTTTAATAATAATCTCAGAGATATTGTTAGCATTTACCTTAATAAAATTAGCATCCCTCATTTATTATATTACTAAAAATAAAATAAAAATATTAAATATGATTAATTGGGGATAGGCAATTAATATTTAATATTGTTCTTAGTATTTACCTTTAGTAGAATACTACTATTATCATTAATACTTTGGCTTTATTTTGTATAATAAATAAACTAACTTAAAATTGATTAATTTAATTAATAAATTATAAGCTAATTTTTAGAGGTGTTTTATACCCTAACTTATTAAAAAAATTTAATTTAATAAATTATTTTAAATAATTTATAATTTATAAATTCCTACCTCTTTAAATTTTTTTCAAATTTATTCTTATTCTTTTAGTTAATTTATATCTCATGCCTTTTATAAGGTAGTGTCATAAAATATAATTAATTTAATTTTAACATATATTATATCTTAATTTTAAATGATTAAAAAATAAAAATACAAATGCAAGTAAATATGTAATATCATAAAATAAAATTAATTAAATATTAAATATTATATTTTTATTTTAAAATTTTTAATTGCATTAATATAATTTAATATTTAGATAAATATTAATTATTTTAATTTATATATCTATTTTTATTAATATATTTTTTATATCATTTTACAATTTTAACTAATTTAATAGTTAATTTTGCAAAATAGTATATATATTATTAGTTACCTTATCAATTATTAACTATCAATTAAATTTTTAACTACTCACACAAATAGAATCTTTTTCTTCTTCCTATTCATTTTATCAAGATTTCATAGTCTCTGCTTAGGTTTCTCATTAATGTAACACATTTTTTTCAAGTTTTAATCAATTTTTATGATCCTCTTGTTAAAAATTATTTAAACTTCTGTTGAAATTATTAAAACTTCCTAGAGTATCATATATCAATTTATAGTTCAATCAAAATAGAGTAGGAGAACATTGTGTATACTTTCGATTGCAATTCTAATCAATCCTTAAATTCATATGTTTAATTATGTAATTACACCTAAAACATTTAAAAAACAAAAGAAATATTGTAATAAGGACACACTCCTTCTATTATAACCTTTCATTTTCTCTTTAATGAAGGAAATTGTCTTTGCATTACTAATGAGACAAAGTGCAACTGAATTGGATTAGGTTATGAATTTTACTTATTATAGGATCTATACTCAATTGATCAATATTGAGCTTAAATACCATACAAAGTTCATTATATTATAATCACTTTACATAGCGACTATATTGTAGTGGATCCTGTGTGGTATTCAGGCCCATAATGAGTTAGTTAAGCATGGTTCTTGTGATGAGTAAGATTTATGATCTAACTCAATTTATTTAAAGGGTTCCTTATCTCTAGTAATCTAATCTTATTTTCTATTCTCTTATCGATATACAAAGACAGTTTTCTCATTGAGAAGAGAGAATTAGGAGCTTACGATAGAGAGAGATTAGATCCTTATAACAAAAATCCTTTATGACTTCAAAAATCCTAAATAAGGTGGATTTGGAGAAAAAGAGGAAAGCAATTGGTGAATTAAAAGTTACTGAATTAAGGTTTGAATATCATATTTCAAGTATTTAATTATCATTATTCATATTTAATTATGTATGTGTTCTTAAATTTCATCTCTCCTACTATAATATGAAGCCAAAACTAGCTATAATAATTAAATATAAAATTATTCATGTAATTAATATCAAAGTCTGGTTCAACTTTTAATTATAGTTTAGTGTTTGAAAATTTTTGGTGAAAATTTATGAATTACATAATTCATGCCTTTTATGCTAAAATTGTTTTCTATCGGTATATAAGCAAGCTTTTTGCATAAACAAACATGCATCTTTTATGCATGTTTCATGTTGTTTACTTCTTAAAGTATATATATGCATGCTTTATTTTCACTTCTCACAAACATGTTTTCTACCAATTATATATATTCTATCTATTGCTTCTACCAATTGCCAAACATGCCATAAATTATGTTTGTTGCCATTTTTCCTACCTAGTATATATTTCTGTATTTTATAGCATGTTGGCATTTTACATCTTATAATTTGTTATGAATGTACTTTTTGGTTGTATGCAATTTTACTTGTAATTGCATGCTATTCTTTGTGTGCTATAAATATACATGGCCACCATTGTTTTCTAGGTATAAGAAGTGCTATGAATTTGTTTTCCAAAAGGCTTAGAACAAAAAATTTCTTCTAGGAATTGCATAAAACATGTCAAGTGTAAAAACAATACAAAAATAAAGAACTTTATGATCATAGTTTTGCATTAAACTTCAAATTGATTATTGTTGGAAAACCAAGATCACAAAAACATGATAGAGAAATGGTTCCAAGCTTATAAAATTGAGATAATGCTTCTTAAAATCTTAGAGAAACATTAACATGTAGGAACCAATTATGGGAGTTTTAAATTTTTTTTGGAAACTGAAAATTAACATTTTTTAGATTTTAAATTTTGAAACTTAACTATTTTGGATTTAAATAGGAACTAAGATATTCAGGAACGTGACTTATGGGAAAATGGAACAAATGGAAGGCTTAAAAAATGGGAAAATTCCTAAAATTGGTTGCACGTCCATGGCAAAATTTTTTACAAAATTTTCAAAATAATATCTCAAAGCATCTTTTGTTAAAAATCCTAATAGGTTTGTTAGGAAATCAATCTTGGAATGATTTTGGAGGGGAAAGCAAAAGAATTACACAATAATGCTTTAAGTTGAAATTAAGTTATGATTTGAGTTAGGTGACTTGATTGCAAACCTAACAAAAGGTCAAAAGTGATGAATAGTGGGTGATGCACATTGCCCAATCACACTATAGGCATATAAAAGCCATGTGTTACCTTATAGATGGTTGATAGTGGTAGTAAAACCATTATTATGCTTCACTTTCCAAGCAGGTAATTTTGGCCATTTTCTAGAATTTTCTATAATAAAATTTTTTATGCTCATTTTGTCTAATTTATTTAAGTAGTTATTTGAAATAATGTTAAGCCTAAATTTTTCCTAGCTAATTTTTATACTTTTAGTTACTTATTGAAAAATTTGTAACATTTTTTATTTTTTTATAAAATGTAATAATTTTTGGAACATTATTACATTATATGGAAATCATTATACACTCACATTATGCCATGAAATTTTATATAACTACGTGCCTATCTTTGTGGGACCAAGTTACACGAAATTTTCTTCAAAATTTTGGAAAGAAAAATGTTATTTTGAAAATGTATAATAGAAAGACTACCTTTGTAATATTAAATATCCTTCAATATTATATTGTTAATATAGTAAGTTAACTATAATATGAGTGTAGAATTGAATGTTGTATTCCTAGAATTTTAAATACCTTTTGATGTTAATTGTTTGGGGTACAATGTTTAACTTTTATATTATGTTGCAAAGACTTAAATGTCTTTCGGTGTTAATCCTAATAATATGATATTGAATATGGTTGCATAATGTAATTTTGTGAGAAAAAATATTAGCATGATTAAAGTTATGACATGCATTAAGTGATTAAGATATTTCCCTCAATGTTATATCCATATGATAAAATTTTAAGATGCTAGATGAGATGAATTTTGATTTATAAGGCCTCGCTTTAGAAATTGCATCTAGTGATTTAGAAATGGAACTCACTATTAGTATAAGTTTGAGTGTAAGCACAAAAATGAAATACAAAGTTGATCACACTCAAATCAAGTCAGTTTGATGATCATTTTAGACTAAACTATTAAACAAAGCATCCTTAAACCAATGAATGAATTGACCTTTATGAAAATTCCATGAAAGTTAATAAAGTGAGAAAGGTATTTATCTTTCATTGTTTAGGAAAATGACCTATAATGAGGTCATCAGAGTAAAGGAGCCTTATTTTGGAATTTATCAAATGTGATAAGCCTAAAAGCTTATATAATTGACATGTGTAATAGTTTCTAACTTGATGTGTACTAGAATTATTTTTTCAAAATTTTAATGTTATAAAAGTGCATTAAAATTACATATGATCATTTACTTTTATTGTTTTATACTAAAAAATATAGTATTTTATATATTTCATTGAGAAAATTCATTTTTCCTTTGTTATCTTGTTTTAGTAAATAAAACTTGTTTTTGATATATTTATTGAGGTACATCTTTTGGTAGGGTTATATTGAAATTTTACAAAATCTAATTTTAAGACCTAACCTTAAAAGCATTTTTAGGATTTGGTTAAATTGATACATTTGGATGATATTCTTGAATAATAGGAGTTAAAAGTGAAGTGCAGTATTTTCATATGGACTAATAATTCTATTTTCATTGTCTTATATTTTGGTCCAGTGTGTTTACAAAGTAAAACAATAATGAAACCCATTTTTGAATATCCTACAAGGTTTACATCGATCTTTCATGTTAGGTTGTAGCAATTGAATTTAGGACAAGTTAAGTTGCTCATCAACAATTAGTTAGTTAGAGACTAAGTATTATTTTATGTTTAAAAAGGGGATGCTTAAAAGAATTTATAGGTTTAAGATTAGGTTAGTTAATAGTTAAGAACTACATTTAGGAGAAAAGTATAATTTTTAAAGACTTTCCTCTACTGATGTCTTAAAACTTGCTGATGGTTTAAAGTAATTTATTTTTATGGAACCAATTTTATTAGAGAGTTAGATAGCCTTCTTGATTTATGACCTAATAGCTAGATAGTTTTTGATAGAAAAAAATATAAAGATATCCATTTATATGGTTGTATCTCAATGAAATTGTAATTTCTCTAAAATTCAAAGAAAGTAATGTAGACTAATATATGATAATAAGTATGTGCATTATAGTCATTTTAGTTCTACTCAATGACGATGTTTTTGTAATCGGTGATAATGTGGATGTGAGATAGGGCCTAACATGTTCATTAGTATACTTTTTTATTTCTTTGTTAATATAAAAGAATCATATCTATTAGGCCTAAATGCTTTTTTAAATGATAAGAGATATCTTATATGTGGTTGTAGATAGCCTATTATTTGTTTAAGTTAGTGGTTTTGGATTTTTATTGACATTATATCTAGGTGGTACAAATAATTACATGATGATCTATAAGAGATCAAGAGATGTCATACATACAAGTTACTCAAACTCATTTATTGATTATTTAAGTGATCGTGAATTTGTGTTTGGATATATGTTAGAAGGAGTTATGTCATGAAAATATTATGTAGTCAATTACAATAATCTCCATTAAAGTACAGGGCATGTTGCATGTTATAAATATCCTTCTCAAGCTAATAGGTTAAAAGTTTCTTGTCTTAACCATTTTCATGTTATGACAATATTGCTACCATAGTTTTCTCTCTAAGTAATTATAAGTTTGCTTATGCAACTAGCTTAAATTTCAAATACTAATTTGTATAACAAAAATATATAAGCATATTACTTATTTTCCACAGATTCTGTACTCGTAGATCTACTAACTAAAGGTTTGAAGGTAAATTTAAAGCATGTAATGTAAATAATATGAATTTATCTAAGTTTTTTAATATTTTGGATTAGTGAGAGTTTTGATAATATAAACTCATTAATATCCTAAAATATGTTTAGATGAAATATTCATATTATTGTCAAATATTTTGTGCACATTTCAATTATGGTATGCAAGTAGAGATATTTAAACTTTATCTCATTATTGTGAATAGAGATATTTAGACCTAATTTCATTACAATGTTGAGAATACTGATTCTTACTGAGCATCTTAGGTGAATGCTAAACTATTATATATGCATCTACATTTAGTCATATTAAAGTAATATAAATCCTATTTTGTATATGATATTTGATTATTCGATGAGGTGTAGCCATTTAATATGTTTAATATTGATATTCTTTTGAATATAATATTTAATATTGCTGGATGTTTATGATCCTATCGAGACCTGTAGGTGAAATAATATCATTAAATATTAACATTCATTTTCAAGTATTTATTATTTATAAATTAATTTAGGCCTAAGTGGGAGATTGTTAAACATTTTAATTATAGTCCTCCCATTAATTCATAAATAATGAGTAATGTTAATATTAATTCTGGGCATAAGACTTAATGACTATATTCATGGCTTGTATATGGTATTTAAGCCTATAATAGGTTAATTGTGTATAGATCTTGTGATGAGTAGGATTCATGACCTAACTTAGTTTATTTAAAAAGTCCCTTACTTTTAATAACCTAATCCTATTTTGTATTGTCCTATCAGTATATAGAGATAGTTTTCTCATTGAGGAAAGAGAATTTGGAAGTTATGATAAAGGAAGGTTAGATCCTTGTAACAAAAATCTTTTATGATTTCAAGAATCTTAAACAAGATGAATCTGGAAATGAAGAAGAGAGCAATTGGTGAAATAAAAGGTACTAAATTGAGGTTCAAATCTCATGTTTTACGTATTTAATTGTCAACATTCATCTTTAATTATGTACTTGTGTTCTTAAATTTCATCTTCCTCATGCCATGTTCTAAAGCCAAAATTCAAGTATAATAATTAAAAATAAAATTATTCTTATTATTTGTTTAATATTAAATAATAAAAGTTTAGAGAAAGCAACTTCCTCTATTTTAAGGAAGAATTTAGTCTTCCATTATTATGACTCTAGGAATTCTTTTCTTACACTATAAATACAAGAGTTATGTTATTATTTTATCGATATATATGTAAATAATATTTTCCTACAAATAATATTTTCTAATGAAATATTTTTCGTAAAATATAGTTATAAAATAATAAGAAGAGAAAAAATACTTTATTTGTATAGTATTGAACATAAAGAGTTTAGGAAAAATAATTTCATTTATCTTAAGGAGAAATTTACTTTCCTTTAATATTATGACTTTAGGTATAATTTTTTTTACCATAAATATAAATGGTATGTCACTCCTTTATAAATACACATGTAAATGATTTTTTTTACAAAAAATGCATTCTAACGAAATAAAAAAATCCTTAATTCATAATTTAGTATATCTAACCACACATATTAAGGTGGTATTTGGTTTACAGAATCTTTTTCATATTTTCAGTAATGTTTTAAAAAAATATAAGATTCTTATATTTAATTTAACTTTTAAAAAAATATTTTTGGAAATATGAAATTCTCAAGAATATTTTTCACTTAATATTCTCCTAAAAGATATTTCAATAGAGGAAGATAAGTATCTTGCATTCTTATTAAATGAAAATATTTTAGTAATATAAATAAACTATTTTGTCTATCCTCTTATTCAGACTTTACCATTATTAACATTTTATTTTGCCACCACCTACTATAGTTTGCCCTAGTCAGCCACTACTTACTATTATTGACCATTATTTTTCATCACTTATTTGACCACCATGTACCACTACCTATCATTAGTTGCCATTGTTGAATACTACTTACTATTAATAATTATCATCAATCATCACTTACCATTCATTACCCATTTAGGTGATTACTGTCCCTCTTTTATTGTTGAAAACCATTAATGATCACTATCCATTGTTGATAACCATTACTAGCTATCATTCGCTAGCTATAATAAGTGATTATTGTTGCCATGACCTATTATTAGTAATTACCATTGATTACTTCTCACCACTAATTGCTATTATTAATCATTGAATTTTCAATGAAGGAATTTTTGGTAGTTTGACAATATTTTAAAAATATAAAATTAATTAAAATATAATATTATAATATACCTAATAATATTTTTAAATGAATTAAATATGATAATGTCACATTTTCAAGAATGAAAATCTTAGGAATATTAAGATATTCAGAAATGCATGCTTGTTTAAACCAAATGCCACCTAAAAGAAAAAGAAAGATAAAAATAAAGGCTAAAAATTACTTTTTGAAAGAAGATATTTTACTTGTGATAAATATTGATATTTTAAAGGTTATAATGGTAAATGTTTTATAATTGCTTAACTACTTAACAACCATTTTGTACACTTAAAATTTCTCAATAAAAATTTATGGCACAAAAAAATTATAAAACAAATGGATTTTATTGATCTTTAATGATTTGAGTACAATTTATAATTTTTTATTCTTGACAAAAGAATAAAATCCCTTAATTTTTCTATTTAATGGATTTTGACTAGAGGTGTCAAATAAGTCATGACTTGTAAATCATTCCATGATCCATTATGGGTTTAGACTTTAAAAATTAAGCATGTTTTTTAATGTCATTAATACAAACTTAGTTTATGATAAAACGGCTCATATTCATTCAGTTTACATACTTTTAGTCAAAATCCATGGATTGGTCTATACTCGTCACTAGTTTTTATATATTTAAGCCTCCTAAAATTGAACCTGTTTTGAATATAGTTAATATAAACCCATCCATCATTGACCTAATTTATTGCAGATTGGCCTGCATTTACACGAATTGGCTTGTTTAGTAAGCCTAATTTTAAGTGAAGGCTTTAGAAAATTTGATTTTAGAGCACATATTAGCTAGATTAATAGGCTTAATTTTGACTGAAGGCTTTGGGAAACTTGATCTCAAGTTAAATAATTGAATTTTGACCCCAAACAAGGGCTTGGAGAAATTTTATTTTGACTTAAACACTTTGACTTTGATGGAAGGTTTGAAGATCTCTAATCAAAGGTTTAATTTTTGCAGAAATTTCATGCTTGAAAAAATTCAAGAACTTGGATTTTGTTAAAGTCTTTACCTCGGAACAAATATTCTTAATGAATGCTGGAAACTTCAAATGCTTTGATTTTTGTTGGCAAAATCTTGGGAAAGCTTTAGAGCTTTATATCTTCTTTTTTGATAATTTATTATCTTGAATGACATAAATGAATTTTTTATTTATAAAGTTGATAGGGGATGTTTAGAAGTAAGCATATTATTTTTTAATATTTACCATCCTTTAATTTATCAAAAAGGTAACTTTTTTATTGGTTAGGATGATTCACCATGGCATATGGCATTTTCTTATTCTTCAATTAACATCATTAATACATAAGCTTTATTTAACTAGTTCACCTATGTTATTGTGCACATGTGGTATAATTTGATTTGTTATTCAAGACATTTTTGCACATTCACTTATTTTCCATGTAAGATTTTATACCTTGTTAAAATTATTATTGTTAAGTATAAAATTATGAGAAGGATATAAAGCCTTATATTAAAATATTAGTATATAATATAGAAAAAAGGCCTTAAAATTGAAATCAAGCATTTTTTAATTCTCGTTATGGGCTAGATGAAAGTTATTCATCTTCTTATTTAATAGAGATATCATGGAAAATTCATTTAATAAAGATTATTTGATTCATATAAAAAGTAAATTTTGGTGGAAAGTTAAATTTTTGGAGAAGTAAATTACCTCATAAGCTTTTCCAAAAGTATTCAAAATTATTTAGTTGACACTTCTTAGGAATTAATTTTCTATATTTTATTTGATTCAATTCTGAACTTTTAAAGGTATTATTAAAATAACTAATCTATTTTTTTAAATTATAATATAAAAATAAGAAATATTAATAAATTTTTAATAGTCTCTAATTATCATTTTTTGGAAACTATATTTCTACTCTCTCTCTCTCTCTCTCTCTAACATAATTTTTGAAAATTGATAATTTCTTATTCTTTAATTTACTAGAAAAAATTAAAATAATTTTTTAAAAATAAAGTTTAGTTTTTGTATATGTCTTAAATTATTTTAATATAATTTAAACAAAAAATATTAATTAAATAATTAATGCTATCAAATTTATGTAAAGTAGATACAAAATACATAATTTTTATTTTTAATTGAATATTAAAATAATAAACTATAAAAATAATAAATAATAAATAATAAATAAAATAATATAATATATATATTATAAATATAATTAAATTTGCATTTAAATTCCTATTATAATAATATTAATGATTATCTTAACAACTTATCTTTATGGCATAATATCTAATATTAATTTTATATAGTAGACATTATATTTATTATATAATTAGTAAAATATTTATTTTTATATAATTAATAATTACATAATGTAATAAGTGTATTTATATTTTGTAATTAATAAATTATATTTATTATAGTTTTCA
The DNA here is from genome assembly GCA_020226215.1 of Sindora glabra. NCBI lineage: Eukaryota > Viridiplantae > Streptophyta > Magnoliopsida > Fabales > Fabaceae > Sindora > Sindora glabra. The sequence goes on from CM035226.1 coordinate 93,017,322, forward strand.
ATGAGTGATGATAAAAGGTTAAAGTAGTTATTAGTTAAATTCAAAAGGGATAATTTTTATTTCTATTTATAAAAAAATGTGAAATTCTTTTTATCAAAGGGGTTGGTAAGTAATTTCTTATGATTTGTAAGAAGTAAAACTTTCTTCATTTTGATAGTTAGTGATTAACTAAATGACTTAAAGATTTTGTACTTCCTAAAAAGTTGTACTTTTCATATTACTTCTATAAACCAAATGTTTTCTAAATAAGATAAAATTTATAATACATTATTGATATAATAATGTACTAATACATCATTAAATTTAATTATTAAAATGGCACCCTAAAAAATTCTCAAACATAATGTGTAATAGATCAAGTGGGATAGTTAGATTTTTGGATGAGTAATTCAAGTGATACTAGCTTTAATTCTTATATCAAGTGGGCACTTTAAAATCAGGAGTTTGGTTTTTATAAATCTTATCTCCCCATTCATCATGAAGCTCCCTTTGCAGGGAGGGTAGTGATTAAAACACACCATTTTATAATATACCAGTATACTTAAGTTATTATATTTTATTCAATTTATACAATACTTACTCAGATTTTTAGATTCGTGCATTAAAATCTCTTTTGTAAGGAAATATTCCATTCATGTAATCATTGCCTAAAGTAAATTATTAATTTAATACTTAAAAATTTAAGAATATATTAAATAGGTACTAAAAGATATTTTAGTATTAGTTGATACAAATTTTACATCAATAATTTTTTTTGGTAAGCGTACATCAATAAATTTACTATTTTCTCACTTTTTCTATTATGACCGTGTAGATAATAAATAATTGTTTAATAAGTTTTGATTCACATAGAAATTATATTCTATTATATAATTATTATTAGTTAGCAATTTACATGACATCTTATAATTCTAATTTTTTTCCACTAAATTCATATACCATAATTCTTTATTCTTAGTTTTCTTATATAGTCATTTCAGATAAAAACATATTAGAATGAAATAAAGATAAGATTCTAAGTGAAATTTGTTATTATGCAAAATTTAATAGCTACTAATATTATATTATATTTTGTAGAATTTTCAAAATTAATTTTAAAGCATCTTCCAATACTAATTCATCGTCTTTTTAATCTTTCACACATTGAATTTAATAGCTTAATCTAATAGTTTTATTATAATGCAAATTTATTAAGCCAATAATTACCAGGTTAGTTGTGAGAAATTTGAATAATATCTTAGAAATTCTAAGCTCAAATCTCTTAACTGTAAGAGCAAGGAAATAAATAAACAAAGCAAATTCCTTATTAAAGTGTCCTAAGATATCAATGGATGGTACAGTATTTTTTAATGATATAAGTTTACAATAATAAATTAATGATTATAATTTAATTAATTTTAAAATAGTAATGAATTCATCTAAGATTGTTTACATTATGATTATTAATTTATTGGTGTAAATATTTTTAAAAAAAGTGCATAATAAACGCTCTGCAACATCAAACTAGCTTTCAATGAATCTGAAATTGAAATCGTCGTATCTATTACTTCTGTAATTGCGATAACTATCAAAAGTTAGTGGGTGCTATTTATAATCTACTACTTACAAATGCGATTAATGACCTTTTTGTAATGTATTAATGACTTTGTTCGTTTGGTTATGTTCATCTTTTAACAGCAAGAGTGTGTCACACCTAATTGAAAATAAAATGTGTATTTAAGAAATAAATAACTGTAGAATAATTAAGCATAAAATTTATCATTTTTGTGGTATTTTATTTTATTTATAGAAACATGGTATATAGGTAAATGAAGGTAATTTAAGTGTAATTAGCAATAAATAAAGAATATAAAAAAGATATAAGAGATATTTTCTATTTTGCTCCTTAACCCTTTTACCACCCAAAAACCTTAGTTCCCGTTTCCTATTTCCTCTATATACATACCACCAACCCATCTCCCTCTTCTCTCATCTCCTTAACCCAACATCTATTAACTTTAACTGTCCAAATCTTTACATCCAAGCAAGGTAAGCACTCCACTTCTTTATCCTTGTATTTCATCACTTCTATTTCTTAATTATTTTGGGTAATAAAGGATTAGGAATTTTGTAATAAGTTGAAGATTTGGAAATCTTAAGCCCTAACTCTTCAATCTTATGATTCTTCACATTTAGGAGCAATTTCATATCCAAAATTGGAGCCAATCATTTCCTCTATAACTAATAAATAAGCATTTTACTCTAATTTTCTAATCCTAGAATTGAAAACTTACTCAGAATCAATTTTGGATTTACAAAAAGCCACTAGAGGTCCAAAATCAATTCCCTTAACCTATTTTTATATTTTGACTTTAGGACCAAATATAATTGATTCTCTAATGCATGTTTAATCATGAAATGAATTGTGAACATACAAATAAGGATTTTTACCTCTTCTAGACATATGGATGGTTATTATGCATTGGAGTTTTGTTGGAAACAAATACAAATTGGGCAATTGATGTTTATAGGATACTTGAAGCTATGTAATAAAGGCATGATAGTGTTGAAATTTGCTTTTATGATATGTATTTATAATATTTATGCTAATTGATTTTAAATTATATTGATACTTATGAATAAGAGATAAGGCATATTGATATCATTTTAAATGCTAGATCTAATAAGGGCTTGTAAGGGATAAAGATGGATGAGAGTTATAAGAAGATTTACTTACTTTCCTTACTTTGTTATTTTTTATGTTCATGTAATTTGAATGTGGGATATTTACTTGAATTTGATTAATTATGTATTTGGATATACATGATTGCATGATTATTGGTTATTACTAATGAAAATGTGTTATGAATTATGTGGTAAGAAACACTTGGGTCTGAGATGAGTAAATCCAATTGGTAAGAGTTAAATAAAATTTTCTATATATTGTATTTAGTAGAATGCTTACTTAGTAAGCCCTAATCTTACGCTTCTATATTTTATTTTGTAGTTCTACAAGTTAAGTTGTCTCTTTCACTATTGCCACCATAAGGATAGATCCACAAGAGCTTTCTAAGATGACAATAAGCAATAGTAGATATTTTGTATAGTTAGATATTTTGGTCCTTAAACTGTATGGAAAAAAGGTAGAAATGATAAATTCTTCTCAAGTAAGAATGTGATAGGCTAACTTATTCTTGAACTAGGAAAGCTTATAATCAAGTTTAACTTCTTTTCATTTGTAAAGCTGTTTTCATGAATATAATCTTTCTTTTTAGCATCTTCCATATCTTCTTCCTGTTGGTGTTTATTTGAAGAAAAATCATTATGTTAAACAAATAAATCAACAATTGTTTCATTTGAAATGAATAAATTATGTCTTTTGGAAAATGTAAAATTATGTCTCTTTAATTAAAAATTTATGACTTTTACACATAAAACTTTATGTTTTTTCAAAATTCAATAGCATTGTTTCTTCCATAGAAAACTTTATGTTTTTCCAAATTTAAAACTTATGTCTATTGAATGAAAGATTTTAATTTTTATAAATATTTCAAAGTTTCATATTTTTAAAAATCATGAAAAATAATAAAAAAGATGTTTTGAGACATAATTCTTCTCATCTATTTATTTCTATTTTATCTTTCAAACACTTGTAATCATTACAAAATTATTTCAAAAAGAAATATAGGGAAAAACTTAAGTTTTGCTTTCTATAATTTTTCAAATTTCTATTGTATTTTATAAGGTTAATTCATATACTATTTTCTCAAAGTAAACTTGATTCAAGTAGGGCTTAGAAATTCTTACTTTTGCATTATAATTCTCCTTAATAATCTTAAGGAAATATTACATATAAAAATGGAGCTAGAATCTTATGAAAATTTCCTTAACAATCATAAGGAAATATTTCTACAACAATAAAGTTAGCTTATTAAAGTGATAAATTAGGATTTGATAAAATTTGATCAATTAGATGGAGATTATTTTTCTTAGCAGCAAGAAAAAATGATTTTTTTCTTAACTACCCTGAAGATCTTCCTACATTTTAAATCTTAATTTGAAGTTGATAGATGATCCACAATCAAATGTATGAAAGGCAACCAATAAATTAAAAATATTCAAAACATGAAGAGAAAGGCAACTGTACTTATGTGATTTTTTGAAGTTATTTCAATTCTACTAAATAATTTTAAGATGGACAATTGCACAATTCTTTGAATTTCTATTAATTTAATTATTTATTTCATTTTGAATCATACATGACATATATATTAGTTATGATATCTTTACATGTCTAATTTGAATAGATAATTAAATGAGCTTTATATAGAATTATATAGTATGTCATATGATATATGAAATCTAGATGAGATTATAAGAAAAAATAATTAACTAGATGTGGTGGCATAATATAAATATTACGTGTTATTTTTCATGAATAGAAATAAAACTTGTTAATTAGAAATATATGCATGGTTAGATTTTCACAATAGAAATGGTTTAAACCTTTATGTTAAGACACAACAAAAGATTATATAAGTCATATTAAAGTAAGGATACAAAAGATTATATAATGAGTCTTATTAAAGTAAGGATATGTTAAATTCAAAGTGATATATTTTTTTACTAGTAAAAAAGAGAGAGTAGGGGCAATCAGTGTTGACTATCCTCCTTGGGCATTATTCATAGGAGTACTATTTTCCTGCAGAATGTTTAATTTGAGCCATAATTACTGCCTAAAGAGCAAGCCTATTACCATAGCCCCATCAAAATGCTAGCAATCGCATAAGTCCTTCACTCCTTCGTTGGTTACAAATTGATGCTCTTTTGCATTGAACTCATAATCATTGGGATGAAGTAATGATCCGATACCATTAGGCCAGCCACCTTGGTGCTAAATTCAAAATGATATGTAGATTTATGTCCAAGGAATATAATGATTTATATATAGAAGATATAGTGATTTATGGGTAAGAGGTACGATGGTTCATGGTAAGACATGAAGGTTTTTGTGTAAAAGATATGAAGATTCATATGCAAAAGATGCAATTGTTTATGCTTAATAGACATAATTGTTCGTATGCTAACTATTCATGTTTAAAAGGCATGATATTTTAGAATTTTAAATGGGCATATTAAAGTGTGAATTATTTGAATTCTTACATTATTACATATTTGGAAATATGATTTAAAGTATCCATGAAAAGTGATAATGAATTAGATAAAATTTACATGTCACATGATATACATACATGATCTTGATATATAAAAGGAAAGTTTGTGAACATGATAACTTTTATATTAAGGCAACAAAGATTAGCAAAAGAAAAAAAAATTAGTTTATAATGTTGTCACATGTTATATATGTAAGCATGTATAAACTTTTATGTGAAATAAAGTACATTGCTGTTGTGATAAAGTTTTATTTTGTGTAAATGTTAAAAAGTATGTTATCTTTCAAATGCTAAAATTTGATAATTGATAAATGTTATGTTAAGTAAGAAATAGTTAAGCTTATATATCTTGAAATAGTTGGGTTTATCCTTATATTGTCTTATCATTTGAAAAAATGGTAATCTTACAAACTATGTGAAACAAACAAGTGAAAATTATTAAATACTTTGTAAAATTAAGAAAAATGTATGAAAGCTTGTATTTGATATTAAAGAGATAAATATTTCCTTTCTAGATGTTTCACACAATTTTTTTTGATGAATTTATATTGGTTCTTGTTTTGATTGCAAAAGGATATATATATATTAGTGATCCAAAGATAGTGTAGAATGTTGAAATATTATTTCAACAATTTTGAGAAGGTCAAAATCAAATTTGTTTTACAATTTATTTAGTTGAATTATAATGATACACTAATGAAAATTGAACATTAGTGCATGAGACAAGCAGTTCATTTTGGATTGGCAACCATTATTGGTAGATGTTTTTATTGGATGGGTATGAAACAAATTGTTTATTAGAGAATCAATCCATTTTGAAATGATAAGTTGGTAACCATTTTTAGTGGAGGAGTTTTTTGAATATGTAAGAAACAAAATATTAATAAAGAGGTTAAGTAAATAAAAAATTATTATGAAGTACCTCCAATGTTGAACCATTATTATGCTAAAGCTACTTTGCAAAAGGACTTGTACCTATAATGCTAAATCAAGACAAAAAAGTCTGAAACATGAGAACGTAAAACAATTAATACAAAGTGATGTTATAATTATAGCCTACATTAAAACAAGTTAACTTGTTTTATATCTCTAGTATAAGATGTAGTTTGGATGACATCATCTAAAAGATGGTTGAAACCTATCAGGTTTTGATCAATTGGAATGATAAGCTGACCTCTTATTAGAATCGTTCTACCCAAAAGGTTTAAATGGGTAAGAAATAAGTTTTTGAATATGATCTATTAATATTGGCCTCTTGTTAAAATTCATCATCAAATAATAATGTATGCATGTATTTTTATTGGTACAATAATATTTGATATTATTTTCAAACTTTTTTCTTCTTTTATATTGATTTGAATCCAAATCTTATATATATTAACTAGCTTGCAACTTCTGTTTAAAAAATAGATAACATACACCATATAATTAAAAAGGGAAAACAAATGATCTAACGCAATTCCTATGATCTTATCGATAATATACACCGTATAAATAAAAAGGCAAAACAAATGAGGTAACCTAATTGGCTATAATCTCGTTGACAAAGTATTTTCTTTTGTCCTGCATTGGAAGTTTGCCAATAATTCTAGCAAAATTAATGATTACCAGCCATCAAGACAAAAGAACAAATTACCAACTCAACCATCTGATACCTATTCTCTATATAATAATTAACCAAACCCTTTTCTGCGTGTAATCATGTTTGGAGCTGCCCCATTAGTGCAAGAAAATCTACATAACACTATTTTTGGTAGTATTTAGGTTAAAAGTTCATAAATCTAGTCTTAATTATTTTTAGTGAGATTCCTATTTGTAAATCAATGTTTGTTATTGATATCTTGGATTATGTTACAATAAATAAATCTCTTCTCAATCATATTTACAGAGGAAGTTAAATTCATAATTTTTATGGTTTCACATTTAATTCATATTCTTGACTTGCTCATATATACCTTCCTTCATATTTGAAAGATATAAAAGGGTAGTCTACATATTTTGGGTAATTTTACCAATTTGCTTGGTATCATAGAAATTAGGAAGAAATGAAAGAAAGTTTTAAATTTTAAAATTTTCATTGACTTATTTAGAAAAAAAAAGGTGAGAAAGAAAATAAAATGATATAATTTGGGATTATTATTATTGTCACATATCAAAATTTAAAATTTTTTCTTTCTTTTTATATTTTTTAATTAAATTTCAAAAATTTCTTTTTTTTTCAATTCTATTTTCTTCTTCATCAAGCATAAGGCAAGATCTCAACATTAAAAAAATTGAGTGCTTTCAATTTTAAATTATCTTTTTATTATTAGATTATCTTCTTACTGTTAAATTTGTACTTTATATTGAACCTATTTATTTTATTTTTTGAAAAATAAACAATTCAATCATAAAAATAATGTTGAACTCCCCATACAATTGCCAATATATTTTTATTTCTTGAAATATTAACTTTTGCAATTTTTTGTGGGGAAGAAAAATACACAATACTTTCTTGGGTGTGAGACATAAACCCCACACAAAAATTATGAATTACTATGTAGATAAAGAATCAAGCTCAAAGTATAAAATGCACTTTAAAAAGAAAAGTGAGATATTATAGTTACTAATTGTTAATTAAAAAATAGGAATTTAGAATTTAATAAATATCAATTAATTAAAAAATAATTTTTAAATTTATAATTACTCAATCTCTTCATTTTCTTATAAAAAATTGTAATATTTCATTTTATTCTTTAAAATATATCTAACACTTTTGGGGGAGTTGGAATCATAGATAAACCATGTTTAGAAAAGATAGAGGATCATATTTCATCATAGTAACCAATTAATAAAACAAAAGTTTTGTTTGGAGTTTTTCAAAACATTGAGTCCATTTATAAGACATCATTTGGTTCATAAAAATAATACGGGTAGTGTAACTTTCCATAGATAAAAAATTCTTAAATTATTTAATTGGTCATTAATTAATAAAATAGAAAATAGAATTTCCTAAAAAGTTGTTTATCCACACTCCCTTTGTAAAAAGAATTTCTCATATCATTTATAAGTATAAGTATAAAATCATCCTTGATTAATTTAACTAATGATTACTTTAACATTTTATCCTTACCATTTGAAAATTATAATAAATATAATTTATTAATTATAAAATATAACTATAAATATTTTATTAATTATATAATAAATAAAATGAGTATTATTTAAAATAAATATTAAATATTATACCATAAATATTACATATAACTATTATATTATTTTATTTATTTGGTTCGAATTTAAGAGAAATTCTAATAAATGTTTGCTACCCTGAAATTTTATTGTCTTTCTTGAATCTAAATGATAAGGAAAAAATGGGGTCAAAAGCAAATATTTTAATATTCAATTATAAAAGTAAAAAATTGTGTATTTTTCTATTTATTTTATATAAATTTAATATAATTAATTATTTAGTTAATTTTTTATTTAAATCATATTATATTTTAATTATATTAAGATAATTTAATACATATATATATATATATATATATATATATATATATATATTTATAAAAGACATCTTAATGTTTCTATGTAAACCTAATTTATTTTTATAATAAATTAAAAAAAAGTATTAATTTTAAAAGTTTATGATAGAATTAGATATTAAAAATATAATTTAAAAAAGGTAACTAGAAGCAATTAAAATTTATTAATATTTTTTATTTTTTATATCATAATTTTGAAGAATGTATTAGTTATTTTGATAATATTTCCTTTGATGTATGGAGTTGAACTAAATATAATATAAAAAGTTTATTTTTAAAAAGTGTTAATTCCTTACCCCTTGTTTGATATAACAAAAAAATAAGATTTTATTTCATTTCTAAATAAATTTCTTTTTAAAACAATTTTTGACTTTAAGTAAAAAGGAATTTTATTTTATTTATAATTCATAATTTAATTTTATTTATATTATTATGAAATTTATCTAATTTAACAAGAACTTCACTACAAGTCATTTTATTTGACCTAAAAATATATTATATAAAAGATTTATCTTTTTTCAAACATTATATTTATTATGATGCCTTTAATTCTATGCATTTTTTAATACATTGCAAATAAAATAATTTATTTATAAATAAATTGAAATAATTTTTATTGAAATAAAATAAAATTAATTTTATAAAAATTGGATATTAAACGATAATTCAATAAAATAACTTTGGGTACATTTTGAAAAATTTATAAGAAAACTTACTTATTAAAAAATTTAAATTTTCGCAAAAAAATTTTCAACAAGATCCAAACAAATCAAATGACTTCCTTCATTTGAAATTGAATTATAATGCTTGAAATTAATAAAAAAATTTATTCCAATGGATTTATGAATCATTCTTTTATTTACAATATATTCGAGATGCTTCTAATTCTATCGATTTATAAATGATAAAATAAAAATGAAATTATTATAACACTTGTTCCTACAAAATTTAAATAAATCTAAGTGAAAAATATATTATAAATTTAAAAAATATAATAACATAAATATAATTAAAATGTAAATATAAATTAATTGAAATAAAATCAAATCATGTTTTAACCTAAGTACTTATATCTTTAGCGGTGCAAGTGGATTGGATTGACTTGGACTTTATCCTAAATAGGTCAGACCTACTTTCTAAATTATTGGACCAAACCTAATTTGTTAGCTTATATAAGATTAAAATTCAGGCTTGGCTTGACTTATTAAAAAAGCCTGACTTAATCTGTTAACCTATTTAAAAATCTTTTTGTATAAATAGACTTTCAAATTTGCTAATGGATTAAACCTTTTTGAAGATTCAAAATTGTCTAGTGGTTTAATTAGATTTATATACATATATATTAAAATATTTATATTATTTATATGTATTATATTATATTATTTATATATATATTTATAATTAAATAAATTAACCTAATAGACCTATAAATCAAACTTAAAAAAATTTAATCTATTTATTTAAATAGATTAATTTATTAGTCTAAACCTAATTTATTTAGATAAATAAGTTAGGTTAGATTAAGTCTTAAGTAGACTACATAATTTACTTGCACCCCTATATATCCTTGACTAGGAAATAGAATAAAATCTTATTATTAATGATTAAAAAGTAGATAATTATTACTATGTAAAAGATAATTTAATGTAAGAGAAAATTATTACTATGTAAAAGATAAGTAGACTAGGCTTTAAGTAGATTGCATAATTTACTTGCACCCCTATATATCCTTGATAGTAAATGAAATAAAATCTTATTATTAATGATTAAGAAGTAGATAATTATTACAATGTAAAAGATAATTTAATGAAGAGCTTAAATTACTAAAAAATTAAAACATTTCATTATATTTTTATATTGAAATTTATAAATTTTTATTTAATTTATACTTGCTTTAAAAAATTCATTAAGGAAGTAATTTAAATTTAAAAATGAGAATATAACCTTGCAATGGTTTTGGACTCGCCCTCAAATTACTTTGTGCAGGGCCATCATGAAAAGCTACAATGATGTATTTAAATTTGAAAAATAAAGTTGATAATTTAATTATTATAGAATTTAAATTTTTAGCTTAAAATATTTTATATGCCAATGAATTAGTTAAGTATTTTAAATGAAGAATTTAATTTTAAATGAAGAATTTAAGTTATGAAATTTAATTAAAATAAATATTATTTTGCAAATTTTATATTTATTTTTAAAATACTATATTAACTATCATCTTTATTTATAAAAATTAAGTAAAATTATTATCTTTTAAATATAAAAATTTAAAATTTCTAATATTTTAAAAATATTTTATTCAAACATAACGTAATGAATTAGACTGCTAATTTGGGACTAACCATCACATGTTAAAAATGGCCGTCCTCCCCCACCGTTCCTCTCATTCTTCCAACTGCTTGGTTTTCTATTACTTTTAGGAGCCAAGATCGGAATCAGTACAACGATGTGTTGAATCTCCTCGTTCAGACAAAACTGAACAAAGAAAAAGAAATTAAAAAAAAAAAAAGCAGAAAAAAGAATAAAATAAAAAAAAAGATAAAATAATAATAATAAAAAACAGAAAAATTGCACAAAAACAAAGAGGGAAAAAAAGGGCAATTCATTGGTTCCAACCAACCTTTTGCTTTCCCCGTCAATCTAACAGAGCATCATTTTCTTTCAAAAATCTGAAGCTCACCCATTACACAAAACCAAACAAGGAACAAAAAACCCCCCAAAATCAGAGGAAAGAAATCATTTTGCCATTGGTTTTGGATTTGCATTTTGATTATCTCAATGTCTCCCTTCTGGGTATCCTGCAGAAATGATTTTCAGACCTTTTAATTTGAAGATTCTGGTGAACTGACATTTATGTCATCTGGGAATTCATGGAGGAAGGCGAATAGGCAAGGACTTGTTTGGGAAGTTGATGAAAGCTGGCGTTTTCAGGAAGAATGAGCAAAGAGCTGAACGGCGGCATTGTGAAGGCTTGGGAAGCAACCGTTCGAAAATCAGCTGGTCATAAAAAGAAGAGGGCAAGCAGTCTCTTCACGCCAATGTCTGTAGCTCACGTGGATGATGAGGAAACTAAAGCCGGAGAAATTTCCCACGTCGAAAAAGTATTTCCTAATGGCGATTTCTACACAGGCCAGTGGGCATATAATGTTCCACACGGCCAGGGAAAATACTTGTGGACAGATGGTTGTATGTATGTTGGTCAATGGCAGAAAGGCAAAAAGATGGGTAAAGGAAGATTTAGCTGGCCAAGTGGGGCCACCTACGAGGGTGAATTCAGAACTGGGTTAATGGATGGTAAAGGCACTTATACTGGTGTTGCTGGGGATACTTATAAAGGTTCATGGGCGATGAATGTGAAGCAAGGCCAAGGGACTAAGAGTTATCCCAATGGGGATTACTACGAAGGCGAATGGCGGCGTGGTGTGCAGGATGGCCAAGGGAGGTATCAATGGAAGAATGGGAGTCATTATGTTGGAAGCTGGAAAAATGGGGCTTTCCATGGGAATGGTACATTGACGTGGAGCAATGGGAATAGGTATGATGGGTGTTGGGAAAAGGGGTTGCCTAAAGGAAATGGTACATTTAGATGGGCTGATGGGAGTTACTATGTTGGTTTTTGGAGTCAGGATTCAAAGGAGCGAAGTGGGGCTTATCACCCACCTGGTAATTCTTCTCATGGGTGTCTGGATTGGGATCCTCAGGAAGTTTATTCTGTGGATTTGAAACAATGTAGGATTTGTCCCTGTGAAAAAGTTTTCATTTTTCCTTCACAGAAGACTTTGAATGTGCCTGGGTTTGAGGAGGACACATTGCATAACATGGGTAAGAAGGGAAATAAAGGGGTCTCTGTGGATGGGAGGCTTAGCAATTACAGTTGTGATTCTTCCGATGGGTCTAGTGCTGTTGATGGAGATAGGAGATCAGGGTATGAGAGCTATGGGAATTCTCAGACTGAGGATTCTGTTACAAGAGGGAGGCGGCCTCCGAATTTGTTGAAGCATCCTAAAAGACAAGGGGAGACCATATCTAGAGGGCATAAGAATTATGAGCTTATGCTAAATTTGCAGCTTGGTATCAGGTATTGATCACTGTTGTTTTGTTGTATCTTATTGTCATTTTGTGCTTTTTAGCACCAATTTTTTTTTTTTTTGAGGGGAGATTAAATCTGCTCGGATGATTTTTCACTTTTGTTACATGTCCAGCATAATGTGGTGCACTTATAAATATGGCATTTTTGGAAAATTATATGAACTTTAATGAATCTGATATTTACTGCATGGCTATTAATTTCTTGTCCCATCATAGCACAGACATTCTGTTGGACGACCTGCTCCAGCTACATCCCTTGATCTGAAGTCTTCTGCATTTGACCCCAGGGAAAAAGTATGGACTAAGTTTCCTCCAGATGGATCCAAGCACACGCCACCCCACTCCTCTCGCGAATTTAGATGGAAAGACTATTGCCCTGTGGTGTTCAGGTCAGTCTTCAAAGTAAATTGTGAAGAGCAAGTCGTGTTTTATACTTTTATTTAAGAAAAAACTTGGCATAATTATTTCAACCTTATTTGTACTACAAACTGATAGCTTATTGAGAATGTTCTTGAAATTTATAACCTTTGTAACGGTTTTGTAACATCTTCCTATGAACTAATTCACTTCCCTATTTAGTGGCAACGGTGTGTGTGTGTGTGTGTGACTTTTCAAAAGCCTCTACAGAAGAATGCTAAGGAGCATTGCTGTGGTTTCATAGCCTTATATTCCATATTAGTTCTATCTTTATTACAACAAATTGTTTGTCAAAACATAAAGAGTCTAATGGTTCATTATGATCATGTTTTTCAGGGCTCTAAGAAAATTATTTAAAGTAGATCCAGCGGATTATATGATATCCATATGTGGAAATGATGCCCTTCGGCAGCTCTCATCCCCCGGAAAAAGTGGAAGCTTTTTTTATTTGACCAATGATGACCGGTACATGATAAAGACAATGAAGAAAGCAGAAGTAAAAGTGAGTTCCCTTATAAGAGGCTAGGCATGTCATAAACCATGAATTCTTTGAATTTTCCTAATTTTGTGCAACCATGACCATGCTTAAAATGAAATTAGAAGTAATTCTGAGTCTTTAGTCAAGTTGCTGAATGGATATAGTACACTAAAGAACAAAAGTAAAAATAATCAATCCACAGGTAATTCTGAGTCATTGAATTGCCACATGAATCATGTTCATCTGAAGATTTATTTATCTGCTGATATTTAAACTTGAGCTTATAACATGGTTGCAGGTTTTCTTGCGGATGCTTCCTGCATACTACAATCATGTCCGGTCTTTTGAGAACACACTAGTAACTAAGTTTTATGGCCTCCATTGTGTTAGATTGACAGGAGCTGGACAGAAGAAGGTAACACTGTGATGTGCAGGACCTGTTCACTGAGATGAAAATATCTTTTCTAATTTTGTAACTAGTTTTTTTTTTCCCTTTTTTTTTTATTTTTTACAGGTTCGATTTGTCATAATGGGAAATCTCTTCTGTTCTGAATACCCCATTCACAGGCGCTTTGACTTGAAAGGTTCTACATTTGGTCGCACAACTGATAAACCAGAGTCAGAGATAGACCCAACAACAACCCTCAAAGATCTTGACCTAAATTATGTATTTCGGTTGCAGAAGGCTTGGTTCCAAGAATTCCTCCGGTGAATTGTGTTTACTGTTTCAGTTATTGCACATTTTATTTGCAGCTTACTGGTGATCTTTAAGCCTGTTTAAACTTTAGTCGTTTATTATATATATATATATATATATATATTAGCTTACATAACAAGTTACATATTCACATTTCACACAGCTTTTAGTTTTAGCAAGCATAAAGCGTTCATCTGAATGATGTATATACTGGATGAACTCTCATGTCACTGTAAACAACACACTCTTTTGTAGACTTTGCCTTCCTTCTCACTGATCTAAATTTATATACTTGTAATGCCTATGGCGCTTGACATTTAAACCATGGCATATTTTTAAGTTGGTTAATATATCTAAGAAAACCTCGGTGCAGGCAAGTGGACAAGGACTGTGATTTTCTTGAACACGAGAGGATTATGGATTACAGCATGTTGGTTGGTCTTCACTTTCGAGAAACATCATATAGTGGTGCTCTTACACCTCCTAGACACAGTTGTGGAGCTCCCACGCCTAGTGGTTATATATTGTCCCTGCTGATTTTTTATATTTATTTATGTTCATTATGAACCTCTTTTGAAGGCGTGCCAATGTGTTTCAGGTAATGGAAACCTCAATAATGATGGACACCCCCGTATTTCAGGAGGTGACATGGACAAGCTTCTAGATCCTAGCCGGTATGCTCAATCATCAAATCTTGGCAGCCTTCTTGAGTTTTTTATAAATTTAATTAAGACTGAAATTACTGGGAATTCAACTAGACAACCATTATTTTTGTAGTTCCTGTACTACATACATGTAGCAGTTCCTGTATACTTCACCAAATCATGCATTTCTTCTGCATTCTGCATTTAGGGGTCGTTTGGCTTATATAGGAAGTAAAACTTATTAGAAATCAAGTTCTCTTTTGAACTTTTTGGAAGTGTTAAATGTTGTTTTGTTGATAATAGGAATTAAAAGTTCTTGAAGGAAGTTCTTCTTACATAGGGGAACTAAATAAGTAACTTCTTATGCTTTTTGGGAAGTAGAACTTACTCATAAGTCTTAATTTCTCCATTTTGCCAATTTGTAGTCAACCAAATAGCACACCAATTTGGTCCTTCCCACGTAACAACCTCTTATAGTCTATGTTTTCTTCACCAAATCTGTACCCCTTTGTTTGACCAAATCCATACCCCTTTCTTTGGATCTATGAAAAATAAGTGAAAAGAAAAAAAAATTGAAAATAAATTTTCTAGTATTTGGATGCTATGAGAAACTTGATGTGGAAAGAAAAAAAGGTTGAAAAAGTACCTCTGGATTTAGCAAAATGTTTTTCTGCCAAATCAGTGTAGAAAAAGGGTAGAAAACTTTATAATTCCAAAATTACTCTTTTGGATCTTGTTAAATTACTTTGTTGAGTTGTAGTAGGAGCAAGTTCATCATTTAGCAAATTGCTTCTTTTATTCTTTTTTCTCCTTTTAATTAAATCAAATAAAAAATTAATATTTTTATCAATTTTATTTGCATCTATTTTCTAAACATCCAAACAACTAGTGGAAAAGTACTTTTTCATATATTTCTTTTCATTTTTTTTCTTTTACCTATTTTCTTTCCATACTTTTTCTTGCTATATCCAAACATAGGGTACATGGTTTGGGCTTACACTGTCCTGCCAAGGTTTTTTCCATCTTTCCTTAGGTGCCTCTACTCCAAGAATTATTTTCACGCCATTTTTGTTACCATGATTCTGATAATCAATTCTGCTCCCAGCCACCTACTTTCTATTTTACTGAAAAATGCAACTTGCTTCATGTTGCAGATGGACTTCCATCCAATTAGGTATAAGCATGCCTGCACGGGCAGAATTGACTGTGAGAAGAGCTGAGGGTGAGCTTATTGGAGAACCAACAGGGGAGATGTATGACATCATCATCTTTTTTGGTATCATAGACATATTACAAGACTATGACATCAGTAAAAAGATTGAGCATACATACAAATCATTCCAATATGATCCATCTACAATTTCTGCTGTTGATCCGAGGCTATACTCAAAACGCTTCCGCGATTTCATCTTCAGAGCTTTTGTAGAAGACACTTGACGGTATAGGTTTTGATGCCAATATTCAACCTGAATTGCAGCCAGCAGCCATCCATGTATGTATAGTCAGTCAAGTGTGAAAATGACAGCACTAACCTCAACATATTGACACTGGCTTTGGCTGCCAGTAAAGTGATTGGAGGGTGTTCATGTGATTGCCAGGGGATACAGACTTCTCAAGTTTCTGCATTTACTCATGTCATAATCCTCTGGATTTTCCTTTTCTTTTTCATTGAAAAAAAATTATTTTCAATCATAGTCACAAAAAGTGTATGTTGTAGTGTAGATCAATGTTGTCGAAAGCTACTGAAGCCTTTTTTTTCCAATTGTAAATGAATCAGAAAAAAGGGTGGAACAACATTGGAAATTATTCCTTTTTTGTACCTATTTTTCCTTTTTTTGGGTCCCAGGTGAGTCTCTGGGGTTATGGTGCTTAATAAAATTGTAAAGGAGAAGGTGAAGTGGTGAGGGGATTAGACTTACTCATGTACAAATATTTAGAAGCCTTAGGATGGCATGTGATTTTCAGTTTATTTTGATTTCTCTCTAGCATTTTACTGCCTTGTCCCAATATTTTTTGTGTATGGAAATGTATATAAAAATATAACGGCACCAGACAACATTTTCAAAATTTCTTTCAGAGGGGTTATTGTCTCAAAACATTTGTATAAATCTGGTGCAGATTACTTTATATCATTTATTATTATTATTATTATGAAGTTGTATGTTGATAGTCTAGGAGGGATCCATGGTCGGTTATAACCTTGGTCGTGACCGGTCATTTTGAACCATCTCTCGCAAATTTTACCCAAAATCAACTGATTTGTAATCATCAACCGACTTCAACCCATCAAGTTGATTTCAATCAACCTGCAATGATCGCGCAACACAAATGAGGTGATGGCAAGATAGAGAATTGTGGTGGCATTAATGGCTGTTGGTGCATGGCGGGACTTCGACAAGGTTCTGTCTACAGAAAGCTAGCCGATCACCGGTTTCCCACCTTGTGCATGCATTGAATGGAGCAACGGCCAAAAGTAATGGTTAAGCAAGGATCAAGGAAGAAGAACTGGAGAATCCTTAGTGGGGATCGGTGGAAGGTTGAAGATGATTTCGGGCAAAGAAAGGGAGAGATCAATGAGAAATTCTTGTATATTCTAATTGTATTATATATTTTTAATTATAATTTAAAAAGGTTGATAATTTTTTTTATTTATTGATTATGATTAAAATTATGTGAAAATTGAGGCATAAAAGAATTCTTCAAGGAGAAAGAAAGAAATGATTGGTGGACGAGAGAGATAAAGGTGGAAGATTTGGGAAACAGCGAGGACTTGAGGAAAGGAGAGAAAAAAAGGGAGAATTTTAGAGTATGTTTGGGTATATTTTTATTTTTGTACCTTTAAAAATTATTTTAAAAAATATTTTTTTATTTTTAAAAATTATTTTTTATTAAATAAAAATTAATATTAGAGGTTAGTTGATATTGTAAAAAAATATTTTATTTAATTATAAAATTAACATTCAAAATAAGAAAATAATTAAAAATTATATCTATTTTTTATTTTTAAGTTATACATTTAAAAAATAACTTTCAAAAATATAATTTGAAAACAGGTTAACAAATAAATTTTTTAATTTTTAAAAACAAAAAAATAAAAAATTATTTTTAAAAACAGAAAATAAATAGACTTTTATTCATTTCGGTTGGTGTCAGGTAATACCCGTTAACAATTTCAAAATTGTTGCTAATTTGCCGAGAAAGTATCTTGTCAGACCGGCGTCCATTACTATCAAAGCCTCATTTAGTTAGTGAATTTTGGTTATGGACGGTTGGTTACAAGTGGATCCGCCTTTCATTATCAGTGTTATCAATCCTAATAATATTAGTGAACCCAAAAAATTAAAATCAGTTGCAACTTATTATTGTTTATTTAAAAAATGCTGCAAAATTTTTAGTGAGCACAAAATCATTTACAAATACAGTTTGTTAATATAAAAACGGTTTGTTCATTTAAAACATTTGATTCTCATTCGAAACTTGCTTTTAATACATATAATATTATTAATCATTATATTACAAGCCTTGTTATTGTCTTGGACGAAGATGTTATGTGTAAGTGGTGAACTTCGCACTAACTTCCAATTGGAACTGGAACTCAATTTCCGGGACATTTAGAATTTTCCTTAAATTATTACCCATGCTTTTGCGATTGATGATATGTTGAAAAATAACTCCGAAATGTTTCAAGATTGGAAGTGGAAGAGATTAACTTCCTTTGTCTTTCCTTTTGTTGTAAAAGAGAGAGAGAGAGAGAGAGAGATTAACTTCTCACTTATCAATTAAATAACAGATATATTTTTGTATTTTCGGATCTGATTAGAACTCAACTTCTAGAACATTTAGAATTCTCCTTAGATTATTGGTTTCTTATAACCTTCTTTTTGTTCAATTATGCTGGCTTAATAAAATTAAAAAAATGATAAACTTATCATTATTGTCAAAACATTTGCTCTCAAACACCTTTTGGGGGGAAAATAATGGACTTACTGTATTCAAATCGCACTAGGGAATATTTTTGGTATTAATTGAATAAAGACTATTGACCATCGAAAAGCATCTATTTTAACAAAAAGCAGATGCAGAATTGTATGTATTTTAATAAGAGTCTATATTACTATTGAATTTTAAAAAAAATTATACAAAATTATGTATATCATCCAAAATACATCCACTAATTTATAAATTTTATCCTCATTGAAATATTAAAATGCATTTATCCCAATAAACTTTCGAATCCTAACTAAATTTCAGCCTGAGTTCTGTGTAACTTGTTTTATTGAGGATAATATAAATTTTTTCATGTTAGATGAGAAGTCGGTGTGATATATATGTACTTTAGGAGACTAAGGAGAGGGAAAAAAGTTAGAAAATTCCCCACAAATGCACAATTCTTGTTCTTAGGACAATATTGAACATCATTCTCATTCTATGCCTTTTTTTTTAATTTTTAGTTCCAAATCATTAGAATCCTTTACGAAAAAGAGCCAGAGCCTTGGCCATGAAACGATATAGAGAGCTGCGAGGCCGCATTCCTGTCTTGAAATGCAGTCCGCAATTTCTTTCACAGTTGCTAACATCGAATTGGACATTAAAACAAATAAGAGTTTGATTTATTCAATTATTGATTTAATCAGTTATTTATCAGTTTAACTACTTATAATATGAAAATAAAAATAATAAAAATACATATTTAATGAATCAAATAATAATAAGTTCATATTATAGTTCATCGAATATAATAGTAGAAAGGAAATGATCCAATAGTACATAAAATCTCATAGTTAAATAAATTAGGATATTCTTTTAAAAATTTAAATTTGATTCATTATTAATATAAAATAATTTTATATTATCATTCATCTATGTATTTCCATGTTATTAAAAAATCAAATAAAATTTGATAAAAATTCTTAATTAATAATAATTTTTTAACAAAGTATTATCTTTTTATTCACTAGTACTAAAAAAAAATTTATGCAAATAATAAATTAAATTTAAACTCTTCTTTTAAAGACTATTGTTTGATGTCATACATCAGTCCAATCAAATTAAGAAAAAAACCATCAACTGAATTGATTTTTTTTAAAAAATTAAAACTTCTGTAAAAATTTCTAGTTTGTATTGATTTTCATAATGGGAGTTATCTTTTTATTCATTAATAGTGTAAATTTTTTTATACCAATGGCAAATCAAATTTAAACTCTTCTTTTGAAGACTAGTGTTCAATATAACATATCTGTTCAACTAGATTAATAAAAAATCTCCAATTGAATTGATATTTACCGATTCATTTGTAAAATTTATTTGATGATGCAATCCAAATCGGACTAACCATCGCTTTGTTAATTTACTAGTTGAATCAGTACTGGATTAGTCTAAATTTAATGACTATGGACTCTCAGAAACTGGAAAAATGAAGTTGCTTTGTAATTAGACAATGTATTTTTCACACTAGAATTTAGAATGATAATGTAAATGACTAAGTTGCCACTAAAAAAAGTAGCATTGCTTGGTTTTCTAAGGATAATAATGTTTTCTATATTTTTGTTACATTTCAAACAAATTTTTAAAATTCTATCATTTGTTAGAGAATTTATTATGAAAATTATAATTCTTGTGAGGATAAAAAAGTAAAACCATAAATTCCTAATTGAAATGCAACATACTCATTTATATTTAACAAATGACTTTATTTATCATACTCTTGAAATCTAAGAACAAGTCCAAAAGTCACACCTAAAGGATTATCTCCAATTATGATAAATATTCTGAAGCATTAAGCATTTTTTATGATTTTTTTAAAATAATGGGAGGTGTGATTAAACTATTAAGCATACACAAGCTTGGGATTGAATAAGGATGCAGGGAAAGGTCAAGTATTTAAATAACATCATATGCAACTTGAATTAAATACTTTTAGTAACATTTTTTTCATTTGTATCATAAAGATTATGACAAACTAGAAGGACAAGTTGCTGCTTGAATACAGATGGATGTAGTTTTCTAAAACATGTACTCTAAGGTTGACAAAATCTTGAAGATTTAGGTATTAGGAGAGACACTTGTAAAATAGAGAAAAGACACTCTTAAAGTTAATATAGATATAAAAATGTAAAAACAAAAGTAGAAGAGAGTACTAGAGAGTCTTAAGTTATAGTAGCTTGGTAGAATGATAAGGGGTGCCTCTATTATAAAGTGTAGGTTTGTAATTATTATTATTACTTGCCTCTTTCTTTTAATCATTTTTAAAAAAAATAGGTTTCCATGCTTGAGCTGATATGATAACAAGTGATTTAGACCATAGTTTTAGATCAAATTTGATTGTTTATTCTTGGGCCATTTTGTTGAGTGGCAGATCTTATTTTATTGGAACCATCTTGTAAAGTATGTGGACAAATATTTAATTAGCTAATAATTTATACTTCGAGAAGTTCACTTAAATTTCCTGAGAAGATTTATTTGTGGTTGTTACAACATTGTTGGCCATGTGAGTTTGATTCAAGGTTGAAAAAGTTATTTGAGCTAAAAAATAATCAAAAGATGAAGCCTCAATGGTTAGAGGATTTTTGCTTGGGCTTACCTAAATTTCTTTAGAGGATTTTTACTTGGGCTTATTGGAACCATTTTGTAAAGCATGTGAACAAATATTTAATTAGCTAATAATTTATACTTGGAGGGAATTACTTGAATTTCCTCAGAAAATCTATTAGTGGCTATTACAACATTGTTGGCCATTTAAGTTTGATTCAAGGTTGAAGGAGCTGCTTAAGCTAAAAAATAATCGAGGGATTAAGTCTTAGTGACTAGGGAATTTCTGCTTGGGCTTTAGTGTTAAAGGATTTCACTCTAGGATTTGATAATTGATTAGTTAATTTAGCTACTAAGAGATTCCTCTAGGGCTTTCTTCTTCAAGTCTTTTCCTTAACAATTGGGGAATTTCCACTCAAGCCTTAGTGCTAGAGGATTTCCTTTTAGGTTTATAGGATTAATGGATCAATTCAATTATTGGAGGATTCCTCCCAAATTTTAGTGTTAGAAGATTTTGCTCTAGGATTTTTGTATTACAGGTTCATGATTTATTTATCTAATTCTTAAATTACTATTTTCTATCTTACTTTCTTGACTTTAGCTAAGTTGGTTGGTCATTTCCAAGAGATCCTACATATTCTAATGAAAAAATATAGTGATCATTCAAAAGGAAAGGATAGTATTAGTTGTATGGGTTCTTCTCCCTTTCTTTATTTTCTCTTTGGTTAATTAGTTTATATGTCTTTGTAAAAAGAAAACAATGAGTTAGTATAAAAATTTCTTGAATTAAATTTTAATGGCAAACCATGTAACATAGAGGGGTAAAAGATTATTTTTAGAGGAGTGTCTTACTCCCCTTTTAAACATCACTAAGCATTTCTTAAAAGACCTAATCAAATTTAAAAGTGGTTAGTAAAGGTAATTAATAATATTTTTTACTTTCTCTTTCTTAATACCTTTAATAGTCATGATGGATATAAAAACAATGTAGCCCATTCAATGTTCAATGTTA
The DNA here is from genome assembly GCA_020226215.1 of Sindora glabra. Lineage (NCBI taxonomy): Eukaryota > Viridiplantae > Streptophyta > Magnoliopsida > Fabales > Fabaceae > Sindora > Sindora glabra. The sequence goes on from CM035226.1 coordinate 93,039,870, forward strand.
ACATAGTAGCAACATCACTAATAAGGAACCACTTTTGCGCATACTAGTAAATTATAGAGAAATTCAAGTATTTTGAATGAATACATGTAGTGTTTGGTTGCCATAAACTTATGCACTTGATCTTTTGCTAGTGATTATTCACACACTAGTATTTTAAGAACAATGTCTAGCATATGGTTATTGCATGTCATCAAGGTTTTTTTTTCCCCTTAATAATACAGCTATTCTATATCAGGTTGTAATAAAACAAGTGTTCCAACAAACTAATAATAGGATATAGCATTTGTATTTTCATAACTATGACTTTTTTATTATTTATGAATACTATATGTATAGGTATTCATTAATTAACATTAATTTGCACTGTCCTTCATTAATGAAGGATTATTGTTCCATCATTTTCCATGATATTAGGTGAACTATGATGATAAAGACTTTATATATCTTGTGATATCATTCTTCCACTCATAATATGATATATCGTGGTTTGTAATACAAGTATTAGCATCATGTGGACTTATCATGTGAAAATTACATTGTATGTGCAAAAGCATTTGTCAAGGCATGTTGGTGGATAATTATGCTAAGTGACATGACAGAGAAGCGTCACTTTTTACCATAAGGAGTGATGTTATAAGGAAGCTCATCAAATTACATAGGACTATATATATAATGAAGAACTAGTTAAATTCGATTTATCAAAGTGATATATATGAGATAAGAGTAAAATAGAAGATGAGAAAATGTATAATACTTATTAATTTTCTATAATTTAGTTATTGGTTAAGATTTTAAAGATCATGTTGAACTTCATAAATCCTAATGTTTTTGGTAAATTAAAACATTGTAGGTAAGATCCAAACTTCTAACAGATGGCTAAATTGTTAGATAATTTAAGAAGTATATATTTAAATAATATTAATATATCATATTTTTGAACTAAAAAAAAAGAATTACATGCAAATGTGTTGCTTTCGCTAATAAAAATAAGTATTTCATAGGTTCAAGAGAAACAAGATGAAGTCGCATGTCATATGCCAACGATCACACTTATTATAATAATTTGGTGATTTTTAAGGTTTCTACATTTTAGCTGAAATAATAGTTTATAGCTTCATATCATATAATAACAATTATATTCTTTAAAATCTTGCAACTAAAATAACCTACAATGCCGATTCTATAACAAGAATGCAAGATCATTTAAGGACTTATTGTTCAATTTATCAAACTAAATGCATGTAATAATGCATACATAGGGGAGATCATATTAGAGACTAGACTTTAATTCAACATATATAACTTTCTTTTGTATAATTTTTTCATATTCTTTTTACCTAAAAATAAATTCCTGACAACAATTTGCACATATGATTTCAAATTTGAATGAATTCACAATAACTATGGTAGTTATTTTAGATGTAAACAAGATAACACTTAATACCTTAAAATTCAAACTTTTCCAAAGATGTAGCTTTCAAATTAGTAATGAATGATATTAAATAATTATTAAACATTAACAAAAGCTAAAAATGAAAAGTTTATAGATCCTAAAATTAATTGTAAGTTGTAATTGACCTTAATTCTTTACGAAGACAAGAGATATAGAACTAGAAAGCTTTAAGCATAACAACATAAAAATCTATATTAGAAAACAAAGTTAGGATCCATAGAGAAAGAGACTAACTTGGTTTCATATGCAATGATAGTTGTAGTCTACAAAAATTACTAAAATAAAGGGCTTTGCTTCCCTTAAATATGTAATTTTAATTTCTCATTTGCTTATAGTAATAATTCACAATGGAATACTATGAGTATCTAACAATTATATCTATAAAAAAATTAATCAACTAAATCATATAAGAGTTAAGTTTACCCCTCTTTTGCTATTAAAAACATGTATAAGTAATCTTTCATTCCAATCATCTCATGAAATTGAAACCATAAAACCCTTTAGTTAAATTATCCTATGTATGTGTTAGAATGTTAACATAATAAATATTTAACCTTCGCTTATAATTAATGAAATAAAAGAATAATTTATAAGCTAACTATATATATGAGCGTTAACAAGTACTGTTGACATAAGCTAACTTGTGGGACCAAATGCTTTTTAGATTTGCACAACTAGGATAGAACATGTTAAGATTAGTTAGTTTTCATAATTATTCCAAATTATTAAAATATTATCAAATATCAATCACATATATGCATGAAAACACCTATATGCAAATAAGTACAATAACAAAATCAAGTAGAATATCAAATAAGGAGAATAACAAAATCATGAAGTAATGAGTACATTCAAGTGTAAATGAATTTACATAATTCACTATCTACTCTAAAGAACTTCTAGCATATTAAATTACACATTTTGGATAATTCATCTTGGATTTGTTATCTACATTTGATTTTTTTCATTTATTTAATTTAGGGCTTGCAATATTTAATTGCTAGAACTACATTTTACTTTAGCAAGCTTATGTTTTGGTTCAAACTTCAAAGGCAAATTAAAAGTCTTGTTGCATTGGTTAAGGAAGGTAAAGATTTGGTTACTTATGTAATGATAAATGTCACCAAAGATGTTGGCATGTAAAATTGTTATATATTATCATTAAATCGTATTTTAAAATGTATTAAAAATTGCAAAATGCTTTATTGTTGAGAAAATTCTTAAGTACTATATTTGTTTTTTATGGTCCATCATCTTTCTTGGTTATTATATTGTAATAAGTGATTATTCATAACGTGAAAAGTTTTATATTAACATAGAATCAAGTTTTTCAACATTTTAAAGTCTAAGTCCTTTGCTAATATATTTTGCCTTATTTTTGCTATTGTACATATGCAAATAGTTGAAAAAGGAAACATTATTGGAACCTTATGATTTAAGCCCTTCGAGAACCATTCAAATAAGATGGTAGCATTGTATTACATGGTTTGGTAACTTAACAATCTAATGACACTAATAATTAGTTTGTGTGTGTGTGTGTGTGTGTGTGTATTGGCTATTCATAGAAAATAATAGTTACACTTAAAATTGTGCATAAATAGTCGAGAAGTGAATACTTGGTAGAATTTGACCATATGGACTAATTTAAATTAAATTATGATATTGTACAATGGAATTACAATTTGTGAGACTTGCTTCTCAAACAAATTCATGAAACAAGTTTTTACTTATATTTAAGATTCAATAATATAATTAACCTTAATAAATTTATTCCATTGCACTTAATTAGTTAGTTCAAGAACAAGACCATGAGGTGATTGGAACATTTTAGAACTGTGAAAGCAATTCATGAAAATAGTTAAGGTGGTCTGATTGTGAGAAAAATGTTTCCATCGAGGTTAAAATTGGAGACTTCTATACTAATCCACAAGATTTCCTACTAAACAGATCATAAGATAATTAACGTGAAATAATGTTATTGCTTTTGAAACTTTTGTTAGCAAAGTAAAGTTTTGTTGTCCAAAATCCTAAAGCTATATAGTTTGAACATTGATTGAATTTATTTAATAAATTAGAACATGAAATTTGCTTTGGGGTTTTTAGGAAAAGGGTTGAAAGCTTTAAGGTTTTGCTATTTGCTATCTAATGGGCTAAGTTTATGGAAACTTGCAATGAGAAGGATTTTCACTAAATTAATTATAAACGATTTGAAGCTCTATTTATAAGTAAAAGAAATAGGAAAATAAACTACATATTATCATAAAATTGTCATCTTAAAAGCTAAATAACACTTAACAAGTGAAAAATATGATAAAAGTAAAGATGACATTTTTTCACATAGAGTAAAGCTCTACATTTCCACAAATTATTACCAATGTAAGATTTAAATATCTAAAATGACTTTCAGAAGGAAAGGGTAATGATGGTAGGTTTCTAGATTCTAGTGGTGAAGGATGTAAGATAACCCTAAGGGATATCTTACTTTAGGATGAAGTGGAAGAGGACCTATAAATGAAATTCGAGGGTATAAAAAGGTCATATGATTCACTCACATTCATAGTTACTTTTGTGCTTAATCTAAGCCTTCACATCATGCATCTCTAAAATGTGTAATTGCTTAGTTGGTAGAAGGGGAATGATCTTGATTCTCCAAAAGAGAATAAGACATTAGCCAAGAATGAAATCATTGATATCAAAGTAATGTTTTAATGATTTAATTGATAGAGTTTAAAAATATACTTCCACAAATAGACATAAATTAACAAAAGATGGATGAATTCACACTGTATAAAGTTGATAGATTTGCTACAAAGTTGAGGATTATACTTGAAAAATGTAGCAAAATATTTCAACCAAAATATCATGTATATTTACATTTAAATTTAACATGTCTTTAATTACAATAATAAAATAATCATCACTCTGAAGTATGATCTAATGCTTAATTGACTATTCATGGTATATCCTAAAAGGAAGCTAATCTTAATAACATAACATTTTCTTGTAATAAATATTTATGTTTCTTTTCCTTTGAAGCATTGTCCTAGAAAGTATGTAAAAACATAAATGAAGGTAGTGTGCTTTAACATTAGAAAGCAAATTCTCAAGTATGTATAGATTATAATACCTTAAGAGCATATGTCCCACTGCTTAGTCCTTTATTTTCTTGGTAGCCAAGATTAATCTAAACTATGATGCTAGTTCATGATAGATCTAAACCCACATTATGTAATGCTTAAGTTAGGTTGTTCAACATCCTATTGATCAAATAACTCTACCATCATTAAAGTTGATAAAGACTTTCGAATAAGAACCATGAACACATGATAATAAGAATTAGCAGTAAGGAATCCATTCAAGCTAGTTTAATTAGCACAATGTAAATTTGTCAAGGGTTAAAAAGGGAAAAAGTTCATCTAAGCTATACATGTGTTACAAGTATTGAAGTGGGAAGATTCATTCCCTTGCTTCTAAGCTCAGGTTATCAATTTTTTGCATTTTCAAAACTTTAGTTACACATTTTCAAATTACATTTATCAATAAACAAAATTTAGCTTAGTGAAGCACTTTAGGCTAAGCATAAAGAAAGGAAGTCTTTTCAGATCAAATCTTAGATTGCATAGTAAACCAAATAATGAAAAACATAATATATAATATTTCAAACAAAAGATTCAACAAAAGCATATCTGTCCATCATCTCTTATCACCAAGTGAGTTGTATAAGACAGACCAATTTAAGGTTTATATAATAGAAATCTCTAATCACCAATTGATAATTAATTTAGTGTGAAAATTTATTTTATTAGGGCAAATGTTTGTGCAAGGCTTGAAAAACTAAACAAATTATCTTTCTTCACATTGCATTTTTTACTTATACAAAGTTGAATTTCCTAAGACTATATTTATCATATAATAGATAGGCACCTTTCATTTCTTAATCACTCAACATTCATTATATTGTAATAAATTGAGCACTGGGAAAAATATCTCATTTTTGTATAGAACTTAGGTTAAAACTTGTTACTTATGTAATGGTTCAAACTTCTTTATTATCTAATAGAATACCAACAAAAGCATGAATCACTAGCCTTCACCTTAACTTTTATAATTATATGACTGATTAACTATATGGGAGATAAGGTAAAAACATAAGTATCCAGTGGTTAAAATGCAAATCAATCATATTTTGTATCAATTGTAAGATGGATTGTTTATAAAGTACAAGTGGCATACTAATAACCATAACTAAATGAGGGCAAACTTGTTGCTAGAAGTAGTACATGAGCATAAAAGTGCACCCTAACAAAAAAAAATTAATATGATTACAATTCTATTTAAATTCTCAAAATATTTAGTTTGTATTAATTTTATTTCTAAAGTAAAATTTATATTAATTTGATTTTTGAAATTTTAGGGCAAAGAAAAATTTTAATCCTTCATAGAGGCCAAAGTTATAAGAATTGAAATTTGTATCAATTTGATTCGTAAAAATTTTTATTTTGGTTTAAAATTTTAAAAATTAAATCAATACAAATATTATTTTAAGAATGAAATTGATATAAATATAATATTTTGAGAACTAAAATAGCATTTTAATTAACCTATCAGAGATAATTTTAGAGATAAAAATGTAAGTGATTCAATTTACATAAAAAATAAATTTTCATGGCAAATTAAATTTTTTAAGAAGTAATTTGTTATGTGAATTTTTTGAAAATTATTAAATTTTTTTTAATTAATATCAAGAAAGTGACATTTCTTAAAAAATTATTTTTTATATTTTGTTTGATTCTAACTTTTAATTTTTTAGAAAATATTGATAAAATAATTATTATATTTGTAGTATTATTAAATGAGAATAATTTTTTTTTATCTATAAAAATATTTGAAATAGAACTTCCTTGTATGTAAAGAACTTTTCATGATAATACTTAATACTTCGACAATAGCTAATTAAATAATTCACTTTCTTTCTTTCTTTCCTTTTTTAGGATTTCTCTTGCTGTTATTGAGAAGGAATCAAGTGTCGCCGGCAAGTCGTTAACTGTATACCCAGTCCCCGCTGTCGTTGCAAACTCTCAGAGATAATGGCGACCAAATCTGTGGGCTTCGTTGTCACAAATCGGTTTCATCCAAAGTTCCCAGCCAGAAGTGCGAAGTTCGCGGTCGCCGCAAACCCCCACTGGTAGAAAGGCCATATCCGATTCTGAATATTTTCACCTTACTCTCATTGTTGTCCGAATAAGCCTCTATTCACGATGTCGGCTGTAAACAAGGTAAGGAAACTCTTTGAATACCCAGAGAAGTTTCGTGTTTGTCACCAGCCACATCCAAATGCTTCACGACAAACCGAAAATGTTTCAGTTCAATCCGTTGAAGATGCATTGGAAGATCCAGTTCAGGACCTCTCTTCTTACGTTGGCGCCTTTACGATTCAAGATCAGCCAGACCCACAATGGGGTTTCCGTTTCTTTGTTTGGACCGCACTAAGGAGTGAGAGTCTGCGGAAACGAGCGTCTCTTGACTTTGTGAGTGAGTTGCTTATTCGAAACAATTGGTTTGCACTCTACTGGGAAGCTCTTGAACAAATAAAAAAAAGTGGGATTTTAGTTCCTAATGAACCTTTTCAAGTATTGATAAGAACATATGTTAATATGGGTCTGATTGAAAAGGCTATAGAGTCATTTGTTCAAATGGAAAGAATGAACTGTGAGCCTAATGTTTATACTTATAATTTGATACTCAAAGGTGTACTAAAGAAAGAGTTGTTTTTCCTTGTTTCAGCAGTGTATAATCATATGGTGAAGTCGAATTGTAGTCCAAATGTATATACATATACCATTGTAATTCATTGTGCCTGTAAAAGTGGAAGGATTAAGGAGGCACTAGAAATGTTTGATGAAATGGCTGAGAGAAATATAGCTCCAAACGAAGTAACATTTGGTGTTATTCTTTCTGGTTTGTGTCGAAGAAACAAAGTGGATGAAGCTCATAGATTATTCAATACCATGAAAGCAAACGGGGTAAATCCTGATTTAGTTTGTTATAATATTATGCTCAATGGGTTTTGTAAGTTAGGAAGGTTTGATGAAGCCTTGGCATTGGTGCGGTTGTTGGAGAGGGATGGGTATGCTCTTAATCGTATTGGCTACAGTTCTCTAATTCATGGTTTATTTAGAGCTAAAAGATATAATGAAGCATATTCCTGGTATGCAAAAATTTTTAAGGAGGGGATTATGCATAATAATGTTCTATACAATGGTCTAATCCATGGCTTGTCAGTAGAAGGCAATGTTGGTGATGCTGTCAAGTTGTTGGGTGAGATGACTCAAAAAGGCCTGGTTCCTGATGCTTACAGTTACAATACTGTAATAAAAGGTCTCTGTAGTGTTGGTCTTTTGGATCAAGCTCGATCTCTTCAACTTGAGATGTCTAAGCTTGGTCAGTTTCCCAATGCTTATACTTATACCATTCTCATCTGTGGTATGTGTAGGAATGGACTCATAGGGGAGGCACAAAATATATTTAATGAGATGGAGAAGCTTGGATATTTACCTACAGTTACGACCTTCAATGCTCTTATAGATGGACTGTGCAAGGTTGGTCAACTTAAGGAGGCACACCTTTTGTTTTACAAGATGGAGATTGGGAGAAATCCTTCATTATTCATTCGGCTTTCTCAAGGTGTAAATAAGGTTGTTGATAGTGTAAGTCTCCAGAAAAAAGTTGAGCAAATGTGTGAAACAGGACAAATATTAAATGCATACAAGTTTCTTTTGCAACTTGCTGACAGTGGAGTTGTGCCTGACATTATGACTTATAACATTCTAATCAATGGTTTCTGCAAGGTTGGTCAAATTAATGGTGCTTTCAAGCTTTTCAAGGACCTACAACTTAAGGGGATCTCCCCAGATTCTGTTACCTACGGGACACTTATTAGCGGGCTTTATGGGGTTGGAAGAGAGGAGGATGCTTTGAAGATCTTTGAGCATATGTTGCAGCATGGGTGTGAACCTAGCGTTGATGTTTATAAAGCACTTATGACTATATTGTGCAAAAGGGGGAAGGTCATACTTGCCTTCAATCTTTGGTTGGAGTATCTAAAGAACCTTCCTGGTTGGGAAGAAGATGCAGTTAGGGCTTTGGAAGAATTTATTGAAAGAGGCAATCTGGAGAAAGCCATTCGAGGAATGCTAGCACTGGACTTGAAGATCAATAATTTTCAATTAGCTCCATATACAATTTTGCTTATTGGATTGTGTCAAGCAGGAAGAGTAGATGATGCACTGATAATATTTTCTGTTCTTGGTGAATTCAATATCAGTATCAACCCACCAAGTTGTGCACATTTGATTAATGGTCTCTGCAGGACAGGGAAGCTGGATGAAGCAGTAGATGTGTTCCTTTATAGTTTGGACAAAGGTTTCATGTTGGCCCCTCGAGTTTGTAATTGGCTCCTTAAGCATCTTCTTCTTTCCCCGAATAAAAAGAAATATGCCATTGATCTTGTTGCTAGGATGAAATCTTTTGGATGTACTTTGGATAATTATCTATCTCCCCAAACAAAGTCCATGTTAAGTGGTTATTGGAAAAGAGAAGCAATGGAAATTGTCTCCTTGAAGTGATTGAATAAAGCCGAGTGGTCATGATATACAAGTCCTTTATGTGGCTCCTTACATGTTTGATCATGATGTAGGTTGTCTTGGGCATTCACCATTTAGACAATTGGTCAATAGGTATGCATTGTAACTCCATTTCTGTATTTTATGGATATAATATGCCTAATCAAATGTGATTGCTATGCTGTTTGGGATCCAATTGTGACCTTCAGATTGCTGCCACCAGGAAGACTTGATTAATGTCTTCCTTCTATCAGGAAGTGCCAAATGCATTTCCTGATTGATAATATCTTTTTGGAGCCTGCTATACGATGTTTAAATTGAATAAATTGCATTAGATTACAGTTTCCAATCTCTGAAATGGTAGATATATGTAATATGTAATGTGAATAATAAGTCTAAAACCATGTATTAGAAGTTTTTCTGACAATAAAAACTTTTTCTCCTAATTTAATTTTCTCATAGAATTTTCAATTTACAGACTTGAGAATGAACTCATTGTTGCAGTGGATGAAGGGAAGCCTGCTTTAATGATGTCTAAATATGGTTTTAAGTAAGTATTTAACTGATAAGATTATTGTCTAATTTTGAGTTTTCATGAAAATGTAAATAAGCAGTCTGATCTCATATGTAATTTCTTATTAATCTGTTTCTTAATTTGTCTTTAGAAGTGTTGTTTCAGTTGATGAATATGTGTCTTGCATTGAAAGTCCTGATCCACTCGAATCATGCAAGAAATGGACAACTAAGCTGTCTGATCATAATATAAAACTAGAGGAGAGTGCCCCAAGAAATGTCTGGTCTGAATGAGTACAAGCCACGTTCATAGTGATCCTGTTTATTGAAGCAGGGACACATACAGGTAACAAAGGTTTTATGGCTTTTCCTTGTGAATTATCCTTTCCCCCCCCTCCCCCTCCCTGCATATTTAATGGGGCAATCCTTATGAATTGCTGGGTATAAAAAGTGATTATTAATTCTAACTAACTTCTAACATAAGCGGGAAAAAGGTAATGGAAGTTTAGTCCTTCATGGTACATAATGATGCTACAGATTTATATATTGTTCAATCCTTTCATTCATACAAAGTAGTATGACTAAGTTGCAGACTTGCATGTCCTAACGAAATACTGGGGCAAGAATCCTCACGGGGGCATCTTTTAATCCATTCATTTATCTGCTTCTTCATTATGTTTGTGTCAGCAGAAGGTAGAGATTGGAGTGGGAAATATTTGCACTTTAGTCTTCCCTCATTCCTGCTAACAATTGCAATCTGATCCTTTAATTGCTTGGAGGCTGCTAGGGTTTCATGATAGGAGAAGAAATGAAAGACACTTCCTCAGCAGAAATGTAACGTTGGGGAAAGAGGATGTTGTTTGTCAGAGGAAGAGGGTATCGCTCTGAGGTGAGTACGGTTTAATGCTGCAAAACCTTCTGGGTGACTAAAATTTGGTATTTATGATTTGAAAGGGCAAGGCAAAAAGGAAATTGAGGTTATAATCAGAGGCTTCTTATCTTTAGATTGTCACTGACCATAAATAGAACATAATGCAGTAGTCTGCTTTAAGTTGGGTTTTTGGTTGTCTGCAACTGTTATGCCTAAGTTCTGTCTTGTTCATCTCGAGCTTCAAAATTTGATATTAATGGTTTGTTTAGGAGGAAATGTTAGGGAAAGCAGCAAAACAGAGGATTATTTTCACATTTTTTAATTTTTATCTTTTTTCCAGGATTGTCTCTCCTTCCCTTTTTTTTCCCCCTCAATTTTCCTCCATCTAAATGCATCATAGGACTTCCTTAGAAATTGAATCAGTATTCTCTTAAACTATTTGAATGTAACTTCATCGCTTGTCAAGCCTTCTTTAAAGCAATTTTTTTCCATAATGTCTTTATGCAGGCATAGGAGAAAGACATACATGTTTCTCATGACAAGCCTTATCATCCTCATTGTTTTTCATTGTTGAAGTTTGGACAATTTGATAAGGTAAATTGGAAGAAAGAAACTGAGCCTCCCTTTTATCGCTTCTTGAAAGTGAAAGTAATTTTTTTTTTTTAAATATTTTGTGTGCAAGTTATGTAGCTAAAAGAATATGAATCAGCTTCCCACTCACCCAACAACATTTTCCATTAATTAGTGTTGGGATTTGTGAGTTACCATTACTGCAAATCTTTTATGCTCACCTACAGCGTATGTAGGAAAGCCTTACCCTATGTTACACATATGGGTATGAGTATCGTGCCTGGTATGATACAAGTACATTGAGGCAACATTTTTTAAAAAAAAATTAGGGTACAGGTATTGCAAAATATATAATCCAAAAATTAAAAATATACTATTTATATGTGTGGTTAAAATTAACATTACAAAAAAAAATAATAATAACATTATAAAATATAATATGAACCATAATTAAACTACTATGAAAGTTGTTATAATTTATAAAGATACTACCAAATATACAAGTTAAACGCAAAGCAAAGAATATCTTTAAATTCTAAGAGTATAAATTTCATAATTTATCTTATGATCATTACTAGAAAAATAGTTTTTGATTCCCATTCATCGTGAGAAATATGCATTTTGTATGCACCCTTCAAGTACCCAATTTTTAATTTTTAAAATAAATATGTACCTGGTACTTTCTATGAAGTACCTAAGGTGTGCTAGTATCCAATGCATAGTTGGTATGGATATGCCTAAGGTTTTGAGATACCCGTGCTACACAGGCCTTGCCTCTAAAGAATGCACTACAGCAATGACATTGCACTTGCTTAATATCCTACTTTCTATGACCAGTATGGTGGGAGGAAAAAATGTTCCCTTGTTTTTGTCTTGTCTCTTGGCCATTGCAGTGGGGTCTTTCAAAACTACCTTTAAGCTCCTGTTTGAAACTATAAATAATTAAACCCATTTGCAAAAAGTTTCATGTTGAAAGGTTTATAAAACCCATATAGTTAAAGAAGTTAATTCATTTGTAAATTGTTTTATATATATTTTTTTCTTTGATCTTGTAACCGTTCTAAATTTGATAGGATGTAGCTAGAATTCACCTACTTCTGTTATAAAAATTAAGAAACAATCTCAACTTTAATGATTTGGACAATATGGTATTTAATAGGAGTACAATGACATCATTTGGTTTAGGTAATGAACCATAGGACTTGATTTGTTAGTTGCAATTCATTTCAGTTGTGATCAAAGTAACGATCGAAAATGATAACTTCATTTTCTACCGATTAAAAAACAATTAAAGATGATAAACAGGTGAAATGTGAGAAGTGGGTTCTTGGTGATGATGATCACTCAAAACAATCTAAAGATAGTACGAAGTTTAAACTGACACATAGCGTAAACTAAGATTTGGTATTGGGATTATAAAATACCAGTTTTCATTCTTGCTCCTCTTTGTTAATGGTAGTCAAGTTTTTCTGTAATGATGTTTTTAACTGACAAAACATTGTTTTGATCATTAGGGAAATTATTTCTCATTTTTGTTCTTGACTAATAGCTCTGGTACAGGGTGTATAATTTGCCTAGAAGGGGTCCATCCTTATGATGTTTAATCTGCAAACGTACAGTCTCTGTTTCCCCACAATTTTTAATTTGAATTCTGTACATATTTTTCTTGTTAATAATTTTGATTAATTCTTTTGAGTTGTCTCTTCCATATGCTTTTTAGTTTTGTGTGCTTAATTATTGTTAAAAATTTGAATCGACCAACTTGAGAGTAGTTCATTAGTATCATGTCATTATTCTCTTACAGTGGTATTTGTGATTGAGTGAAGAATTCTAGTTTTTGTGTTCTAAGTTTGTTAAGTACTCGGCAATTTGTTTCTCATTTCCTATGATATCTTGTCATCATGTTATATTGCTGAAGTTATGTTTTGACAGGTAATACGAAGTTTTGATCTACACGGGAACTGGGAAATGTTTATGGACCATGCTCTAGTCTGATAAGTATGACTTTTTGGATTAGCAATTCATTTTGTTTCAATTAAATATTTTTCTGTCCGTCTTACCCATGCCTAGAATCGGGAAAATGTGTATACGTTTTTTGTAAGCTACCTTCTACAGCATGTATTCAGCTTGAAGGTCATTTTAACTCCACCATGTATGACTTTCTTTAAAACTTAAAGATGATTTCAACTTCATCATGTATTAAACTTGGACAATGATAATAGAGGTGAGGATACTCCAATGTTGATAGACTAGAAGGTGAGACGGCTTAAACCTATATTCTTTCTTCTTGGTGATATTCATTTGGCTTTTGCTAATTCTGAAACACAGCTCATGAATTTTCATTCTTACTTATGTGAACTTGTTTCATTTATATGATTAATGAAGTAGTAAAGAGAGAGAGAGAGATCGTGATTGAAGAGTAGAGTAAAAACCCCTTCATCTTGCAAGATCACAAAGCCACTACGAGTTCCACATCTCTTGATTGAGTCGATTTGGGCAATGGTTGCAAGGATGAAGTATGCAAACACAATTCGGACCAAATTACGGAGGAAATATTTGGATTGAAGGCATTGGCAATTATGGTATTAGGGTTTTAGAAAGATTTTCGTTCAAGTTTTCTGATTTGTGATGAATCCGTGAGTATCTTAAAATTTCGAATTTGTGGGGTCGGCCTAGCAGACCCGGATTCCATAATGTTAGGGGTTTGTGTTTTTTAACCCATGTGAGGTATATTTTCTCTTGATTTAAATATTTGATCTTTGCATTTTAAGTCTTTAATTCATTTGATTTGATTTTTCATTTTGCATCATATTGGCGAAATGTTTTCTATTGGTTCATCTTAATCCTCGACAATACTATAGTGTCCCTGCAAGGTGTCTGACAAAAAATTTGAAAGAAATTAAGTCTACAAAATATCAGTGAACGATTTTCCTTAATTATCAAAATTTTAATTTATTAAATAAACTTTTGGATTATCAAATTTAAAGAATTTATAAAACTATTAATCAATAAAAATATCACATAACCAAGTTTTTAATTTCATAGATATGTTCTAATTTTGCAAAATTTTAATAGTAAATTATCATGCAATTGTCCATTTTTGTACGTTTTAGAATATTTAAAATTACTAATTATAAAATTTAAAACTAATGTGCTATTATTAATTAATTTTCATAAATGAGTCTCGTTTATTTCGTTCAGTTAGAATTTCGCTGCTGCTTAGGGCAGTGATCTAATATTCTTTCTGTTAGAAATTTACTCCCATTTCACTCGACCAGCTGCTGATCCAGTATTTACCTCTACCAAGTAATGAATCAATTTGTAATTAGGGTATTCTCCCAGCATTAATGTGTAAATGTTGGAGGTCCTTAGGCACAAGCCTTCGCTTCAAGTTGCCTCCTATTCATCTTGATATGTTTTGGTTTGTAGAATTAAATATTCTCAAGAAATGTCGATATTTTTTTAGATATGATTTTTAGTAATTTAATTTTTGAAAGTATAATATTATTATATTTGATTTAATTAGAATTATTTTAAAAATATTATAATATTATATTTTAATTATTTTGAAACCTATGTGCCATTATTAGTTAATTTTCATAAAAGAGTTTCCTTGTTTATTTCGTTCAGTTAGAATTTTGCTCCTGCTTAGAGCAGTGATCTAATATTCTTTCTGTTAGAAATTTCCTCCCATTTGACTCGGCCAGCTGCTGATCCAGTATTTATCTCTACCAAATAATGGATCAATTTGTAATTAGGGTATTCTCCCAGCATTATTGTGTAAATGTTGCAGGTCCTTTAGGCTTAAGCCTTCGCTTCAAGTTGCCTCCTATTCATCTTGATATGTTTTGGTTTGTTCTCAAGAAATGTTGATATTTTTATAAATATGATTTTTAGTAATCTAATTTTTGAAAATATAATATTATTATGTTTGATTTAATTAGAATTATTTTTAAAAATATTATAATATTATATTTTAATTATTTTGACTATTTTTAAAATATTATTTAATTATCAAATTTATCTTTATTAAAAATTAAATAATTAAAGGTGGTGAACAATAGACAATAATAATCACTAAAAATAAATGATAGTTATTGAATATAGATAGTAGTGAGAGTGATTACCAATGGTAAGTAATGATGGGTAGTGGTTGATGGTGATGACTGATGGTTGATAGTGGTTAACGATAATAATAAGTGATAAAAATGAAATGTTAATAATAGTAAAACTTTAATAGTGGATTGAAAAATAATAACTTATTTATATTAATTAAACATTTTCATATAATGTAATGTAGGATATTCACTTTATTTATATTAATTAAACATTCTCATATAATGTAATGTAGGATATTCACTTACTCATAAAAATATTTTAGAGGAATATTAAGTTAAAAATATTTTTGAAAATACTTTTCTAAATTTGAAATGAACATGAAAATTTCAAATTTTAAATTTTAAATTTCCTTAAAACATTGTCGAGAATGTGAAAAAGATTTCATGAATTAATTGATGTTTGTTGTTGTTGTTGTTATTATTATTATACCATTGATATCATATTTTTAGTTATTTCTTTTATAGGTTGTTTTCATAAGTTTTTAATATTATAGTTTCTTTGAAAAAATATATAAATAATTTTCTTGTAACACACGTATTAGTAATTAAATGATATTATTTATTAAATTTTTTTGTATATTTTCTTTCTTTTTGGTGAATATAGAGTTCTATTAATTTTTTATATATTAAATTTACGAGCTTCTCCGCCAGCATACTAACCAAAGCCCCGTCAAGTTCCCCAACCTAATCGTTTGGAGTTGCTTTAATTCTATTACACATTATCTATTACCCTTATAATATATGCATACCTGGGCTGTGAACATTCACTTATGAGACACAAGCGATCATAATTACTTGAACCTCCTTAATTTCAACAAAAGCAAAGGTTCCAAATTCCCAATAAAGTACGAAGGCCGGTCCCCATTTCATTGTTTCTAGATATATCTCTAGCGAACAAAGAATACAGTGAGCAAATGCTGCAAATAAAACAAAGTTTTGAAATATATGATCTAATGTTCTTGTCTTCTTGTTTTGCCTTTTTGATTAAGGGTTTTGCGGTCAAAGTATATATATATATATATAGGTGGCAATAATTTAATTAGTTTCTGACTAGCCAGAGATTTTTCTAAGAAAGATTGTCCGCCAAGCAAGAGAATTAGCATTAGAGGAGATATGAATTTGTGACGAAGAAGAGTCGCAATCATCTTATTTGGACCTTCACATTTAGTTGAACCAACCTACATTGGCAAGTGAGAATATAGATATATTATCACTAATGCTTATCATTATTCAATTTCTTGGACAATATACACTCGCAGATATGTATACGTGAGTGTGTGTGCATACATCCAGACAAATATACACATGTGCAGACCTGTTTTCCCCTGCAACAAACCAAACAGAATAGAAAAATTCACATTATGCAAAGAAAATTGAAAGATGACCAAGAAAACAGGATTTCTAGATTTACTTGCATCTGTAGAGTTTTGATGTGTTTACTGATGAGACATGCTCTATTATGGACCTTACAGGTGTTCTCACATGTCTTCCTTTGTTATGTATCAAGCTGGTGACATTCTCAATTATGAACCTCTTGAGTGTTTTCACAGCATGCTTATTTGGCACCCAGCTAATGACATGCTCCATCATGGATCATGCAGGTGCTTTCACTTCATGTTTAACATGTGTCCTGCTGAAAAAATAGACTCCAATGTGGACAGTGAAGGTGTTTCAGCTTCATTTTTACTGTGTCCTCCTGACAACATGCTTCAATATGGACTTTGAAGGTGTTTTCACAGCCTGTTTTTAATTCGCCCAACCACCCTGACAATCAGGATTACACCGGCAGTACTTCCCATACTTGGTGCAAGAACTACTCTAGCATCTGATTTGTTATGTTGTTCTTTATGAGGTGTGATTTCCACTGCCAGAGCTTGATTATGGCAAAAACTGGGTGGATTCTGATCTTGATCCTCATGTGATATGTGATAAACAATTTCTACCATGAGAAGAAAGCCCCCACTTTGGAGTCAAGCAATTAGGTAGTTTCCCTTTCAAGAGTTTTGAAGAAAAATTCACAAAAATGAGCTCAATATTGCAAGATAAATTATGAAACAGCATTGACTGTAAGGATGGCAAAAATGGTCTCGCAAACCTATTCAGAGAAAGGTCAAGCTTTTGAAGCGGATAATAAGAGCTCAGATTACATGGGATTCCAAACCTAAAGCTCTTATTCCTAAGAACAAGGGAAACTGACTTGTTAGGCAAAGAAGGAAAATGAGGTCCAAATTCGTTGTTTTCCAAGAATTTGAAGGTTTGCCAATCTGGGAAGACTAGGCAAGTCTCCAGAAAACTGGTTGTTTGACAAAACCAGAATTCTCAGTGTTTGAAGAGTACTCACAGAAATTAGAGGAAACCTGCTTAATGAATTGTTCTTCATGTTCAGCACAGCCAAGCTTTGAAGTGAACCCATCCAACTGGGAATTTGACCTGTAAACTTGCATCATCAAGTACAACTGACTGTAGGTTCCTCAGAACTTAAAGTTCCTCTGGGATGGCTCCATTGAAGTGATTTGAACTTATGTTTAGTATTTCCAGAGAAGGCAATTGAGGAATACTTCCAGGTATTGGGCCCCACAGACCAAGAGAAACCAATGACAAGCCTTGTTGTTGTTGCCAATTTGACCTGTAAACTTGCTTCAAGCTTCTTAGGCTACCTGGAGTGGCAAATAGAGATTCTCTGGGGAAGTTTAGAGGCAATGGGGTAAACCCATTGTTGTTGGCAATGACATGCATGCAGCTGGATGGAATTATTTTCATAGCAGAATATTGTCAAATAGACGGTGGGTTCGATGTTCCAGAAGTCTCTGGCGTAATAGAAGCTGCTTAATGCTGACGGGAACACAACGAGTTGATGCACTTTCAGAAGGGCCTGAGAGTGGATTACATTTTTATTCCCATAGTTAATCCATTTTGCAATCTATGTTTCCTCAATTCGTCTCTTTTGGTTGCGCAATATCTTATCCCAATTACATTGGTATTATTCTGTCAATGAAAGATGCATGTATTTTTGGTGTGATTCTCACTTAAAGTTGGATTCTGTGATTGTCTTGCTTCCCCCCGTAACATTAGGCCCTCTTTTGGTATAATTTTGTTTGAACTTATTTTCTCATGTTTGCCTTTCTATATCTTATCTTTTTTTTTTTTTTTAAATTTGTCATGTTATGAATACTTTTTCTTCTTTTTCATTTCCTTTTTAACAAAGGAGTATACAATTGCACGATTTTGAAAAAATGGATTTACAAAGATCAAACTCTTTGATATCATTCCATTCTAAAAAGATGTTTTTATTATCCAAACACAAGTACACATTTACTCTAGGAATTACAGCTTATCTAAGAATGGCTTGAACACATGGTTCATTAAATTCATGAAAGTAATTGAGGTATTTGTTAGCCTGAATGACATGACCAAAAATTCACAGTGGCGACACTAAGTTTTGAATGCAGTATTAGGGATATATTCCTTGAAAATTTTTAATTGATGGCATCCCATTTATAGATTTATCTTGGAAAAGTTTTTGACTTCTTCAAGTTAGTCAAATAGATCATCGATTTGAGGGAGAAGATATTTATTTTTTATTATAACCTTATTGAGTTGCCGATAGTCTATACACAATCACATTGAATCATACCTTCTTTTTCACAAACAACATTGGGATTCCTTAACTTAAAGGGCTTGAAAAAATAAAACTTTGTCAATTAAATCTTGCAATTAATCCTTCAATTCCTATAATTCCATTGGGGCTATTTTGTAGAGAGATATAAGGATAGGTTCAGTGCTAGACATTGGGTCAATATGAAATCCTATCTCCTAATTGAGCAACAATTTGGATAATTCTTTCAAAAATATGTTAGGAAGCTTTTTCACCACAAGAACATTATTGATGTTATGGATTGGCCAATTCAAATCTCATATCACCACTAGATATGTGGTGCAACCCTTTTTAACAAGTTATTAGGCCTTAAGGCTCAAAATTATGCCGACAGTTTCTTATATTTGGCCTCTTTGAAATTCTATAGGTGGAGAGTCCTTTATAGACAAGGTAATAGAGTTATTAAAATAGTTCACACATGCATGATATGTAGATAATCAATCTATTTCTAGAATCACATCATAATTAACCATATCTAATAATACCAAATTTGTAGGCATTACATGCTCATGAACCTTTATAGGGAAAGCTTTTATTTGATGGGTGGCTAAGAGGGACTTACCAACTAGTGTCATTACAACTAATAACACATTCATTGATTTTGGAGATTTTCCAAGAGTAACAATAAACTTATTTAACATAAAAGAATAGGTGGCACCTGGTCAAACAAAGACTTTAACAAGGAATTTTTCAATTTTGAGATTATTTACTATTATGGCATTAAAAGCTTGGGTTGCTTGGGGGGGGACAAGGCATAGGCTCGAGCTTGTCTTCCATTTGCCATGCTTTCTTGGTTAGGCACAATAGCTTGTAGTAGAAGAGTAGGGATAATCTATTGTGCTATGGAATAATTGGCCCTTTGGCTATAAACATTTTCTAAGCAATCTTTATCCTTGTACTCAGTATGGTTACATTCAAAACATACTCCCCCAAAGTAGTTGCATCAACCATCATGACAAGTTCAACATTGTGGGCATCAAGATGTCCCAAATTTCCCACTACTTATATGAAAGAGTAATTTTGCTATTGGCTTAACAAAAAAATTAAATACCTTTCTTGATTTCTTAAACATCCCCTGGTGGAAAATCCACTATGGACATCATGAAATGAAATGGGTACCATGGTAGGATAGCTCGTACCAAGCTTAGATATTGCTTAAAAGAGCATCCCTCCAGAAGATTGCTCTTGATTTGATTCTTTAGATTAGCCTTTCTTTCTTACACCTTGATGAAACTCATATTCACACCTCTCTCTAACCTTTAACTTAAGTCATAACTTATAAAACTTAGTCTAGGGCTTGTTAAAAAATGGTATCATCAACCCAATGTATTTTCTTATAGTAGTAATCTTGAACTCTATGAATGAACTTCTGAACCCAAGCCTTCTCATTAGGGATCAAGTATATAACATGCCTCAATAATTAAGTAAACTAAGTGTTATACTTAATGATTACGAGACCTTTTTGTTTCAAGCCTTCAAACTCTTGTGCTTTTCCTCAATACATGCTTGAGGGTAAAAAATCTATTGATAAAAGTCTCCTAGAAATCTACCTAAAACAAGGGCGTTAAATGAGTAACCTAACTTTCTATGGAATTGATGAACCAATAATGTACTACATCTTACAACTAGCAACCTATCAATTTTGTCCATAGGGATTGTGGGCTTTGTAACATTTTGCCTAACCTTTCTATTTGGTCTAGAAATTTATAAGGATCCATAGAAAGATTGGTGTTATAATAGTTAAGAAGTTTGAGTTTTAAGAACTCCTTAACAAAATGAAACTTGTTTGCATTTTTTTAAGTGGGGTTTTTTTCCTTATCATTCCTCTCTTCTGGGTCATAGTCTTTTTCACTCTCATTTTACTTTTCCCTATGATAATTTTGATTCTTATATTGATCATTCCTTAAATATTAGTTGAAGACCTGATAAATATGATTTATCATATGTTGCAAGAAAGGTGTAACCCAAAGGGGAAGTTGATCATCACTCCTTCATTCATGTTCTTATTGCTTAAAAGTTATAAGCTTATCAAGGACTTATCTTTTGTGCTTGATATTTCGTAGTAAAAAAATAATAAATCAAACGTTTAGCTAACAATTAAACTTATTGCAATAATTATATAACAATTGTATTACAAATAATCTCCATCACCATCCTTATGGGTGTTATAAGGTTATCAAAATGGTGTTGGTGGTATATGATTTTAGGTGCACATATATCACTAGTACAATTTTGGTTAACACTTGCTTGGGCAGCTAATGTGAACAATATTCTATTAATATTTTTCCTTATATTTAGTTTCCTTAGGAGGTGATGATACTTAATTGAATCAATTTTACATTAATTTGAGACTAATTGCATTAATTTGGGCTTAATTGAATTTTGGGCCTAATGCTGGATTTTTTATATTATTTCAGTTTTTTTATCATAACTTGAGCTTCGGATATTGGATTTGGATGATCTATACACCATTGGAAAGATAAGACAAAGAGCTACAATTTTCATGTTAGCCATAGAACCTATTTCTTCCATCTTGGAGGTCAAATATTAGCTTAAAGTCGAAGCAGAGTTGCTGTCCAAGCCCAGACCCGACCTAGTTGCAATGATTAATTCATATCTTGAGCTCCAAGTGTCTAATTGATGCAAGGCCAACTCCAATTACTCCTTGAAATCCATATCTAATCATTCCTAAAGCCATTTTGAAGAAACTGAGTCGTTTTGAAGGCCAAGGAAGACGGATTGATGGCTCATTATTTCATCTCAGACTGGATTGAACTACTTGTAGTATTTTGGCTATAACTTAAGCTAGGAATGTATGATTAGGCTAAAATTTTGTAAGTAGCTTCCTAAGATATTGGGATACAAGTTTATAGTTCAATTCCAGTCCTAATTATGCTTCTAGGGTTGTAAATAAATAAAGGGAAGAATCAGAACGTGAAAAGAAGTCAGACAGCTGAGAGTTTTTTCTATTTTTCTTGGGATTTTTCTCTGTAATGGAAGGCTAATTCTCTAAGTTAATTTAAGGAAATTTGAGGTTCTTCTTCTCTGGGATCATGAGATCTTGATTTTTATGGTGGTAATTGCAATTGATTTTCCTTTTTCCTCATCTATCTTCTCTGATTTGCATGATCTGCTTAATTTGAATGTTGATTTGATATAATCTTTGTTCAATTCTGTAAATTGTGTTATAAATCTGAATTGGTACTAAATTTTAGTTAATTAATCAGAATTTTTCATGAGAGAAAAAGGGATGAATGGATGATTTAGGATTCTAAATTCATTCATTTAATTTGGCTGAATTCTATCTTTAAATTGGTTTTGATCTAGTTTAGGAGTTATGGTGATTGCCTAACTTAACTAATTTTAATCAATCAAATCCTAGATGGTTATCTAGATTAGGATTCATGATTTATTGCAGGGATTCCAAATAATTCAAGGCTGAATAATTAATTGTAAAAATTTAATTTATAGTGATCTATGATTAATCCTCTAAAGAAAACCTTAAATTCCTTGGATTGGTTGTCTTTGTTCATTGGTATTCTAATTTTCTTTGCTACTATTTTATTGATTCCACTATTGATCTTTTGTTGTTAACATCTTCTTGTTTTAAATTCAAAACCCCCTAATTCTGCATTTGCTTTGTATAATTTCTGCATACATAATTTCTGCACTATTTCTAATTCTATTTTTGTTACAACATTCTATTTCCTATATTTACATTTTATGTGCATCTGTTTCTTCTATTTTTGTTGTGTAAATAATTCAACGATTGTGTGAATATTGTTAAAAATACATTTAGAAGAGATAAATTTAAGGGATCACTAGGGGTACGACCTAGTTGTGTCACTATACAACATTATATTTTTAGCACATCAATTTTAATACAATTTTGGTGCATTGCGGCGTGCACATCAGCAGCATATAAAAATCACCAAAAGGCCTTATCTCATTAGGAACCTAGATCATACTTTGATACCATTTTTGTCATGACTTAACCCCAGTCATGACTGATATGGAACTTACTATCTAGTTGCCATTAGCCTACCCTTATGTAATTTGCACATAACTAATAATTTATTTTAGATATAAACTATAGGAACAATCCTCATTAGGTAAGAAATGGTTTCATACATCAAAGAAGGTTCATAAGTAAGTTAGGGATTAGATTTGCTTATATCTCTACTATGCAGGGATAAGATAATCTAACTTCCCTCAAAAGAATTTATTTCCTTGTTCCTTCTACCCTTAGTCCATACAAAATAAGGCTTGTATACTTCTACTCTAATAGATATCCTATACTACCTAACATACACTAAAAAAATAAAAAAAAAGCTTCAACTCCTTTAGCTTTAAGGTTGTGGTAATAGAGTTACATCTTGAGAATCTACACAATATATGCACATGGCTAAGAACTAATGAATAAATACTCATAAAATAACAAAATTATAAAATAATCATACTTACTAACTAAAGTTACCTTTTCTTATAAGTCTAGCACTACAACATGTAAATTTCAATCGTAATTTAGTGAATACAAGCAATCATATAAGTAAATCATCCATTTATATAAAACACCATAACACTATAATAAAAATAAGTAAATCTCATTGTAACTCCCAAGTCAATTTTATACCGTCCATAAGCATATCATTGTTCTTTTTAGGTCATCTTTATACTTTCTACAAGCCATTACTATTTGTGGTATTTAATGATCCTAACTTCTTTTTCATATCATCTCATATCACAACTTAAATAACATTCATATTTTCTTACATAATAATAAAATGCTCCTATACATGGTCAGATAAACCATTTCTAATGATAGGAAATATATTTATCATGCATGAACTCAATCTATGTTTTTTACTTCATAACTATCATATTTTAATTTAAGGCATGAAACAAAGGCTAAACAATCAACTATTATAAACTAGATGGTTGACTTTTCACTTAGGGAAAGGGTTCCTTCTAGGATTAATTATTTGTTTATAAATAATTAATTGTTTATTATTATATCATACCTTATTTAGGTTCTAGGATAACGGTCGATTGTTTATGTAGAATGATTGACCATTCTCTTGGGAATTTGTAGACTACCTAGTGCAAAACATTATTCATTTTGCTATAAATACTTTTTAAATGCACTAATCCCCCCACCAAACATTCATTATAAATGCAGGCTTATAACTTATACCTCAATCACATCATTTATTTGAATTAAATGTTATCAATCATTATATAAGCACTTAAATCACACATATTACATAAAAACCTTAAAACTCATGATTTAATGGAATGTAGTTAGAGGTATTTACTCACCTAGCATGGAGAAGATGATTGGGAAGTGAATTTAGCCTTTTTAACCTTTATCATGCCAAAATCGAAGAATTCATTGGTTAAAGTTCCTTTTCCCTTTTGTAAACCCAAATACCATTAATTCTCTTTAAACTTAAGAAAAATGAAAAGAAATCCATAAAAGATATGCTTTTACCTTGATTAAGTGAAGATTGTGGACTAAAGGCAAATAGTTATTGCTTAATTTGAAGATTAGAGGACAAGTTGAAAGAAAGGGGAGAAAGTTGTGAAGGAAGTTAGGGAAAATGAGAGAGAGTTTACTAGTTTGGCCTAAAATAAGGAATAGTTCACAAGCATTTTTGGAAATATTTCCTAGATCTTCTATATACTCATATACTCATTAGTAATAACCCAAAACCTTAACTTCTTCTATTTTATTTACTTTTTATCATCTATTTCTTCTAAAATCTTCATTCCTAACTCATTTAAAATATTAAATTATATTTTTCTCAATATCTTATCCTTATTTATTAATAATAAAGAAATCTAAAATTTCTAATTTATAAAGGGTGTAACAAATGACACATGATATTTTATTAAGTTTTTCCTTCCTCATTTTGAACTCAAAACAAATATATTATTAACCTAAGACTAATTTATGCAAGAAGGATAATATAAAATAATCCTTTTGATTTTAAGATAGTTGAATTTTACTTTCCAAAACTTTGAAAACTAGCAATCAAAATCTTAGATAGAGTGTGTAATATTTTATTAAGTTTTTCCTTCCTCACTTTGAACTCAAAATAAATATATTATTAACCTAGGGCTAATTTATGTAAAGAGGATAATACAAAATAATCCTTTTGATTTTAAGATAGTAAAATTTTACTTTTCAAAACTTTGTAAACTAGCAATCAAAATCTTAGACAATACAAAATTTTGAAATAAACATTTATCATGCTTAACTATTTTCTTTATTAAAATACATGATTTTTTTATATTTTTTTAATGTTAGAACCTTACAATGACATTTTTCCAAACATAAATTTAAACTTGCTTTCATGTATATAATTAGTATTTTATATATCTAATTTAATTCTTATTAGTTATATGACATAAAAATTATTTTAACATAAAAATTATTAGCATAACTAATCTAATTTATGTTTAAAAAGTTCAATAAAAATATATAATTTAAGTAATTAAGGGAATGAAGATTGTATAGTTTGAGGCTTCAGTTTCAAAATTTTATGTTTGAAGGGGAAAAATCCAATAACACAAAAGTTGAAGAGTATTTTTGTATTTTTCCCTTCATTAAATAAACGATTGGCAAATGTTTGGCTTTGTTGTGCTTTTCCCCCTTTAGATTATAAGTTACAATACAAACTATGACTTTTAACAATAATTTTGAAATAATGATGTCCACCCCTTTGCAATTCCAAAATTTCTAACAAAAGACACTTTATAAGCATGCCTTACTTTATTGATATTTGCTATTTCTTGTTTAATCATTTTTTATTTGTTTTGGTCACTAATTTTATATGTTTTACCAAATAATGCAAAAGAATCACGAGTTGTGTTTACCATTACCTATTAAATTAACAAACATTTATTGTATTCAATAGTAATAGAGAAATTGTAAGAATCGAAGATGATTTATTGGAAAATATTAATTTGAAGGATCTTAGCAAATTCATAATATGAATTTTCACTTATGCAATTTTTTTCTTAACTTTCTATTTTTGTGAATATGTTTTTGTTTATAGCTAATAATTGTATATATAGAAGATGTAGATTTTTTAAGAGTGAAAAAACAATTGTTTGATGGGATTTCATTTAGGAATTAGGGTTTAGTATTTTAATTATTATTATTTTATTAATTTCTTCATTACTTTGAATTAGACAATTATAGTTTACTCTTTTCCTGATAGGATATTGTTGATTGAGGATTTTGCTTTCTAAGATATAATTAGATTTCCTTCTAATAGTTTGCTAGCCTTTTTTAATATAATAATTAATTAAAGGATATAAGGTGTTCTTTATAATATCTAGTCTCTTTTTTTATATTTCAAATATATAGTGGCCTAACAAATAATAATGCTAGTTTCTTGTTATGTTTTATAACATATTGTGATAGGTATGTTGAAGCCATACAAATTAAATTCTAAAGATTAGATTTAAACCTTTGTGTATAATGCATTTTTCCTTTTGTTTGTAATGCATTTTGCCTTTAGTGTCTTAATAAAGTCAAATTTATATAATACTTACTAAATTTACCCTTCGTATATATGTTCAATGTCTATGTCATATTGTTTTAAAATTCAATTAAATGATGGATAGATTTAACCTTTTTTGTTAAGTTAGTAGGCTTATTTCTTTATTCATAACTTAATATAAGTTTCACTTAATATAAAATTTATTTTGCATGGTATTTTAATTTTTTTTTTATTATGAACATTTTTGTTTGCAAATGTAAGTCTTGCAAGATGTTATTAGACTAGGATAAGGTTCTGTTTACAAAGGCTTGGACCTAGGGAATGGAGAATATGTAGCAATCAAAGCTATTCTACCACAAGATATTGATTTGGATCCCAACCACATCAAGTATAAACTCTAGCTTTATGCAATTTTATTTCTTTTGATTCTTTTTTTGCAAATAGATTTTGTTTATAGTTGATAGTTATAAATATTGAAGTTAACTTGTAAGAATGATGGAATAAGTATTTAGTGTGACTTCAATTTGGAATTAGGGTTTATTATTTTAAAAATTATTTCAAATTATTTCCTTTATTGTTTGGAATTATGTGTTATTGATTTATTCTTTTCTTGATAAGTTTTTATTAATTAGGTACATATATATATATATATATATAATTTCTAAGCTATAAGTAGATTCTCTTCTTGTAATTTGATAGTTTCTTTTAATATAATAATTAATAGATATTTAGTGTTCTTGGTAATATGCAAGTATACTTTTTTTCTATATTTCAAACATATAAAGCCAAAAGATCCTGATGCCAGTTTCTTGTCACACTTTAAAGTATATCTTAATAGGGGTATTGAAGCTATACAGATTGTATTTTAAAGATTAGATCTAATTTTGTATCATGGAACATATTAACTAAAGGGAAAACTCAGTCTATTGAACTTTATATGATTTGTTAAATCTTTTACTTTTCTTTTATTGTAAATTTCATTATTTAATATGTTTATGGACTAATTCAATATTTTTTGGCCTTTAACTTCTCTTTCATTAAGTGGATTCATTCATATTTTTAGCTAGAGCTTAATTTATTAAAGATACTTCTTTTACTTGATAGTTATATCTGCTCCACAATATCAATTGTCTTATGGCTTAGTAGCAGTTATTGCATTATTTGGTTCCTTGTATATTTTATTTATGGAAATATTCAACAAGTTTCATCTATTATCACAATGATAAACACTTGTCAATTGATAAGTTTTTTAATTTGCATTGCATTCTAATTATCAGAGGTTTAGGCTAGCTATTATTTTATCTATATACTTAATTTATATTCTTATAAAAGTTCATTTCTTATATGAAGATCGTCCAAAGTTTTGTTTCTATTAAGAATCAAGAAAAGAACTTATATATAAAGACTCATGAAATCACCAATAATGACAATTCATGAAGCATCTTGCTAGCCATCTTATTGTTATATTGATATTGGTGTTTAAGAAAATTAAACTAAAAATTACTTGCTATGTTTGCCAATGCAATTTGGTTGACCATTCCTTGACATAATCTTAGGATCCTTTTTAATAAAGTTAAGGTGTTTAGCACCACTAG
Source organism: Sindora glabra (assembly GCA_020226215.1). NCBI lineage: Eukaryota > Viridiplantae > Streptophyta > Magnoliopsida > Fabales > Fabaceae > Sindora > Sindora glabra. The sequence continues at coordinate 93,067,778 of CM035226.1, forward strand.
ATTAGATCTATACTCAATATGTCATATAGTCATGTTTTGAGGGATGTATGTTTTGCAAAGCTTGAACCACTAAAATTATATAAAATATCTTAAATTATGAACCTAAAAAAATTATCATTTAATAATTTTTGTGTAAGTTGACTCTACTTTTTTTTCCATCATCAATATATAGTTCTCCCATCATTAAGAAGGTATAACTAATGAATTTTACTTATTGCCTACAACTTCATAGATGTAAAGAGAATGGTTCACGTGGAGATATTATCATGTCAAATAAATTGGATCTTTTATGTAGGAATTATTAGTTGTTGTTTATATTACCTAGGTTTTGTTGGCCTTTTACATTTTTTTTTACAAATATAGCCATATATATTGATTGTAATATAAGAGTCTGAAGATATTAGAAGGCCTGGTTTGTCTCTCTCAATAAGGTGTAACCCATTGAAGTATAACAAAAAAGCAAGCCTTCACTTTATTTTTTGTAAAAATATGCTAAGCCTATATTTATATTAGCACTAATTGTGTCTCCATAAATTGATTTATCATTTTGTTGATTTAAATTTGGCTCTTGAACTAAGAAAATAGTAGTTTAAAAGTTCTATTAGTTCTTTAAATTTATAGACATAGGCTTTAAAATGACGATTGATTGTGAGAAACATGTATGTTAATCAGGTGCACTCTCTTACAATTAAATGCGTAGACATTCAATAGTTATGTTTCCTTATAAGGAACTCTTGATTTTCATATATTTTTTTGCAATTTAAATTTTTGGTTTTTTTATTTATTTTCATTCATCATAGTTTAAGTTTAGCAAAATTTATATTATTCTTATTAATTATATTTTAACTTCTGCTTTTAGGGTCTCGCCAAACTTTCTAATTTTGACATTATAATGAAATTGACTAAAGCTAATGGTAAATGATGATAAAATATTTGGTTAATATATATAAGGATGATTGTAGCATGTTCAATTATTTGTAGTAATGTCTCATTATTCATTTTTATATGATCAATAAAGCATTTTCTTATGATCTTTATTATAAATTTGTTTTAGTATATTCTATACACATAAAGAAAATGAAAGCTTTTGTAGATTTATTTTTGCATAATGTTGTATTATGTACTTACTACTTATACTTCAATTATTTTATTTATTTGCATCACACGTTTGGTTTATGCACGTAATTTGCTTAATTAAAATACATATCATCTTTTCATTTAGTTCAAACATGGCTACTTGATTAAATCATAAGTTTTTGCAAGATAATTTTTATTTAAGTTTTTCATTTTCTTTTTACCATATTATGAACTTATTTTGTTTTGCAGTTTACATGCCTTATGGTTTTGCCTTCTAGTAGCATTACTCAATTACTTTTGGTTCCTTAAGAGAGAGAGAGGGAGAGAGAAAGAGAGAAAATAATATACATGATAAGCACTTAACACTTTGATAAACCTAGCATTTGCATATTAGATTATGAGAGCGATTTATGTTTATAATGCTTATGCCTTAATTGAGTGCTTGTTAAGATGATATGGTTAAATTTTTCTAGCTATTAAAGTGGAAGATTTTTTTTGCTACCTCCAACATTTAGAGTGTTGGCTATACAATCATTAAAATTTTTATTGGTGTAGCTCCTTATTATGATGTTAAGTTACCTTGGGTAGCTTGCTTCAAAATTATTTAGGTATGGTTATTGTTTATTTATTTATAGTTGATAATACTTTAATAAAATAAGAATTCTTAGACCTAGTTTCTTAGATCATTTGTCTAGAAAATAGTATTTGCTTTTGATTGTCCAACTAATGGATTGATATTGCTTAAAATTGCTTAAATATGAAATCATGATTTAATTAATTTCTGGATAGAAAAGACAAACTTACTCTTTACTCATTAATTTTTTAATACTCAAATATGAAATAATTAATTTCTGGATAGAAAAGGAAAATCATAATTTTAAGTTATCTTAAGTTTTTTTAAAGAATTAAATATGAACTTATAATTTAATTAATTCATGGATAGAAAGGCAAACTTGTTCTTTATCCAATGATTTTTCTATTAAGATGAACAATTTTCATTTCTAAATGGTTTATCATTTGAACTAGCTAATTTTTTACAACAATGCTTTTAAAAAAAGTAACTTGAATTTTGACTCAAATGTTTGGAAGAGTTTCTTACTATAAAAGGTATTCTTTAAGAATTTATGCTTTGCAAATAAAAATTTTTGTGGGTGTATCCTTACCTTCAATTGTTCTTACTCCCTCTCTCTATACCATTCCATTATAGTGTACTTCTCTGCTTTAAATATTTCATTACATATATGATTTTTTTACATTAATTAAATAAAAATCTTGAAAGAGTGTGTAATTCTTTAACTTCAAGTTACATAAAATTGGATTTTTGGAAGAATAGTACCTTTCCAATTTGGAATAGCATTTATATGAGATAATTGTGTATAGTTTAATTTTGCTTGACTTTTACTCTTTACTATTTTCCTTTAAACTTTCTTTGCTAGCATAGGGGTATTTCAAGCTATATAGTATTTTATTGTTCAAAAATGAAGAAAAAAGAAAAGGCTAGGTTGGAATACTTTATCACTTTTGATTAGATTGTAACTAAAATTTACAATTACATTATATCCTATAACTTATTTCAAGATGTAAAACCAAGGCCTGATGCTAAAGCACTGTTATCTCACCTTTGGATACAAAATTATTCTTGTGCCTAACAACCATTTATTCATCATACTAGAATGGTAAGGCAAATAGATTGAGATCTTATATATAATAAGTTAACATGGTCATAGTATTTAATAGAATCTCTTGCCACCATGGCCTTTATTTTTTCTTTCAAGAAAATTCAATTTACAAAGTCATTTATATTATCTCTCTAATATCTTAGCCTTTGTGGTGTATGACATTTTCCATCTCTCTTAATCTTTAGTCTAATTATATTTATGCTCTTCTAATTTTTAAAAATATATACTCACACCCCTTATGCATAGGTCCTAATTTTTAAACCTTTAGTTACCTTTCCTACTGCAAAGAAAGTAAGTGGAATATATATTCCTAAAAATAGAAGGGTGAAAAGGCCTTATTTGCAATATTTGGAAAAATAGGACTATCTTTCTACCTTTGAGTTTTTTGACTTACTAGTGACTTGATATTTAAGGTTCAAAGTGTGATGCTTACTGCGATATTATAAATTTTGATTATGCTAAATGCTGGAACTACAATTTGCAGTTATGTTTTATCTTTTGGACACAACTATACATTGGGCTTACTTTTAAAACATGGTTAAATATGAGTGTTTTATTCTATTATAGTTTTTTTCCCTTCATTCTTTTAGGAATCTTATTTGATTCCTTTCTAATATGCAAGTTACCCACATACAGGCTTCATTTTTTTCATCAAAAAGCATTTTTTTTTATAGAAAAATATCATTTGCATATCGTGAAGAAATTATTTGCAACTTGTATATATGGTTTAAAAAAAGATACCTAAAGTTATAGTAATGGAGGAAAACAAATAAAAAAAAGAATTTATTTTTCCTAAACTCTTCATATTTAATATTAAGCAAAGAAAATACTTTCCTTCATTTTAACGTTTAATAACTATATTATATGCAAAATGCTTTTTATCAAAATAAATGGAGCTTAAATAGAAAATGTCAAATGTTCCATGTAACCAACTTCTATTTTAGGGAGACATGGACTAATCTTTCATTCTAATACTCCTTTTAGTGTTTGCTACTTTAATTTTTTTTTTTTACATTTTGTGCATTTGTTTTAACTTATGATTAAGCAAAATATTTTTATAGAAGATGCAAGAAGTGGACATGACTTAGAAGTAAGGCATTCTTTCTTCACAAGTTATGATCCTCCACAACCATAAATACATTTGTTGTTTATAAAAAATGAGTTAAATACATTATTACCATCCTTTGAATTATTGGAATGCAAGTGTTATAGAATTACCCCACTTAATGATGGAGATTAGGTTAACACATAAATGAAAAAACAAGATAAATACATCAATGTGATCCCTTAACTTGTTAAAATGTGAAAATATTGTTGGATTAGTGAACTTTTGAATTGTTAATAACTAAATTTAAATTAATAATAATTGGTGACAAAATTAATGTTGGAATTCTTACTTATAATTAAAAACACTAAAAAAGTGTAGTTTTACACCATTTTTTTAGTGATACGTATGAAGCCAATATTTAAAAAAAAACTATATCACTTAAATTAACTTGCTAACACTAGTTTTTATTTTTATCCTTTAATTTTTACTGGTAGAATTTTTGCACAAAATTAATATGCATTATAGGAAAGATCAATGTATAAGCTCAATCCAACATAACAAATATATATGTAGGAGTACTTAAAGGTGGTGGCATAACTAAAACCAATTTTATTCAATCAGTGTACTAGTATAATGTCATGTAATATAATACAAAAGGTCTTAATATTGATCATTTATAGTATTAAATTTTAATAATATGATATTTATTATTAGGTAGAATGCAATTTACCTTCTTAAACTATGGGTCGCGTGAAAAAAATTCAAATTTGAATTTTGGATAATTTAATACTTAAACTATTAGTAGTGGTTAATTAACCTTTTTTCATGTTAGTTGTCATCCAAATTGAAAATGATGCCATCAAAAGTAAGTTTCACTTGTCTCTTTATCCTAGATAAATAGCCTAAAACAATTATGAATGTTTAAGTAAACTTTCCTAGTTTTCATTGGCATCTTAAAGGTGTAGTAATACTCAATGTTGTTTTAGGAATTTTAGTTCTAATTATGTTTAAAGTTTAAATCCAAGATTTTGTATATTTATATTAAATGGATTATAACTCCTACTATTAAAAAATGATTCTTCTAATTTCTGACTCTAACAACTATATATGATTCTTTTTGTTAGTTCAACCTTTTAGTGGAATGATTCATTGTATATGAGCATTTGGAAGAATATAATAGGATTATACAAAATTGAATGTCATTTTTTGGTTAAAGATGACTTATGACTTATTTTAAGAGTCCAATAACTAAAGAGAAAAATGCAAATGACCCCTACTAATTATAAGATGTTATATTTTACTTCCACAAATTATGAAAATGAGTAAATTATCTCTTGAAATTATATAAAAGTTAGATTTTACTCTCACTATTATCAAATTAACAGAAAATATTAAAAAAATTACAAATTAACCCTAGTAACTATGAAATAATTGTGAAATTATTATTGTTTTGTGCAATTGAAAAAAACTTTAAGGGATATTTGGATATAATTTGAATCCATAGTAATGAGGAAGAGTAATGTAAATCACTTTGAATGTTAATTTACATGGTGAATAATGTGGGTGAAAGTTAAATGCTCACTAACAATAATTTAGATATTAAATTCCAAAGTTTTGAAATTAGGGATTATTTTTTGCACATGACCCATTATTTAAAAGGATAAATTGCATTTTATACTTTATTATTAGGTTTAAACCTCCACACCCTAACATTGTCTATAGAATAAATTTACCTTGATATTTTTTATTCATGGATCTTGTAATAAGAGTGCACTTTAACTGATCCACACTCTTGATTTGACTCTTACCATTTATTATTTTGACTCCAAACATATACAATTTTACAATTCTTTCTTTCATCTAAGAATGATTGACTTTTTCTTTCATTATTTACAATTTTAAATTAATATGAATTATTTTACTAATATAAATTAATTATAATTTTAAATTGATTATAAATTAGATTGTATAAAAATGATAAACTAACTATTAATATAGGGTAATAATTATTAATATTAATTTTTAATTTCATAAGTATTTATTAATTTAATTTAATATGTTTATATTTTTAGTAGTATAATACATATAATTAATTTATTTTTAGCATTTCTCCTTTCATTATTATAGGTTAGCCTTGGATATTGTATTTAGTAACTTACTATTCTTATTATTATATTATATTATATTATAATATATTTTTTAATGATAGAAGTAATTAAATCATTAAATGCATCTATGTAAAGTACCAGAATTAAAGTTAAGATGTAGAGAAAGGCAAAAGTTTCAAGTAATAATAAATAATATAAATAATATACTAAAAATTAATGACTATTATGAAAACAAATTGTTAGTTAATTTTTAGCAATAATTCCTATATTTGCCATTAAAATTAGTATGTATTACAATTCTTCTAATAAAACTAACATCATTTTTTATTACTTATTTATTCAAATGATGAATGGATTACTTCATAAATAAATAAGTTACTAAATTAACAATTAGTTTTTACTTTTGACTTGTTATTTATTTTGCAATTAATTCTAAGTATTCATTAAATTCTAACATAAAAAGCTTTAATTTATACATAAATTTAGAATTAACATCCATGATTTCAATAATTATTTATTTTCTAATTCTTGTATTTTTTTCATAAACCAATTAAAACAAGAATCATATATTATTATATTTTATTTTATTATTTTTTAATATATTTTCAAACTCACTTTAATTTATTTTATCAAAAAAATATATATAAATACATATATAATTTATATTTTTGAACTATCATCTTATCTTATTTGTTCTTATATATAAATATTAAAAATATTAATTAGTCTATATCACATTATTTGATAAAATTACTTATTTCATTCTTAAAATTATATTACACTGACAAAATGATCCTTAAATTACATTGAATAACTAATTTTATCTTTAAATAATGATTTGTACAAACTATTTCATCCCTCTATATTAATCCATATAGACTTCATCCTTTAGTATTTATGCGGAGGGATAAATTTGTCTATATAAATTATTACTCAGGATGAAATTGGTCATTCAATATAATTTAGCAATCATTTTGTTAGGGTTATATAATTTTATGGATGAAATTGATAATTTTATCATCATTATATTATCCATATTATTCCATATATAATTTTATGCACATTTTTAATTATCTATTTTCTAATTTAAATAATGATCATACAATCCTTTTATCCTCATTATAAATTATAAAAGTCATTTTAATTTTTTATATAAATTATTTCTAATTTTTTTAAAAATTATAGTTAAAAAAAGAATAGACATAGTTTCATTAGAAACAGAACTTACTTTTTTTCTTCTAAGAAGCGAGTATTTCCAATTTCAATATAAAAGTATCTTTTGATATTCATAATATTTTGTTCTAGGTTTGAAGATAGACATGCATTTAATAATTAATATGTAAATATTTTGTATAAAATCATGAATTTTATTTTATATTTGATGGAGTTTTTGAATTTTTTAGATTTCAATATTTTTTTGAATAAATATGATAATAGCTTATCCTCCTTAAGTTACATGAAAAAAAATTATTCTACTAAATTAATGATAGTATAATTATAAAAAAATATTAAAACCAACTTGTTATTGCTAATAATTTTATAAATTAATTGGTGTATATATTGTGAAAATAAAAAATGAATAGAATTTACTTAGATATTTTAAATTAAATATTTTTATTAAAATTACTTAAATTCTCATAATTATTGTGTTATATTTTAATATTAGTTAGGGATTCATTGATAACGGTGTAAATCTAAATGACTTATACTAAATTTAAGCTATTAATTTTACTAAATTTTAATGGGGGAGATAAATTCATTTTAAAGTAATTTTACATTGTATATAATCTATTCACCCCTTAATTAATGTATTATATAACAATTTTCAATTCATCAAGATACTATAAATCTATTTTATAATAAAAAAGTAATTAAAAATGTTAGTAAAATCATTAATATGCAACAAGTATATTTGAGTAAACAAAATATTAATTTAAAAGTTGAAATAAATCTATTTTAACAATAAAAATACTAATTATAATATATTAAATAAGAGTTTATCGTCCACTTTTTTTTTATTATTAATATTATTATTACTTTGAAATGTAAATCAATTTCTCTTTTATCTGCAAGATAGATTCTTTCACTTTTTTTTACTTCATTTTAATAAGGAATGATATAACTTAAAAATATTGATTTGAATAAGGAGATTTTTATTAAAAATATTAATTAAAAATAATTAATATACTATAAGTATATTTTTAAACAAATCTTAATTTAAAGGGTAATGTAAATGTGATTTAATATTTTTTTACTAGAAGTATATTAATGATTGTAATTAGTAGTTTTAATCTTAAAATAAATCTGTAGATTTTTAATTTAAATATTTTTTTACTAAAATAGATTCTCAGTGTCTAAATGTGTAAATAATTTTTTATTAAATACATTAATTGAGAGAGATTATTTGTAGTTTAAAAATTATTTTAAAATGTCAAAATGAATTGATCTTAAATTTTAGTGGCCATTCTCTAATCATTAAATTCTTGGAGAGTTAAAATTAAAATAACCTTGGGACTTATTTAATCAGTTTTATATCATTTATCTTAATTGTTTATTTTTTTCAACTTCAATTTTATAGAATTCGTGAAACTAATAATTTGTTACATATGTGGGGCAAACGTGCCCTGGTTTTTAACTAGAACATAATAGTCTCCACCTTATTACTTATTATTATATAGTCACCATTGCACATCATTGATTCATCACAAATTATTAATATAAATAATATATTAAAAATAATTATAATTATTGATATAAGTTTATTACTATCATTAATTAATATTTAGCATTAATTCTATTAATTACTATTAAAATAATAATAATTCCAATAATACTTAATATCATCAAATAATTAGTTTAAATAATTAATTACATATTCTAATAATTTAGAACATTCCAGTCAAATTCATTTATCATAAAGTTATTTGCGTTTACTTTAATTTGTAGTTAAAAATTTTCATCTAGGTGTAAACTTATTATATCAATAAATTTTTTTTATCTCTTCTAATTATTATTTTTAATTATATAATCGAATTATTTTATTAAAAATTATTTATAAAATGTTTAGAATGCTATTTCAAGGTAGTAACTTTTATCTCCATGGATGCTCTTAAATTCTTTCAAAATTTTCTTTTTAAAATATGTTATATGTAAATGATATTACTAACAAATAGAAAATATAGATTTGTTAGATGCAATAATAATTTATACAATTACTTAATGGAATGATAATTTTGAAATTTTGAAAACATAAAATTTTAGAATTTATTTTCCATTTCAATAGTAGGAGAGCTCATTCTCATTTAATAAATAAAAAATATAAAAAGTATAAAATAGTGTGTTTGTGTAAACATAGATCTTGAATAAGATCCCAACTTTAAATGTATCTCAACATAGATATATTTATACAAAGTAAATCATTTTAATATTCTAATATATAATTATTGTAATGAGAAGGATGAGTGTGTTAATTATTATATTATAATTTTCTATTATAACTAAAATAAAAACACGAGTTGTAAAGAAATGAATGAGTGGTGTAATGTGCATTCAGTACTTAATAGATTTTTTACTCTATTATGCATAATAAATAAGCAAATTTATAATCTATTGATCTAGTTAATAAGTTATGAACTAATTTTTAGAGTGTTTTTTATATTATCTTATTAAAAAAATAAGTTCTAATTTAATAAATTATTTTGAGTAACTTATAATTTATAGTTACTACTTTTTTTAAAACTTGTTCAAAATTATCCTTATTGTTTTATTACAATTTATATCTTTCATTAATATGAATTATTTTAATTTATATATTTTTATATTAATATTTATTTTTAGATTATTTTATAATTTCAGCTAATTTTACAACTAATTTTGTAAAATACTTCTTATACTATTAACTATTAAATATAAGTTATCAATTATTTACATGAAACAAAGCCTTTAACTTTCATTCTATAATTTCCTACAAAGTTAATGGGAAATATCATTCTAATTGAAAGCTCATGTTGTTTAATTAGTAATGCTATATGTACCAAAAAAATTTGAAATTGAGTTTCGAATCTAAATTAAGAATTGTCAATTAAATACAAGATAGTGGGATAATTTATAAAGTTTATTCCAATGAATATAAAAGATTTGGGATCCAATTTTGAATTTTACTTGCATATAATATTTTTTGTAAAGATAGTAAAAATATTTATATCCAATAAGTCTTATCCAAATTAGATCAGTATTTAATAATTTGAATTTGAATATTCCCCTTAAACATTTAATAAATCTTAGATCCTTTTTGAAAATTTGTTAATATTAATTTGTATAATATATAAATATATCTATTATAAACATTTAATGGATTTTAAATCTCTTTTGGGTATTAAATTAGATTTGTTTGGCTAATATATTATATAATTAACATATTATTACATAAAAATTAATATTATCATATATAAATGGCAAAGACTTCATGGTGCACCGATGTTTTAACAAATGAATGGATAGGATGTGTTTGTTCGCATTTGAAGACTTAAGAAACTAGAAGTGAAATATTTACAAAATGATCCTTAAGAAATTTATGAATTTCATTAGTTATATTGGGTTAAATATATCTCAACCCAACCTAACAAAAAAAGAAATGACTAAAAAGCAATAGGGATCAAGGGTTAAAGATTGTTGGTGGTAAGGGTGAAGAGGATAATGAAACAAGTAGCCGTCATAGGCGATTGAGAAAGCCAACAAAGGTGAGGAAGTCAACTTCCCTTTTCTTTTTGTTTAATATGGTGTTTAATTAATTTCCCTTTAATTTTATTGTAAGTTTCCCTCTTTAGCATAATCCAAAGAATCAACATAGGGTTTGATTAATTTTAAAGTTGCTATTGCATTATTACATGCTTTGTGTTTAGACTGATATATGAATTTTATCTTTTGAACAACTATTTTGAGAGAAATATAAGATTTTTGAGTAAGTTACACTTAATAATCAAGTCTTTTATGTTAGCACCAATAAAGCAAGGATGAATATAAACTTGAGTTCTATCCCTTTCTTGCAGTTGTAATGAAAATTGATTTTTATATCTTTTTATCAATATGTTTAGGGATTGAGACTTTTGACATATATAGTTATGCACCTATCACACATTTGGCATCTCTTAATATTTGTCATTTTAGTGCAATCTATCTATAACCATTTTTTTTAAAAAAATGAGTTAGTCATATGGCTTTCTATGTTTCTGTAGGGACTTATCCTTCTTACAATTTTAGTAGAATTTCAAAAGCATAAATCATTTTTTGATGAATTATTGACAATTTCAAAATAGGATGAATTTTAATTTTAAGTGTTTGATATCTTTGGGTTTAAGTTATAACTTATGATATCAAAGATGCTTTGGTGCGTGGTGATTCAACAGCCACTAATCTTTTATGCTATACACTAAGATGATCATGGTCATGATGGAAATTCTTTTCCTTAAAATACTTATTGGCCTTATTTCGTTCTCCTTCTCCTCGTGTCTTTTTATTGCTTGCTATGTGCATTTATTAACTATATCTATTTATTGATTTACAAAGTTTTAAAAAAGTGATGGATGATTGTAAGAATAGAAAATTAACTTTTATTTGTTGTTCTTCTTTGCTAAGGAATTGTGCCTCGATTTTGATTTAAGTTTTACTTTGAAGTATAAAATGCATATTATTTTTTATTCATTCCTACTAATTGATTATTGCATCTATCAATTTTCTTAAGGCATATATTATCTTAGATTAGGATTTTGTTTTCATTATAGGTTATAAAAATTTGAGGTTTTTGTAACTTCAAATTCTTAGGTGATTAATCAATTAGATATTGAATTTGTTGCAATTTGGACCTCTAGTATGCATTTCAATATTTAGAACTTATGATGGTGCTATGAATTGACAAGTGTTGGAAATAATAATAAAATTATACAATTAAGACTTAGGGTGACATAGGTTAATGAAAAGATCAGAGTAATAATTAAACAGTAAGAATATTAAGGCCTTTAAGGAAAGTCATAGGACAAGTTATGTTTGTTATTATCAGATCAATAATGTTCTTAATATGCAATAAGAGTATGTTTGTTTCTTTTCTTTCACTTAAAGCTCATCAAATTTTCTAAAGGATTAACTAATTTGCAAAGAAATTAGGAATTTGTTTTAGAAATTTAATTGTGTGATTCTTCTTTCTTCTTCTTCTTCTTCCTTTTCTTCTTTTTCTTTTAGTGTACAAATTAGTCTCCTAAAGTTTCTCTTTCATTTAAGGATTACTCATTCACTTTTCATGAACTTTCTTTCTTTCATTTAGTAGTTCTTTTTCTATAAGAAATATATATATATATATATATATATATATAATATATATATATATATATATGCATATATAAATATTTTATGCTTTAAATGCATTTAAAGGATTTATGAGCAACTAATTGTCCATTTCAATCAGATTTCCATCGTTAATTTGGAAACTCTTGGTTACCTTGCATTAATATTTATTATTTATATTCTTCCTTATTGTATTTTTTTCAATTATTTATACTTTCTGTTAATTTTTGGCCATCACTTGTATTGAACATCAAATCTTGCATTTTTTCATGCTAAGATATTAAATAGTTTGACCATTTTGCTGAGTGTAAGGATGTTAATAGATATAGAATTCTTGAAATTATAGGTGAGGGTTACTAAGAAGTTGTTTCTATAATAATTGACATGTACACACTAGTTAATTACATTAGCTATTTGAACATTTTGTAAGATATAGGCAAGACCAAAATTAGTTATACCAAATAAAATAGAAACTTCAAAGCATCTAATGCCACTAGTCTCAATGATTTTTCTAGATGGATGAGATTGTAGATAGTGGACATGAATGATACTTGGATTTTGACTTGGATTCACTTGATAATGAAGATTGATTTATATAGTCTTTGTAATAAATAGTTTAAAACTTTGTTTAACTTTTTATAAATATTGAAACTTTGTTTGCTAAAAACATTGGCACTTATATATATCTATAAATAATGTTTAAATTTTGTTTTATAGTATTAGCCAACTTGTGGATGAATTAATAATGCAACAATTTTTCTATCAAAATGTTTCAAATTTCATATTAAAAGATTAGTATATTTATTATTTAAAAATTTGTATTTATTCCTTTTTTAACATAAAAGAATGGAATTTAAATAGCATTATAAAGAAAATTATTGTATATAGAAAAAGGTCATGATTTTCCTATTAAAAAAGGAAATAAAATTGACATCAAGCATTATTTCAATTTAATAATAAGCCCTATAAATATAGAGTTTAACTTCTAATTTTTCCATTTATGTCATGTATAATAATAATTTGCATAAACATCTTTGCCTTGTTTGATGCCAGATTATTTGCTACTAGAGTTTACATTTAAGCCATAATTATATATCATAACCAAAGGAAATAAATTGTAACTAGCCAATGAAAGGGCTTTGCAACGTCTTTTCTTTACAATATATGCTAGGCAATTAAGACCATTTCATAAGCCTATCTAGACTAAATACAATCACATGTAAGAAGTTATGTAGCAATCCTCTAGCCAAATAATAACAAGGCAATTTCTTTATGGCTTGTTGCACTTGAGATATACAAGATTGCTTCCATAAACTATGTTTCTACATTTCAAAATAAGCAAGTTAAGAAACGTTATGTTATGATGTCAATGGAAACATGAATTGTCATAATTCTAATTGTATGGAAATAATAATAATCGCAAAAGTAATATGCATGTTTACAATGTCAAACAACTAGAAATGAAACAATACCAAATATTATGCAATGAAAGTTTTGAAATGCTAACAAGATCTCTCATCTTTAGATCATTGCTCCCATTAAGATGGTAATTGTCAAAAACCCTAATTGTGATTACAATATAAGGATCATAAACTTGCTAAGATACTACTCATTCCAATAAGGAAACTTAAGCTGTACTATGGCAAATATTTTTCGGGCTTTACCTTTCTTAGAAGTTCTTAAGCCCTAATTATTTGAAGATAATAAAGCTTTATGAGAAATATGCCTTTGATATAGTGTTTGCAAGGTTTGCATGACTAAGATTGCGTGCATCAAAATGCCAAGCTTCTATTAACAAATGCCTACAATCTTGTAAAAATGAACATAAAGTATCAAAGCATATTATCTTGTTCTTAAATCATGGAGAATATGATTAAGCCATAAGTGATAAGAAGTCTTACTTGATAATAACTATTTAACAATTAATCAAACTGAGATGTAACTATAAGTAATCAACTATAAAGTCTAAAATACAATGTAAACAAGCCAAATTTGAAATACTAACTAGGAAGATCATTTTCCTCACACAATGTCAATGTTGACATGTCCATGGAAGCATAACCTCTTGAGACTAACTCCTTAAATGATACATGCTTAAAAATGAAATTATTAGCATAAGAGTTGTAGTCATCCACACTATTAATATTAGTACCCTTAGGACTAGTAAGGAAAAAGAAGAGCTATCGTAAATTGCATGTGGTTGTTTTTACTTGTAAACAAGAGAAAGATAACATAGGAAAAAAATAAAAATTACTAAATATGACAACTTTTCCCTTTTAAAATGTTCGATGGCTCGTTGCTTATTATATGATTTAAACTTCCTACCTTCTTTAGAGTTAATTGAAGTAATAAAGAATTACACACATTTACCATCATGTTGGTATATGAAAACATCACTACTCATTTGTGTCAATATTATAGAGTGAAGTAAAAGGAAAATCACCTTAGTATATGATATCAAACACATTTAGATAAAAACCAGATATATCATGGCAATGTAATCAACAAGGCATTAAAGCAATACTCTTTATATTACCTAATGAAAATATAAAAGAAAAGGCACCACACAAATATAGATAATTAAGGAAAGAATTAGGTGAAATAATAGCAATTGGTTGAAAATTACATGAATAACGGTATCCTTGTCATGTAGGGCCAAATATAAATATACTAAGCTTTTTGACACTTGTTTGTATCACAAACACCATAGTAAGGGAAAAGAATTGAAAGAAAGATCAATAATAGAACTATCAAGGGAAGTTTAATATGCAACACCAACTCTTTAACACTAAATATAATTCCTAATAATTTGTGCAAGCATAATAATTGAGATAAAAATGTCACCTAATTGGGTAATTCTCTTAAAGCTATTGACCAATAGCAATAATCATTCATCTCTTTGGTATTTACTAAAGTTGAACATAAAATGTAATACATAAAGATAAAAATCAAGTCTGTTACTCCAGTGGTGATGCATATGTAGCTTAATGTGCAATGTCAGATCTTGCATATTAATGGAATATTAGATTCCTTAAGATTCTCTAAATGGATCTCAAAGCCTTCAAAATTAAAATTGGATTAAAGCATTACTAAAGTAGAAAAGTATGAAAAAAATGTATTACTAATTTGAATATTAAATTCTCTAAACGATTCTCAAAGCTTTCACATTTTGTTTTTTTTATATCAAAGCATCTCATTTCCTAAACCTAAGCCCTATGTTAAATCTTGTGACCTATGCTCTTAACCTTCAATATTGGCCATAAGCAAATGCTTACTCTTGCTATAGTTTGAAAAATCTTAACATAATATAAAATTTTAATTTAAACACATATAACTTCTCAGTAATTGAATTGAGAAATTTGCTAAAACAACTCATACTAACCTACACAATGATACTCCATGAATTGAAAATAATGTATGAATAAATTTTCTAGTACCTATCTTCACACACAATAAAAGTCATTACAAACCACCACCACTATCACATAATTCTGGGAACTGTCATCTCTAAACATAATCTTCATTTCTTTTGCAATGGTTGGTGTCGATTCCTTGTCCATAAACATCAATGTTTATGCAAGATTATTTGTTAGGCTTGAATCTTGTAGTACATTATGAACTTAGCCTAAAAGCGATCTAACCTATAAAATGCATTAACATTCCTTTTTTACAATTGTCATTAAGTCAAGAGCCAAAATGCGATTAACTAATCTTGCCAAGGAATGGATAACTAACTATTTCTTTCCACTGCACAATCAAAGCTCAGTCATAGATTTCATGTGCACTAGTGCACCATTTTTTCAGTGGTGCACCTAAGTCTTTCTTTATTGTAATAGTTTATTTAAGATGAATACCATTGAAAATATTTAAATTTACATTAAATTATAAAAATATTTTAAAATAGTATTTTTTATTTTATAATATTAGTTTATATAATACATGAATATTTAATTATAATATATATAAATAAAAATTATCTATGAGTTGATCTAATATGAAAAAATCAATAATGATATAACCCATATTACTCCTAAATTTATTATAGATAGTATAGATGTATCAAAATAAGAATGGATATAAATAAGAAAATGAATAAGATTCATAATTGGCAGGTATAACTATTATTAATAAAAAAGAATAACTTATTATTTTTATTAAAGAATTTTAAAATTATATTTGTATTAGTAGGTCAAAATATATTTATTTTGAATCTTTTAGTTGAATCTCATTAAGTTCCTAATGGGTTAGGATCATTAATGAATCCAAAGTAATAGGTTCTTAATGAATTTGAATCTAATTAAATTGGATTAGATCTACCTAGACCTAACCTATTATCATCCCTAATTTTCTATTGTTCAATTTGAACATTTTATGCATGTTACCCCGAAGAGTTTTAAAATTCAAGATGATTTGGCAATTTAAAAATGTTAGATTGAAATTATATAATTTTAATTAAATAATTTCAATTTAATAATTTTAAAACTTATTATTTTACCCAAGACCTTGAAATCCCAAGGGCAACATAAAAAATGCTTATTTTCTCTTTGTAAAAGACTAAGGTTGTAAATGCTTATTTTCTCTTTGTAAAAGACTAAGGCTGTAATGTGTAAAATATTAGAGCCACTTGAATAATTAAACTCATAAATGATTTAAGGTTTTTAATAAGTTCAATGCCAATTTAATGGTTTAGTGGTTAGTTTTTAATAAATTTGGCAATCTTGACTCATATCCATTTATTTATCCATATCCATTCTTATTTTGACTCATCATTATCTATTCATTTTAATTTTAGGATAAATATGAGTTAGGTCATTATTGATCCATTAAATGAGGGTTATCTTATGTCAACCCATGAATAATAATTTATTCATTTATACTTCATAGGAAGTAGATTTATATACTATATAAATTAGTATTATAAATAAAAAATATTATAATAAAATATTTTTAAAAATTTAATATAATTTAAATAATTTTAAAATTAATTATTTAAAATAAAATATTATAATATTATTATATATGTGACAATATCAATTTCTTTTATAAAAAATTAAAATTAAGTCCAGTTTTTTATACTAAAATATATATAATTTATTATTTTTACTTTTAAAACTTAAAAATAATCATAATTTTTTTAATTTTCAAGTAAAAAATTTTATAATATTATGTGTCACATGTAATATACCGCATAACTATATGTTAAATTCTTAGCTATACTTTATAAATATTAATGTACCGATAAGGTTAATTTTTATTTTTCAAGTGATACTTTACAAATTAGAATATGAGTATTAATATATGTGAAATTTTAAAAGTACAATTTATTATTATAAAAGAATACATATAATTCATAATTTTAAATTTTTTAAATTTTATTGTAATGTTTATTTTAAATTAAATAAGTTTTATTTAATGTATATTAAAATTAAAATATTTAATCAACTACATTTAATATTAAAATAATTTTTAAAAATTAATATTAAATTTTTTAATGTAATGGTTTTTAAAGCATAATCGACTATACAAATGGCTAGTTAGTTAATTTTCTAGCTTAACTAATTATTCTAACTTAAGTTTTAAATCAATAATTCAAAATCATTACAAATAAATTATTTTATTTGAAAATGTATAAATTTTAATTAAAAATTAGATTTTAGTTGTATCTTTTCAAATAAAATAATAATATATATGTAAAATTATAATTCAAATATTCTCCCATGAATTTGAAATATGAATTGCTAATTATAAATTTCAGAGAACATCCTATATAAAAAGCTTTTTAACTGACTCATTGGAAAAGACACCTTAAACATATTTTCATCATTGATTTCAATGATTTGTTTAGGCACTTTTTTATGAATTGCTAGAAGAAGAATGCCTATTCCAACTACATTATCAATTATTTTTTTTATAAAATAAATGGTAGGAAGAAGAGATTTCCTTAATCTCACTAGATAAGGCATTAATGATATGTTAGGGCTATTAGTAGAAATAGTAAGTTAAACTCAATTAGATTGAGAGTTAGTGAGTCAATTAGATTATATGCATTAGAAAGTCTTACCGAGAAAGGTTATCCACCAAATAAAATGACTAATGTTGAAGAGGATTTTGAACATATTTCACACATTTATATAGTGCATAAAACCAAAGCCACATTGTTAAAACTATATGCTTTTATATTTCTTAGAAACCAAATAAATGGCTTCCATTTATTGATAAGGAACTTGGGGATTTTTTTCAAAAATTTCTTATTAGCACCATAAGTTAGGGAATTTCAAAACCAAGTTACCTACTAAGATTGAATCAACCAATATGTTTACTCTACCCATATTCCATAGCAAAAAAAAAGTTATAAATTAAAAGCACGAGCAATGCATATGATTTTTTTTTTGTTAAAATTTGAACAAAAATTAATTTAAATGGGTAAAGTATTAAAGATTGAATGCAAAGATTGATGAATTGCAACACTTAAAATCACATCTGGGTTAAGTAAAAGACAAAATCATGAATAGGTGAAGTGTAATTTTCCTTAAATTATTATTAATGTGTTTAAGCCTAAAATATTAATGATTAAAATAATGAGTTTTATTAGTACTTAGGCTCCATCTAGTTGAATAAGTGTAAATCTTATGATAAGTTGGATCCATAATCTAACTAGTATATAAATAAGTCTCTACTTCTCTAACCTAATACGCTAGTTGCATTGATTCCATCAGAAGAAGTAAAAAGTAAAATTGTTCTCTAAAAATAGGAGTATAAGATTAGGCAGAAAGAGTATTCTTGTTTGCAGTTGTTTTTTAGTGGTTCTGTGTTTTCAAGGAACATTTCTGAATAATTGAACTATCTGTGAATTGGAAACCATACTTAATATCTAGAGATAAAAAAATAGCACAATTTTGAAAAGGAAAAGTGATGGATGCAATATCTAAGTCAGGTTAGGTCTAATTGTAAATTTCTACTTTCTACCTATATTCATTAATTTTATTTCATTCTACTTACAAATTATACCATAATATATCATTAATGATTCAAAAAATATGAAAAATTTTAAAAATTATTAATCAAAATCATGCTTACCTTCATTAAGGGAAGACATAATTGTTACAACTAAGAATGATAATGATTGCTAATGATATCATAGAAGAGAAAGTGGTATGAGTAAGATGATAATGGTGAAGTACAAATAGTGGCAATGATGTTTAACAAATTGGGTATTGGTTATGTGATGGTAACAATAGTTAGTAATAGTAATGGTGAGAGTGGCTGCTAATAGTAGGATTTATAAAGGCAGTGGCAACTACCATCACATTTATGTTAGTAATAAAGTTAGTTGCCACCATTTACCTTAGCCATGAATACTAGTAATAATGGTAATGGTGGTTACCACTACATTGATAATAGTTAACAATGAAAAATAGCTTAGAAGTGGTAGCTATCATCATCCACTACAACCACATAATTGATAGAATCGATGGAGGCCACCATATTGATGGTGGTCAGCAATGATAGCTATCAATGGTAGTAACAATAGTAATAATGATAATAGGGTAAATAATAATAAATAATGAAATAATTTGTGGGATAAAAGTATTTTTTCTTATTTTTATTACTTTTAATATAAGTTTTTATTATTGAGTTTTATCCTTATCCTAAAAAGTATATAATATTATACAACATTTTATGTATAAATAGAGGGAGATCATGTAAAGCTATATATACCACACAATTTAAAGATTAAACATAAGATAAGATTTGACGGTATAACCAATGAAAACACTAAGATTTATATTTTTGAATGAACAAAACTTAGGTAAAGTTTCTTATGTGCTTGCTATAAAGTTTTTTTATTATATCACATTTGGTTTTATATTTATATCATGACATGTGTGTGATTATTCAATTTAATTATTATTAATAATTATAATTTAATAATTACAATAATTACCATTATACTAATTATTTTCTTTAAATAGAGCAATTAACATACATGTTATAATATGATTGATAAATCTTATGGCAAACACTTACGGTACTTTACTTAAATTTTGTTCTTTTCAAATTGTCTTGCTCATCAAAATAATCATTAAAAATTCATAAGAAGCATATGATATTATAAAAATGCATTTCCATAACAAGAATGCAATGCTATAAAAAATTATTTTCAAATTTTGAAATTGTATTTATTTAGAATCACTATTGCAAGAGAATTTACTATATGTCTCCCTCTTACGTTTCAATTTTAAAAAACAATATATTCAGTGGCTTTGAGTTGAAAAGATTGGTCATGTATAATTTTTATGATAAAGAAAGTTAGAATTCAATAAATCTTCCACATATACTTTAATATAAAGAGGTTTAAGTTAAAAGGGTCAATTTGGTTCAAGTATAAATTTAAAGGATATAATCAATGTTTGTAAAATTGGATCATTCTGATCCAATTGTTGATTAGCAATTCAAGCCAACTTTTAAAACCTTTCTAACAATCGGATTAGTTTGAACCAGTAAGAACGAGATTAAATTAGAGCATAGTTTGGTTAAAAAACTATTTTGGTTCATTTTTTAAAATCTTTTTTTTGCTTTTTTATTAAAAAATTAATAAATTTGGGTCAACATTCAGTAGCCTAATTCACAAAAAAAAAAATGTTAATAAACTAATAAACTAAATGGATTGATACTCAACATCATTATATATACTAGTTTTTATTAATTTTATGATAATTTTATTCATTAAATTTGTTATTTTATGTAAATTACAGACTCACATTTTAAAAATAATTATTTAATTTATTTATAAAATTATATATAATATATATAATTTCATAATTATAATATGATCGAGTTTAACTATTAGTTGAACTAATCAAACCAATTAAACAGTGAATCAAAAGTTTTTCCTATTTGCCTTTTAGAACATTGGATACAATTGAAACTTAGGTAAAATTTACGAAACCAAAAGCGTGCTTTTGCTATTACAATTTGAAAATATGATTTATGTGCACTACATAATTAGATGTTATGTAAGTATTTACATTAAAAAAAACTTAATGGTATTAAGCGATTGAGTAATATTACCCATTTTTTAAAAATTATAAAATAATTTTACTTTAAATAAAAATCAAAAGAAAAGATTGAATTTTCAAAAAAAGAGTTAGACATCAAATATGCCTTCTTGTTTGATGAGAAAGAATTATAAGAATGAACAGTTTTCCCAATCTCACCTAGTAGGGTGCCAATGGCTTCCTAGAGCTACTAATGAATGTTCATTTTGAAGTTACTGCCAAATCTAATTAGGTTGAAAAATAATGATTCAACTAGTTTTTGAATAGTAAAGAATATCTTTGGAAATGGCTATCTATCAAATAAGACAATTAGTGTTAAAGGAACTTTTTAGGTGAGGAGAATAAATCTAGCAATATTAAGTATAAGCTAAATTGAACTTTGATATATTTCTATTTTATAACACAATTATTCTATTAATTTTAATATAATTATAAAAGCGATTAAAAATTCCCCTTAGAGTAAATACTAATATATTAAATCATATATATTAATAATAAAATTATATAAACAATTTTAAAACTCCATGTTTTTGGTAATTTCACATTATCATAAAGACTTATGAAGACAATCACTGTATGACTTAAAAGGTGAATATTAAATGTGATAGAAGCAGTATCAAGAGACAACTATACGAAAATTAAAAGGTCTCTAATCTATGTGTTAATATAGACATTCTGTGGAAAAGAAATATACAAAGGACACTACTCGAAGTCAGTTTTCCGGTTGAGCCAATAACATCAAATTAATATGTCTCCCTTTGGTCTCCATATAACTAGTGATTTGCCTGCCCTACTTTAAAAAAAAAAAAAAAAGAAGTTAATTAATAACTACATATCACATAGCAACAAGTCCCTGTCCCTAAAAAATTTCAATTTAGTACAGATGAATTTATGTTAAAAAGTTGATTGACTTTAAGTAACTCAATAATATTCAATTGTTATGCTTCTTACCAAAAATAAAAATTTGTATGCAAAATATAATTTATGCAAAACATGAAATCTAGGAGGTCAAACTAATAAATTCATTTGCTATACAACACATGTTCCATCAATTTCACCTTTCGTTGTTATTTTATTTTTACAACGCCATCAAAATCTGTATCCAAATTAATTCCTTGCATTTTATTTCAACATGTTTCAAACAAAACAATTCATTTATAATATAATTTAAATTATTATTTAAATAAATTTATTCCCATGAAAAATAGTTCCAAACAAAACATGAATATTATGTCCATTTCAGTATTTTTACGATAGAT
The DNA here is from genome assembly GCA_020226215.1 of Sindora glabra. Lineage (NCBI taxonomy): Eukaryota > Viridiplantae > Streptophyta > Magnoliopsida > Fabales > Fabaceae > Sindora > Sindora glabra. The sequence continues at coordinate 93,090,344 of CM035226.1, forward strand.
AAAATTTAGTAAAATTTTCTAAATATTTGCTATAAGACTATCCATTTAATTTATAAAACGTATAATAATGATTTTATTTAAAGAAAATAATTACTATATTTAACGACTATTATAATCATCAAATTATAATTATAAATAATAATTAATAAAAAAATTAATAAAATATTATAATTTGAACAAAGATCCTTAAAATAAATATTCAAAGAATTTTATTTAAATTTTCTCCTTTATACAATTTCTTGCCAATAGTAATACGCCAATTTTTTTTATCTAAATTATCTAATTTTGCTCAACCTGCGTATTTCACTATCATAATAGCTAAAACCTAAGAATATTGACAAGTTATAGGTGATTGTTAGATTAAGCAGCTAACTGTAACGTACAGCGCCCCCGGCCCCTATAATTTGATGTTTGAAAATGGAAGGCTAGATAGCTAGGGATCCTGTTCCTGTTAGGAAGAATCTTTAGAATAGATGCAAGAAAATTGAATAAAAAAAAAAGTGAAAATGAAAGGTATGTTTGTTTGTATTTTCTGTTTTTAAAACAGTTTTATAAAATAAATTTCAGAAATAATTTTTAAAAATAATGAAAAAAAGAAAATAGTTTATATGTTATTCTGAAAATAATATTGAATGATAATAATGCTATTAATGAAGTGTATTTTGAAAATAAAAAATAAAAAATTGAAAATTTTCTTATTTTCTTATTTTTAAAATACATATTTTAGAAACAGTATTTAAAAAAAAAAAGAAAATATTTAAACAAATAAATTTTTTTGTTCTTTTATTTTTTTTATTTTTAAAAAAGTCAACCAAACAGACTCGAAATTGCTACTTGAGTTGTAGGAAATTTCTTAATGTTCATTGCAATCTTTGTGACATTTCCACTAACATTTTTTCATCTGAATCACCTTCATTATTCTCAGTGAAAACGAGCTTCTAATCCTTACTTATCGAAACTTAATCATGTTTTGTCCCCCCCCCCCTTTTCCTGCAATTTGTCATCTTACATCCCAATATTCTTTTAAAAATAATTTATTAGTTGTTAATTTTTCCAAAAATACTCATTTAAAAAATAATTTCTTATTAATTTTCCTAAAATTTTACATTATTTTAAGGGAAACTTTTCCTCCAGGTCTGTTTATTACCTCTTTTTTTTCTTATAATTAAAATCGAATTATCATCTTGGTGACTTAAGGAAAAGGTATTCAAATTAAGCTTTGCTTTTCTCTTTCATTGCTTTATGCTCTTTTTTTTATAATCATCTGTTCAGTTTTTTTCTTAAAGAATAATTCCACGTCATTCTGGATCATATTTTTTTTTAAAATCTCATACGTTACTAAAAAAAAGGAATGACATATTATTTCCTTATTTTATTATTAAAAAATTGATATTTAAAATCATAATAATAATAAATTTAAAAATTATAATAATATTTTTTTAATAATTATATTATATAATATTTTTTT